>CM053793.1:606448974-606451474 GCA_028749045.1 Cupressus sempervirens
TTGGAAAGATAAAATGGTCAACACATCTGATAAATTTTTTATTGAGTGAAGGAGAAAAAAATATTTTATTTTCATTTCAAATAGTCATATTGGTTTTCTTTATTTTAATGAGAAGTTAGTAATTTCTATATTGTTCTTTTTATTTAATTACCAAACCTATAAGAAGCAAGTTCTCTACTATTTCAAATTTGCAAGTTTTTAAAATCAAATGGGATGTGGAATAACAAATCCTATTACTATTCCTATATGTTTTGTCTATTCTTGTTTTTTATTCCTAATTCTCGTTCCTAGTCCTATTGCACAAATGCAAAGATTTTAATGCAAAAATTTATTTTATTCTATTAGGCAATTATTTTCCATTAAGACAATATGCCACTTGAATTTACATAAGATTCAAAGGGAATTTGTAAAGATTCCCCATATAAATTTTTCATGATAATATTCATAATAAATATTCTAACATATTTCCTCTTTTATTAGAATGAATAAAATTTAAAACATTTATTTTGTGATATTATAATACATGTTCTCCAAGTTTCAGATAAAGGATTATGCCCATGGTTTACAGTTAGGGTTTTCTCAAAATGTACTTCATCTAACATACGTTGCACAAATTATATAAATGAAAAAAAAACTCTTAATTTTGTTTTATTAATCTTGAAAAGACCCAAACACAAATAAATAATTGTTCATTGACAAAGCATTTAATAATTTTCCTTTTAATTATGTAAATGTGTGAAAATCCTAAAATGGATTTCATTTCAATTAATATAAGTGAACTCTAGGTCTATTTATATAGTAAAATAAAAATAATTATGCCTGATGAGAAAAGTAAATCTCTATCTCAATTTCCTATATTAAAGGATGTTCACTATTTCAATAATTAACCAAAACTATAATTGAAAGGACTGAGCCTAGGAGGTTCGATGACATTAGGGTTTGTAATCTTCTAGTACCATATTAAGTGTGATGGTAAGGAATATTTGGTGATACAAGACAAGAACTATCAAGGTCTTCCATGTATTTCATTGCATTCCTAATGAAACTATTAAATACAAAGAATTTTCAACATATTGAAGTTTTAGTAAGCATTAAAAATAATAAGTTTTGAAATTTACACCACTAAATTTTAGTTTTCATGTCACTTTATTATATTTACTTAACATATGATATCCATGCACATTGGAGAATTCAAAGAATCTACCAATATCATATGATACTATTGTAGCTTTCATCTTCCCTTGTCTTATTTATTAACAAGAAAAAATATTTTTGGTTTCAACTTAATCATATCTTGTGATTAAAATTTAAATCTTCTTCATTTTTAGAAGTTATCTCAGTTGGAACATGTCATGAAAGGAAATACTATGCATTTACAATACTTAAGCATTGAATTATCATTCAAATTTTGTGTGCAATATTTTTTTATTGTAATGGAGCTGAAGCATTCCTAAGCCTATTTCTAAGCTAGTTGCAAGATTTTCACTACACATAATAGTTTTTCTACAAATTATTCTTTACAAGTTCCAATACAAAGTGTGGAATCATGTATACTATTTTTGTAGAATGGCTCAAACAAATGTGCTCAATTGGACTGTGGTGTCTATTGACCATTCCCATGAAACTAGCAGCTAATTTATGTGAAAAATTTCCTTTCATGTTTCCTCTTACATTTCTAACAAGATGATATTCCATTTTTTCAATAATGTTTCTATAGGCTCTTATGCAAAAATAAAATGGCATAGCTTAAGATTGTGATTGTCGCGATAGTGATAAGATAGTTCTACTTCACTAAACATGATCTTGTATGAATTTCATGTTGACATTTGTGAATACACTATTATTATTTGCATGGTCACTTCAATTGAACACACTGTAGTTTGGGCTCATTTATCACATGCATGTACTTTTCATTCTTGGAATGGCATAAATAGCTATAAGAGGGTTGTGGAAAATTTTAAGGTTTTCTCTATTTGTTTTTACTAACCAAATTCTATTAATAATTAGACATGTTTTATAATATATCTCAAAGATTGGGTATTAAAATTGTGCCGAAACTTAATATGAGTTATTTATAGTTTAAGAAGACATTTTAAAGGGATGAAACTTGAAAACTGGTTTCACAATGGAGGCACGGTGATTAATTGTTAGTGTGTAGCTAATACAATATTTAATATTGTTTCAGTAAGCTAAATAGATAATGTGTCCTTTCATGTTATCATATCGATCTTGAAATGTTTAATGTTATTTCACTCAACTAATCAATAGTTAATTACTCTATGTTATGAAATAAAGATTAGAAAAATAAAGATACTCTATGGCTAATTTTTACCATCTATTTTTTTGTCTTTCCTAAACACAAATGGAAATAAAAAATAAAGATTACAAAAATAAATATGTTACTTAGTACTTTGTTTAAAGCACTTCCCTTTGGTGTTGTGTTACTCATAGTCATTCCATTTTTACGTCTAAATTTTGATTCCAAGGTGTAGTGCCTGCC
>CM053793.1:606456474-606588974 GCA_028749045.1 Cupressus sempervirens
CACTCTCTCTTGGATCTGAGTTTATGGTAACTATTTTCACAAACTCTCTTGGATTAATTGTTAATTCTTTTATTTTAGTTCATTCCAAAGTTATTATTTCTAACATGGTATAAGAGCATCTAATCCTTGTTTTGAGTTTTAATGTGATGAAAGTTATCATTCATTGGAAGTGCATTGTATTGAATAATCTCTACCTTGGTATCTCTATTAAAAAAAAAATTATTAAATTTTTTTTTGCTCTTGTTTTAACAAGTAGCATTTATTAATTTGAGTTTAATAGTATTTATTATTTTTATTACTTTTATATATATAATTTTTTTATTTTCCTAACATTTTATTGAAGGAATTACTTAAGTAATAATCAATAATGTTATTTATATCTTATATTATAGTCATTCATAAAAAATATTTGAAATAACTTTTTCTCATTTAGAATTTTTTTTAAAATATATATTTTCTTTTCATATATATATTAGAAATTCTCTTTTTTTAAAATTTATTTATGATTAAAATTCTTATTTCTCTTTTCATTCCATCTTTGAAAATATTCTTTATTTAAATAATAATATTTAATCCTAATTTTTTAAA
Source organism: Cupressus sempervirens (assembly GCA_028749045.1). Classification (NCBI taxonomy): domain Eukaryota; kingdom Viridiplantae; phylum Streptophyta; class Pinopsida; order Cupressales; family Cupressaceae; genus Cupressus; species Cupressus sempervirens. The sequence goes on from CM053793.1 coordinate 606,457,063, forward strand.
AAAAGTCTGGACATTCCTATTTGAAAGTTTCCTTATTGCTCTTACTGTTCTTTTAGAACTTACCTTTTATTTTCAAATCATAAGTCTCTTTTTTAGAAGTTTCCTTTTACTCCCTCTGTCTTTGATTTTTCCTCACCTATTTTAATCTTGTTACTCTTCCCTTCATTATTTTTTTTGATACATTTTTTCCTCTCTTGTTTTCTTTTTTGTTTATTGCTCTACATTATTCTTTGCATGTGATACTAGTCGGTTCTTGCTGGTCTTGAATTTTTTTGGCTGCTTGTACTTTTGAATAGTTTGACTTGTTAATGCAAATCTCTTCCATTTGGTTCTAGCAAAAGTGTTTCGTCATATTTACCTCTATGTCATGAAATACTTGTAATATTGAAATACTTTGAAACTGCTGTAATTTACCAAGTCTTTTCTGTGCGTTTATGATGCTTGTGCGAGGCAATCATCCATGTGAGCATTCACAACTGTAATAGTTGTAGAGGTAAACATTTTGCAGATTGGGCAAACTTTCAATCCAAGAACATCATTATTGATAAAGACTAAATCGTTCACCGACTTAGATTTATATCCCTCAACTTTCAGATGATCTTTTTTGTTCTTCTCAGACTGTGTTAAATTTAACCCCAACACTACCTAATCTCGCACCATTTTTGTAGACTTCTTTGGCCTTTCCATTTCCTCTTTGAAACCTCCATGCAATAATGACTTTGAATCCTCCTTGGAAGAATCAAATCTAAAATGCAGTTCCTGCCTGTCGGTCGCCTGAGATCTATCCAGTTTTCCATCCTTGTGTTGCTACAGGTAAGCAAAATTTGGAGTCCTTCTTGCGTGAGTTGGAAAACCTTCAGTGAATAGACTACAGTGAAAAATTGGAGTCCTGCTTTCGTGGTCTATTCTTTCATGTTGAATTCTGCTTCTTCTTCTTTTTTGCATGACCTGCAATATATTAATAATCTAAGTCGTATGTCCCATTTCTTAGAAACCCTTTTGTTAGTTTCAGAGAAAAATGTATTGGATGAAGTAGCACATTGTGTTCAAAAAGGTCTTGCTTGCAATTTCAATGAACTCCGACAAAATCTGTGAGATTTGCGTTTTATGGAGTACCTACATCAAATGTTAGTATAGTGGCCTTTTATGTAAGAGGCTTTGTATTCATTAGTTTAATAAGTTTTTTGTGCAAAAAAAGTTTAATAAGTTTTTTTTAATTGCTCTTAATTAGCAAGTGTTAACTTTTTATAAAGTCATTTTATTCTAAGCAAAATTTAAATCTCATAGGTTTAATAGAACATTTTTATTATATTAGTAATAACATGCTTTAAATAACGGCTAAGCTTACGTTTGATTTTTAAGTTTTTATTGATAAAGCATGAATGCTTTAAGTTTTAAAAGACATTTTATGTATTACTTTATTAATAAAGCTTTATTTTTTAGTTTTATTTAATAAGCCTTTAGAATGGTCATAACATAAGTTATAAAATTGATTTATAACTTTAATGTTTGACATTCTCATACTTCAAACTCTTTCAAAAATATTAATTAAGATTCCATATTCTCAAGTCATAAAATTTGGTTATAACCTATAAGTTATAAAATTAATTTATAATCTATAAGTTTGGTTATTTACTATTACGTTGCGAGTTATAAAATTTATTTATAACTTGTATGTTTGGCTTTAATAATTATAATTTGTATTAGTTAGATACTACTTTTAAGTTTCTATTTTAAGGATATTTGTAGATTCTTTAGTAACGTTTGAACAAAACATTGTCTATATTTGTAGAAGAATTATTCCTCTAACATTTTTTTTTGCAGGTCTGCATCATTATTCACCTGTTACAGCATCTATTCTAAGATATTCTCTGACAACTTTTTATAACTCTTGACTATTATTTTTAGAATATTATTCTAAGTCTTCCATTTGCAGCATTACATGATAAAGAGAAATCATTGCTAAAAAAAGGGTTGTTGCTAATTAACCACGTTATCAGTTCATGTAAGATGCTTTTTCGGCTTTTATCATTCTGAAAATTCATTTTTTTTTTTACAAAAAAGCACTCTATTTTGGCAATCATTCCTAATAATTGTGATTAGATTCTGTTATCTAAAAGTACTATTTAAGAAGATTTTGTCTTTATTGAAAATGTTCATTCTACTTGATCTATATATATATATATATTTTAAGGATCCTTTCAATATTGTGACTTATCATATATTTATTTAAGTATATATGGGTGCACACATATATACCCAGATAAATATATAATTTTATGACTATAATAATTCAGAATTTGATTTATACCTTCACAAAATAAATTAAGTACTCATGTTTCCTTCAATGGAGTTTTATACCTGATATACATATTTTGTTTATTTTGATCATCCTTGGATCTCTACATTTTGAAAATAAAGTTTAATTCATTTTGATTGGATTATGAGTTATCTTACACTATTGCCTTCATTATTTAATGATTTGATTTAAATGATCTATTTGCACATGGTTGCAGTTTTATGCTTTTATAGCATAGTTTCATGCCCATGTTGGCACTTTATGGTTTTATACCATTGATATACATGATTTATATGATATTTTGAGTTCCATAGGGAGCCAATTTTTTTCAAGGATAACTATGTAGGTCCCCTCAGTATAACTGATACATAGTTTCCTTATCTGGCCCATGGAGTATACCTTCATCCTATATTGGTGTGCACTCACTTTATATGGAGTTTCCCTCCATTTGGTTCTATTGATTCCACTTTGAAAGATTAATATTTATATGGAGTTTCCCTCCATTTGATTCTATATGCTCTACTTTGAAAGGTTGATATTTATGGAGTTTCTCTCCATGTTGCTCCAATTTGTTCCTCAATGCGAGGATGATATTTTATGGGGATTTCCCATTTCAATCTCTTTATCTCCTTGGTTTATGCTCCTAGTTTCTATTTAGTCATGGTATGACTTCCTACACTTTGCTCATTTTTGAGTGTATAGGTGATGAGGCTACCATATCTTGGAGCACTCCTATATTGGAGACTTTATTTGAGGAAGTTGTTTTGACCCATGTAGATCTTTTTCCCCATGGCAATGATGTTGCTTGTCCATGATGGATTTCTTATTTGAAGGCAATATGTTGTTACTCCTCATAAACCCTTCCTTTGATCCACTTCAGCTATAATTCTTGGAAAAACTATAACTTGAATTATTTGGTGCTTGAGGCACATGTTCTACTTATTTATTATTGTCTCTCTTATATTTCTTGGATAAATATACAATGTGATAATATTCTGCATACTTTATTGCCTAGATCGTGAGTCATGCAAGTTATGGTGCTGCAGCCCATTAACTTGTAGTGAGATGATTCATTAAGTGGACTGTCTATATCCACGTGATTGATGCAATATTGATGCAAGTATCATTAGCTGGCCTTGTCTATGGTCATTTGTGCATTAGTATAATATACTTTTCATGAGAGCATTGATCAAGCTTTTTACTCAATTTGTCCTTGTTGAAAATTTTTTGAACGTATAATTTAACTTGATATCAGGTTATCTCCATTGTTTTGTGGTAACATGTTTTATTTTCCTATATTTCTCTATGAAAATTTTCTTATCCTTATTCAAAAGGATTTCTAATTTGAATATAAGATGAACTACTTCTTGTGGATAGTTGTCTTGTTTTTTGTGTCTATGTTTTTCAGGTAATCCATCCAGCACATATAAGATTTGGTGTACCTATCCACTTCTCTCTCGACTGTACAAAGATCTACCTACACTCACAATAGACCTTTTGCATAAAAGAAGTCATTGTCAAAGATAAATTTGCTGCTATTTTCATTGTAAAAATTTGGGTTTAATACCCTTTGATCTAATTTCCCCAAGTAAAGATTAAAGGGGGGTGTTAGAATTTATAATCTTTCCTTGGTTGTATTTATTAAATGGGATAAACCAAGGTATCCCTTAAGTTGTTTGTCCTCTAGTCCACATGTGAGGACAAGTCTTTTTTGTAATTCCTTTATTAAGGAAAATAGTTTATTCCTCCTTAAGAGGATTATGACACTTTTTATGCACACACTTATGACTGTGGAAATCATTCACATGGGAGTTACAAATGACTCCTCCTCTCATCTCTTTATAAGAGATGCTTCTCTCTCATTCTTAACACACAATCACTATGTAGTTCTTGTAATGAGCTAGTGGCTCCATTTTCTCTCTTCTCTCTCCTTCTTTCATTCTTTAGGCATTTGCCTCATTCATATTATTCACAAGGGGTTTTCTTTGCTTTCCCCTTTCAAAATCTGTGTCTCCTCCTCTTGTTGATTCATTGGTGGTTGTTCATTCTTTCACTCTCTCTTGGATCTGATTTTATGGTAACTATTTTCACAAACTCTCTTGGATTAATTGTTAATTCTTTTATTTTAGTTCATTCCAAAGTTATTATTTCTAACAGGGATCCTTAAAGAATGTAATTTGTTGTGTATGTTCTCTTTACTTTTAGATGGACATTGTTATTGCTTCTGTTATGGTGCATAAGTTATATGTGGTATTTACTTTAATGTTTTAAAAAAAAATGCTACCAAACTTAGTGAAATTATAGGTTAATTCTTTGGATCCCTTGGCCGGGCATTCCACAAGGAAGGTACATAATCCTGGGTTTATTACTTTCATTTTGGCACACAAATTGTTTTAGTTTGATTATTCTAAGAGAATTGCTAATTGGACTATAGAAATATGAATAAAATATTTATTAAGCTTTCTGCTTTCTAATAGTTTTTTTGTAAATAAATTTGTTTATTTGATGAAAGTATTGGTAATGTAATCACTCTTATCTGAGAACATTAAGCATGGAATGGTCTTTAATGTGGGAAATCAAGGAATGGTAGGAAGATTTTTATTTCTCTGAACCTACCTACCATCATAAAACCTACAATCATAATATTGTTTTCAAATAATTTGACTAACTTTGTGTGCATATGCTTTCTTAATCATTTTGGTTATGTAATGACTCCCTGCCACATTTGTATTTGTTTTAAATTAGGCATTTAATCTTCATACTTAATTTTATGGTGACACCTTATGATCCATTTTCTCAAGTAGTTTTGGATTGCTAGGCTTATTAGGTAGGTTCAATGCACTCTTCATGTAAGGATGACCCTTGAGGGAAAATGCACTCTTAGGTTGGGTAGAAAGAGTGCTTGATACACAGTCTTTTCTTGAGATAGAAGATGAAAAAAAAATTGATAGCTTAGGAGATAGGGATTTGTAGATGGAGAGTTATATAATGGTAAATTTATATCATGTATTATGACTAGCCTCCATTTCTCCTTGTATTATTGGTGTATTTAATACTCACTAAGTTTGGTTGACTCTCTTGGTATAACTAATGCTTATAAGTATGTTTATGTATTCAATCATATAGTCGACACCTTTTAAGTTTTTTTAATAAAATCATTGTTAATGTACATTTCTTAGTGTTGTCAACAAGTTGGTTGAACCATTATACTAATCATTATAGTTACAAATGGATGGAAAATTTAGGTTTGTGTGTGTGTGTGTGCATGCGCGCACGTGTGCGTGTGTGTGCACGCATGTGTATGCATGCATGTGTGTGTGTGTGTGTGTGTGTGTGTGTGTGTCAAGGGCCCCAAATAAAGAATGTTTCTTCTAGGAAAGACCTTGAGGGGACCACTATATAGAAGACATAGAAATAACTAGGGATATAAGGATCCTCAAAAGGGTTAGTAATCTCGATATAGAGACATCTTTATGGTTCGGTTAGGATAGCAGATAGAATAGTGAAATATAATTTATTATTCTAACTTTTTTTTTGTAGGTATTCTTATATTTCACATTAATAAAGGGAAGAGGAAAGTAATATGAAGAAAATAAGGAAGTGGCTTTCTTAAAAAGTATCAGTGATATTGATAGTTTATGAACCTTCGAAAGGAGCATAAGGAATATGAATAAGAATAATTATAATTTCCACAATAATGAATTATATTTTACTCTTCTAACCTCTATCCTAACCCAACCTTAAGGACATCTTGATAAATTGAGATCAATAACCCTCTTGAGGATTCTTAGATCCCTAGTTACTTCTCCATCTATTATTAAATGGTCCCTATAAGGTTATTCCTAGAAGAGAAATTCTCTATCTAGGTCCCTTGACACATATGCATATGTTAACATCTACAAAATATTATGGCCTTATAACCATAGTAATTAGTATTTATGCAATAATTAGAATTTACACAATAATAAATTATGTTTCACTATTCTACCCTCTATCCTAACCCAACCTTAAAAACATCTCCACATCGAGATCAATAACCCTCTCAAGGATCCTTAGATCCCCGTCTATGATTATTAATCATGTTATATGTAGCATTTGTAATATGAGTTGCTAGAACATTTTTTGGTATAGTATTAATGTTAAGGGTAGTAAAGTGGATACTGGTGTTTTGAAGGCTAATACTAGGGGTTTAAAGGTTAGCATGTTTTCAATGTTTTATATATCTAGAAAAGGTAGTGGATAGATAGTAGGGGATAACTTCTGACTAGTCTCTATCACCTTGTACAACAAGGTCATCCACCTCTTTTGCTTTCTTTTTAAATAATCAAAACAATCTTGAAGAGCCATAATTCATACTTACGACCCTTTTAAAGGTTCTCACCCTTTCAATATCATTGATACTTTTTAAGAAAGTCATTTCCTTATTTTCTTCACATACTTTCCTCTTCCATTTTTCCTTCTTGAACTCCTATCTTGTCCTCTTCCATTTTTTCCCTCTCTCTAAAAAAAACACCCCTCCCTCTTATATCTTTATTTTAAGGAGTCATGTCTATTTCTTAAATATCTCTTGACTTTACATTATATTTAGTTAATTCATATTATTCCATGTTATATTATATTATTTATTTATTTGTGTTTATTATTAAAATCTATTTAGAAAGTCAACATAATTTCTACAATATTGTGTCTTGTATTTAATTTAATTTCTTTATTTATTCATTGTAATTTTATTATTTTATTATTATTTTAAATATCATATTGAATATAATTCCTTTAAGGGTATATAATAAATAATTATTGATTCATATTTTTTGTATTTTAATAGTAGTTAAAAAAAAGCATTATTATCATTATTCATTTAATAATATTTTATTATCTAATTATTATTAAAATTCTATCTTAAAATTTGGATATGACATGTATTTAATGCTCAATGAGTATGGTGGCATCTCTTCGAATAACTAATATTTATAAGTATGTCTATGGATAATCATTTTTTATATTTAATCATATAGTCAACATGTTTTCACTTTGTTTAGCAAAATCATCATTCATCTATTTTTCTGAGCATGATCAACAAGATGGGAAAATCATTATACTGATCATTATTATTATGAATGGATGGAAAATATAAGCTTACTTATACTTTTCTATGTAACATTTTTTCAGTTGTTGCCTCCTTGCTTATGTGGCATGCTTGTAGTCAATACACTCCTTACAACATGAAATCATATAGCAATAATCTTTTAGATAAAAATATATAGATTTATCACAATTTTGTAGACTATGTGCTTTATAGTAGTGGTGATGGTTTAAATAGGGATTTAAAACATGTATAGTATGTGTGTGTCTATCTCATTTATAGCAAGACTAGATTACAAATTTTGAAATCCAAGAATTCACAAATTGTAATTCCAATTTAGTTTCTGGAAACAAAAAGCCCAAGGCCTATTTATTTGTGGGAATTTAACTGGAATGGGAATTGAGAAATTTTTAATTTATTTTTAGTTTTCTACTTGGTGCACCAAATCAAAATTTGTTTTTAATTCTTAATTTGGTGCACCAAATGAGAATTGGTATTCTCATTTTGAACCCAAAATAAAAATATGTCAATTCTCTCCCTCAAAATACTTTTTATTAGAATTGTTATTCCAATTCTAATTTTGAATTTTTCTTATTTTATAATTGTTTGAAGTTTGTTGATAATATTTTCACATCAGACTCTATCCATCACACCATGCTAGAAGCTTAGAGCTTGAATCAACCTTTTACAAATCATCATACGTCCAATTATGGAATGCACATATCCATATATCATTCCATCATGGCCATAATGGGAAACCCTTTTATAAAATGGTGCCAAACGCTATAACTACAAGCTAATTATGGTGCCAGATTGATTTCTTCTATGGATTGCAATGGCAAGCCCATTTTTTTCTAGCAAGATACTCCTAAACGCATTGATAGAAAATATGTACCCAACTTCCAACTTATATTTCCTTTTAGTTGGCATTTTTGGAAATGCCTTCAGTGTTCTAGGCCAATATTAGGATTAATTGTTATATATATATATATTTGTCACTCATAGTTTGTCAAAATGTTGTTTGAAATTATTTTTAAAAGCATGATTGGATAGATATTTTTGTGCATTGATCCTTAGCCCTTGTATACGATATATGTGAATTGTTTTTTATTTATTAATTGAAAGTCCATCGAATACAAAAATGTGTTGGAAAGATCAAATGGTTGGCACAATGAATTAATTTTTTACCAAATGAAGGAGAAAATTTATTTTATTTTCATTTCAAATAGTTAAATTGGTTTTCTTTATTTTAATGAGAAGTTAGTAATTTATATATTGTTCTTTTTATTTAATTACCAAACCTACAAGAAGCAAGTTCTCTACTCGATCAAATTTACAAGTTTTGTAAAATTAAACGGGGTGTGGAAAAACAAATCATATTACTATTTTTATTCCTATTCTTATGTCATTTCTCTATTCTTATTTCTAATTCCTAATTCCAATTCCTAGTCTTATTGCATACATGCAAAACTTTAAACGTTGCAATTTCTTTTATTCTATTAGGCAATTGTTTAGCATTAATACAATATGCTACTTGAATTCACATAAGTTTCAAAGGGACTTTCTAAAGATGCCCTGTATAAGATTTTCATGCTAATATTCTTACTAAATAATCTAACATATTTCCTCTTGTATTTTAAAGAATAACATTAAGTTTTTTATTTTTTTTGTGCTATTACAACACATATTCTCTATGTTTCAGAAAAATGATTATGCCTAGAGTTTACAGTTAGGGTTTTCTCAGGTTGTACTTCATCCTACATACATTGCTCAAAATATATAAATGAAAAATAACACTTAATAGTTTTCCTTTAATGTATGTAAATGTATGAATCCTAGAAAGGGTTTCATTTTAGTTAACATAAGTGAACTCCATGTCTATTTACAGAGTAAAATAAAAGTAATTATGCCTGATTAGAAAAGTAAACTCTATCTCAATTTCCTAGATTAAAGGATGTTCACTATTTCAATAATTAATCAAAACTTTAGTTGAAAGGACTAAGCCTAGTAGGTTCCATGACATTAGCGTTTGTAATCCTCTAGTTCCATATTAAGTGTGATGGTAACGAATAATTAGTGATTCAAGAAAAGAACTCCCGAGGTCTTCAATGTATTTCTTTGCATTCCTAATGAAACTATTAAATACAAAGAAAAATCAACATATTAAAGTTTTAGTAAGCATTAGAAATAATAATTTTAGGAATTTACATCACTCAATTTTAGATTTGAAGTCACTTTATTACCTTTACTTAACATATCATATCCATGCACATTGAAGAATTAAAAAAAAGTACACTGGGCTTCAACTTATTCATATCTTATGTTTAAAATTTAAAACTTCTTCATTTATAGAATTTATATTAGTTGGAACATAGCATGAAAGGAAAACCTATGCATTTAGATTGCTTAATCTTTGAAGAATAATTGATATTTTGTGTTCAATATTTTTGTATTATAATGGAGTTGAAGCATTGGTTAGCCTATTTCTAAGCTAGCTTCTAAAATTCTACTACACAACATTTTTTCTACAAATTTTTCTTTATGAGTTCCAATACAAATTGTGGAATCATGTATACTATTTTTCTAGAATGGCTCAAAGAAATGTGCCCAATTGGATTGCGGTGTCTATTGAATGTTCCCATGAAACTAGCAGCTAATTCATGTTAAAAAAATAGATTCATATTAACTTTTAAATCCTAAAAAGATGATATTTCATTTTTTTGAATAACGTTTTCATAGGCTCTTATGTAAAAATCTTGTATGAATTTCATGTTGAAGTTTGTGAATACACTATTACTTTCAATTGAACACACTCTCTTTAGCTCATTTATCACATGCATGTACTTTCCTTTCTTGGAATGGCATAAATAGTTACCAGAGGATTGTGGACCATTTTTAGATTTTATCTATTATTTTTTACTAACCAAATTTTATTAACATTTAGACATATTTTATAATATTTCTCAAAGATTGAGTGTTAAAATTGTGCAAAAACTTAATATGAGTTATTTATTAGTTTATGAAGACATTTTAAAGGGACAAAACTTAAAAATCGGTTTCATGGTAATGGCATAGTGATTAATTGTAAGTGTATAACTCATGCAATGTTTGATATTAATTCACTAAAATAGATAATGTGTACTTTCATGTTAGCATATAGATCTCAAGATGTTTAATTTATTTTCACTAAACTAAATAGATAATGTGTCCTTTCATATTAGGGGGTATCTCTTGCAATGTTTAATGTTATTTCACTTAGCTAAATAGATAATGTTTTTTTTTTTTTTTTTTTATAGTTCCTGTGATAGAGCCTTTCTTCTTAGGGAAAGACCAATTTCTTCCCTCAAGGCTTCAATCCTTCATTCCTTTTATTGAATCAACAAATCTATTTATAGATCTATAACTTTCATGGATATAAGGTAAACAAATAGGAAATTATGGTAGTTAATATTTTATCAAAGAGGATAAAATAGTTGAATTATTCTTGAATATTATATGCTCTGCAGACAAGAATTAATTTTATTTATTTATTTCTTATCCTTAACCTTTTGTAATGGTTGTTAATTATTGTCCATTCTACTTGATTTATCATAACCATACACTTTTACTACCTATTCTGGATCAAGATATGTCATTTTGGTAAGGTTTCTAAACATATGATATATTATAAATTTTAGTTGTATGTAATCTCATGCAATAGTAGTTGACCCCTTACTAAAAGTAATGATTCCTTAATATTTTGGATTTCTATTTATTTTATATGCATAGTCAAATATTTAAAAATTTCTCCATGGAGGTTTAGAGAATTGTAAAAAAAAATTCTTATAAAGTAAATTATCTTATAAAGTTCTTCATTTAAGAAATCAAAATTAGTTGACAAAGTTTCTTTATAAAAGAAAGAGTTCTTGTGTACATTACAAAGAATAAGAATTTCTTACTAAATTACTAGTTAAACACTCTATGTTTGTAAAAAGAGATTAGAAAAATAATGGTACTCTATAGCTAATTTTAACCATCTATTTTTTTGTCCTTCCTAGAGAATAAGGGAAGTCAAATATAAAGTTTAGAAAAATTAAGATACCATTAAGTATTTTGTTTAAAGCACTTCCCTTTGGTTTTGCATTACTCGTAGTCATTTCATTTTGACATGTAAATTTTGATTCTGAGGAAGGTATATAACCCTTGGTTTATTACTTTCATGTTGGCACACAACTATGTTTAGTTAGATTCTTCTAAGAGAATTTGTAACTGAACTATAAAACTATGAATAAAATATTTATCAAGCTTTCCTCTTTCTAGTATTTATTTTGTTAAGAAATTTGTTTATTTAATGAAAGTATTCATTATGTAATCACTCTTATCTAAGAACATTAAGTATGGAATGGCTTTTAATGTGGGAAATCTAGGAATGGCAGGGAGCTTTTAACTATCTTTGCACCTACCTAGCCACATAAATATCATTTTAAAATAATTTGACTAACTTTGTGTGCATATATTTCCTTAAACATGCTGGTTATGTAATGATTCCCTGCCACATTTGTGATTTGTTTAACATTAGGTATATAATCTTCATACTTAATTTAATGGCTACACCATGTGATCCATTTTCTCAAGTAGCTTTTGATTGCTAGGCTTAATAGGTAGGTTCAATGTACTCTTCATGTCAGGATGAGCCTTGAGGGAGAAAAGCAATCTTATGTTGGGTAGAAAGAGTGCTTGAGACATAGTCTCTTATTGAGATAGAAGATGAAAGAATGTTTGAGAGCTTAGGAGATAAGAATTTGTAGATGGAGAGTTAGATAATGGTATTTGTAGATGTATGAGTATGGTTGCATCTTTTGGTATAATTGATGTTTATAAGTATAATTGATGTTTATAAGTATGTTTATCTATTCAATCATATAGTCGACACCTTTTCACTTTGTTTAATAAAATCATTGTTCATGTATATTTATTATTGTTGTCAACAACATGGTTGAATCATTATTAATGTCGAAAAGCATTCTCCAATGACAAACTGAGCAATGTGGGATGGTGTCAACGTGTTAATGTTAACTTTTATTCTTCTAGGTTAAATTTGACAACTGTCTACATGTCAAAAGTTTAAATCTTATTATAAATAGAAAATAATTTTAACACAAATTTAATAAATACAACATAAAATATTTGTTTAAATTATAATATTTGGAGATATAAATCATCCATTTAAAAAAGTAAAAATAAAAAGCTTAAGTTAGTAAAATACTAAATAAATAGAAATAAAGGAAAGATAAATAATTTTAGAGGTATTAAATTAAATTATAACTATTTATTAGTGGATATCTATCGGCATTTTTTTAGATAGATTTATTTAAGATATCTAAACTAGTACTTGTCATTATCATTATGAATGGATGGGAAATTTAGGCTTAATTATACTTTTTATGAAATTGATTTTCACTTTTATGTGTGACATTTTTAGTTTTTTGGCTCCTTTCTTATTTGGTATTCATGTAATGAATACACTCCTTACAACATCAAATATTATAGTAATAATATTTTGGTTTCTATAATATAAAAATGACATGACACAAGATTTTTTCTAAAGAATTCATAACAATTTTATATATTGAAGGGGGACAATTAGTAACTGGATTTATTACAATTTTGTATATTATATATTTTACAAAAATAGTGATCTAAAACATGCACATTATATGTGTGCTCATATCACACACATTTATAGCTAGAATATAATAGATTGGAAAAAGAGCAAGACTACAATGGGCAATAAGTTGATGAATAAAGTGGATGCCATCTTATTTTTTATTTATTTACATATAGATCATAGATATAATAAGGAAGAAATATGACACAACGTGACATATACGAGTTGGTATACATGGGAGTGAAGATATAAGAGGTTGAAGGTCTGTAGAAGGAAGAGCAAGCATAGAGAGGGAAAAGACGACAAGCTATCTATCTTTTCGAAGCAGTCACAACTCAAGTCCTTCTTAATCTTGAGGAACAACTTCTCTAGCTTGGCCATGTGTGCTGCATGGTTGGCAATAAGGTAGAGGATGAAGTGCATGACTTCAGTGATTTTATCATTAACAATAAATAAGAGAGCAACTTCTCTGCCTTGACCACTCAACTTGATTCCTTCATACCTAGCTAGATTGAACAAGCCATTTGCTCATATATTTTAAACTTCACCTCTCAACTTTGAGTATATTGATGGACATGAAGTAGAGAGAAGAGAGAATATAATATGAAAGTTGTTTATCTGAGGGCCTTGATGTGATTATTTTGAGAAGCAACATCTCACTCATGTTGGTGATGCTCTTGTAGCCTTGTTGAATTTCAAAGTTATACCCAGACCCCATCACCCATCCATCCAAGAGGTGGAGAATACTCCACCTCTGGAGGATTCTTTAGGTTTTGATCTCTTCAAGATTTCTCTTCACTTCCTCCACACTTTCCAAATGCCACTCTCCTAATACCAACAGGTTCACATCCCTTAATGCCCTCTAGAATTCCATGCCTTTCAACACACCTTTCACCAATCAATTAACTCATTGATATTATCAGGTTTACCTTTCCCCTTGTATCTTTTGTAAGGGAATTTATAGATTTGATCACCCTACCTTTCACAATATTTTTTTTAAAAGGGGATTTCACATGGCCTAATTATATGAATTATGTATGCTATCTTTTTTCTATACCGAAAAAAGTTGCTGATGCTATAGCAAATATTTAGAGAAAATTTCTTTGGATGGGGACTAAAAAGAAGAATAGATTTCATTTGGTCAAATGGGAAGATGTTTGTAAACCAATGAATTGTGGTAGGTTGGGGCTAAGATCTGTTTATTAATATAGCTCCTTTTTCTAAAAGATTATAGAGACTTTTTTCCTCGGATAAATAATCTAAAGTAGTATTCTTAAAGACAAATATATTTCAAATTTCAATATTTTGCATTTTTTCTTAGATTTTGAAGAGAAAATTAATGGTGCATCCATTTGGAATGGTATTCAGAAGAGTAGAAATTAAGTGAAAATTGGTAGTGGTTGGGTTCTTGGTAATGGTCTAAAGATCAATTTTGGGATGATCAATGATTAATGGTGAAACCAATGAAGAATTTTTCTAACCTTTCTATTCATCAAAATACTCAAGTATTTTTAGTTTTGGGAAGAAAGTGGTCAACTACTAGAGGAATGATAGTTGAGTGAACCTGACTGTCATCAACCAGGATCTGAATTTGATATAAAACTAATATTAATTAAGGGTTTATGAGTGAGAATGTGGAGGACATGTTTATCTAGAAACTTAAACAATATGGGAACTATAGTGTGAACTTAGGAAGTAAAGAAAGCTTTTAAAATGAGAGAAAACCATTTTGGGATAAGGCTTGGGTCATAAACCTCACTAAAAAAATCAATACTTTTTACTACTTATTTCTTCAGAATAAAATTTTGAATATTGATGATATTATTAGAAACAAAAAGATTATTCCTTACAGATGTTACCTATGTCAACAAGAGATGAAAAGTAATAATCATCTTTTGTTGAATTGTCAATACATGGAGGAAATTTGGAACTTGATCCTTGCTAAAATGAATCTATCTTGGATCGTTCATAACTCGATTCAAGGTTTTTTTGATCAATGGAGAAGCCCTGTGAACAAATCTAATTTTCAAAATCTCTAGAATTTCATGGCCCCCCATACCATCTATCATACATAGAAAAAGAGAAACAACCATATCTTCATGGATAAGATCAGGAAAGATAAAGATAATGTGGAAAGAATTATTTATCTCATTAATGAAAACTTTCAAATTTATAATTGTAGGAGTTGAGAATCCAACTTCAATAATGTGCCAAGATCACCTGCATTGCAAATAACTTGCTGAAGAGAAACCTAGGGAGCAAAGAGCTTGAAGCAAATACCACACAAGAATATTTCACAATAGGAAATTAGAATTGCTATGTGAAAATGGAATGGAATGAATTTACAATGAGTGAGATATTGAATAAAAAGGCCTCATGGAAGCTTGTAGAACAAGTTGGAATGAGGTAGGAGATAAGGTTGACAACTAAGCACACATCCACAAAAGGTGGAAAAGATAAGTATGCTAAAGGGAACAAACTCCCGTGTTGTCAAAAACTAATCTCAACTACATGCATTAACCTAAGTAAGCTTAAGTAATAGAATAAATAATTAACCATTAATTAATTATTTACTCTAAAACCCTCCCTTAAGTGCAACATAGGGGAATGCCTTAAGCTCACAAAACAAAGGAAAAAATGCAAAATGGGTCCTAGAAATGAGGCCATTTTAGGTACCCAAGTACAATGCAACTAAATGCAACCTCTATAAAATTGGGAAAGAGAGAAAACTCCATGGGAAAAAATCTCCCCCAAAAAGGGGTAAAACAACATGCTGAAGGAAACATGAAGTGAAGGAAGGATGGCCTCAACCAATCCCCCCAAGGACAACTTCCATAACCCCAAGCATGGACCATAGCTGAAGAAAGTGGGGCGATGCAAAAGGCTTAGTGAAGATGTCTGCAACCTGACCAGTAGTAGGAATGTACTCCAATGCAATAACACCATCCTGGATCAACTGATGGATGAAATGCATATGCAACTCAATGTGCTTGGTATGCTGATATCCCATTGGGTTGCAAGAAATATGGATTACACTTTGATTTTTGCACCACAAAAAATTGGGACGATCAAGAGGAAATCCAAACTCAATCATCAACTGACAAAGCCATAAAGCCTCCTGACTAGCTAGAACTGCGGTCCTGTACTCAACATGTATAGATGAAAGTGCTTGAGCATGCTGCTTCTTGTACGACCATGTGATGGGACCAGAGTGAAGGAAAAACACAAAGCCAAAAGTAGACTTTCGACCATCGACATCACTGGCCCAATCTGAGTCAGTGTAGCCAACTATGTGTGGAGTCCCCATAGTGTAGTGAATGCCATACATGAGTGTACCCTAAATGTAGTGCAAAATATGACTGGGAGCTTGCTAATGACTCTCATGAGGGTCCTAATAAAATTGAGAGACTAGGTCAATCACAAAAGAAAAATCAGGGTGGGTGTGTGTCAAGTACAATAGGTTGCCAACCATCTATCAATACAAAGTAGCATCCACTATAGGTGAGGAGCAAGAGGTAGACAAAGTAACACCTGTCTAAAATGGTGTAGGAGAAGCCTTACAATCAAGCATGTGAAAGCAATGAAGCATGTCAAGAGCATACTTCTACTGATACATAAAAATGCTAGTAGGAGACTGATGAATCTAAAGACCAAGAAAGTAGTGCAGCAAACCAAGATAAGACATCTCAAACTGGTCCATTAGTGCATGCGTAACATCTTGGAGCATGGATGACAAACTACCTGTAAGGATAAGATCATCAACATACAAAACAAGAATCAAAATCTCATCACCAAGACGCTGAATGTACACTGTGGGATTGAAATGGCAGTGAGTGAATCCTATAGATAGCAAAAATGAGTCCATCTTCTCATACCAAGCCCTAGGGGCTTGTTTGAGACCATACAATGAACGTTGAAGCCACAAACCAAGGTGGGATCCTGCAAAAAACTTGGAGGATGCTCCATATAATTCTCCTCTATGGTATCACCATGTAGGAAGGTACTTTTCACATCCATCTGATAAATTGACCATCCATGTGAAGTTGTGAGGGATAAGACAAGGAGAATAGCATTCACCTTAGTGATAGGGGAAAATGTCTCAGAGTAATCAACAACCTCGATTTGTGATAATCCCTTCACAACAAGATGAGCCTTATACTTATCAATGGAACTATCAGCAGCATACTTAGTGTGGTAGATCCACTTACAATGCACTAGTTTTCTTCCCTTGGGAACAGAACAAAGATCCCATGTGTGGTTCTTCATCAAAGAAGAACTTTTCTCCTCCATTGCACTATCCCATTCTGAATGTCTTGTTGCCTCTGCAAATGTATGAGGATTAGTACTAACAGCATGACTAAGAACGGGTGCAACGAGATGTGGATGGGTCACCAGCTAGAGATCCTACAACCTCAATACTAGCTCGATCCCATTTAGGCATCTAGGGAGTATCCTATGGTGGAGGTATATCAGGATCACCATGATTGTCATCCTCATCATCCATGAAACAAAGTGGAGAT
Source organism: Cupressus sempervirens (assembly GCA_028749045.1). NCBI lineage: Eukaryota > Viridiplantae > Streptophyta > Pinopsida > Cupressales > Cupressaceae > Cupressus > Cupressus sempervirens. The sequence goes on from CM053793.1 coordinate 606,474,612, forward strand.
GAAGAGGGAGTAGTGGGAGATGGAGGAGGCATTGGAGGTGAGGAATGAATTGTAGGAGGGCTCTCATCAAATTGGACATCCCGTTGAAATAGGACCTCTCTGGAATCAAGATCAAATAACCTATAAGCGTTTACATCCTCGCAATAGCCAACAAAAATTAATGGTCGGCTCTTCAGTTCCATTGCTTTCCTCTGAGCATCAAGTACAAATGCATATGTTGTACTTCCAAAAAATGTAAATGACGACACATCAAGCTTGACATGGGACCAAGCCTCCTTAGGAGTCATCTGTCAAAGTGCCTTATGAGGCATCTGATTCTAAATGTAGTTGGCACAATTGACTGCCTTTTCCAAAAAACATGAATCCATGGACCTAGATTGAATCATACAATTTTCCATCTCTTGAAGGGTTATGTTCTTTCTCTCGGGCACACCAGTTTGCTGAGGAGTGTAGGGCATTGTAAGCTGATGCTAAAGACCATGCTCAGAAAAGAAATCTTTGAAATCCTAGTTCACATACCCCCCCCTATTGTCTGTGCATATGTGTCGAATAGAAAGTCCAAACTGCTTCTCTACAAATGCCTTAAAAACTCAAAATGAGTTGAAGGCATCAAACTTGTACTTAAGAAAGTACACCCATGTGCATCTGGAGAAGTCATCAATGAATGTAAGCATATATCTAGCACCCAAAAAAGGAGTAGGAAATGACATGAGGTCTCTATGAATCAACTCCAAAGGTGCTAAAGCACAAGTGGCTCGTCCATGTGGAAAAGAATCCCTATGTTGCTTGCCAAGTGCACATCCCTGACAAACATCATCTGGACAGGAAATTTGGGGAAGCCCAAGAATAAGTGCCTGTGTGCTCATCTACTAAAGATATTTGTAATTGACATGCCCAAAATGTTCATGCCAAAGTCTACTTACTAAATCTGCATGTGCAACTAAACATGAACCTGTGTCATCAGAAGACTCAAATCCATAAAATCTATAGAGGTGAGATGCAAAGTCAACACTCCTAGTGGCCATGATCATCTCTTGATCATGCAAGTCATGAATAACCACATCATGTGGTGAGAACTCGATTGTCTTCCTAGAGCTAGAGTGGAAAATCTGATAGATAGATAGAAGGTTCATCAAAATATCAGGAACACAAAGTACATCTTGTAGAGAGCCCCCGGCCAAAGCAACAATGCTAGAACCCAAAACTAAAACCTATGAAGAGTTCCCAACTGCAATCTGTATGGTGACACAAGGAGCAAGTGAAGTAAGCAACTTAGTAATGTTCGTTAAGTGATGAGAAGCCCCAAAATCAAGAATCCATAAAGGCACTGAAGTCGTAGATTGTGCAGAAAGAGCATGACCTCTCCCTGTGGGTGGAGATGAAGATTGAGGAGCTGAAATGTGATGCTCCTTCATGGCTTCATCTAAATCCTCTAATTGTTTCCAACATCTCAAAACTGAATGTCCATCTTTCCCACAAAAATTGTAGTTCTCACTCGATTTCTTCTTTGTCCTAGAGATAGACTCACCTAACTTTGAAGAGTCTTTACCCTTGGAAGGGTTTGCTGAAGGATTAGCTAGAGGCTTGGGATCAGATTTTGATGTATCTTTCTTCGATTTTCCTTTCTTCTTTGATTTCCCCTTAGAATTTTAAGCAACCAATGCTTGGCTGGAGGAGCCAGAGCCATCCACCTGTTTGATCTTGGCCTATTCCCTAGTGAACCTATCACAAAATGTAGGCATCCTATGTTTCTCTCCAAGGGCATCCATGGTGGAGTAGAAAGTAGAAGAAAAAACCTAATACTGCCCCTTCAGATTTAAGATTATAAAAAATATGCACTCATTATCCATTTTGTTCTTCCCACATCCCTGTAAAACTACACATAGGGATTTGAACTTCATCAGAAAGTCCTCGATGGTGGGAAAGTTTCTTGGTGACAAAGAAGTCAATTTTGCATCCAAATAAAGTGCTCATAACTCATTCACCTATCCAAAAAAAGTCTAAAATTTGTACCAATAAGCCCGTGGAGTAGTCAAACCATCCAGGTGAAATAGGAGATTGTCTGAAATGTTGAGTGAAATCAGTCCCATGGCTTCATCCATTTTCTTCCTATGCTATAGAACCTCAAAAGGTCATGTAAGAGCTGGTTGATTCTCATCCAGACAAGACCATAGACCTCTTAACATGAGAAGCCTAGTCATTTGTGCCTTCTAGGTGTGGTAGTTGTGTGGTGTGAGATGGGTCACAGATTGATCTGCCATTGAGAGAAAGAAGAAGATGGAAGTACAAGGGTCTTAACTAAAGCAAATTATAGAAAAGAAAGACACCCCCCCACAAACGTACAAGAATATCCCTCAAATAAAACAAAAAAAAACTATAGAAAGCAAAAAAATTGGAAAAGAACCTGGATTTGTTGTTGTAGAATAGAAGGAAACAAAAGCCTCTACTTTGATGCCAAAAATGGGAGCCCAAATGCACTCAAAATCTTATGAAACTAGCACCAATGTCTCTACCTCTGATTCATCTTTTTGACACTTCTTTTGGATTGGAAAAAGACCTTTGTATGCTCAAGTTATAGGCAAAAAATTGACTTCTGCTCCAAAAATGCACCTTGTTGGAAAATTACAGACACTAGGTTAAATTTGATGCTAGTATAACCATCAAATGACCTTCACCGAAATGATGATGTTAGTGGTTGGGATGATGATGTCAACAGCCATAAAGGTGACATCAATAGTTGAGAAACTAACACCAATAGAGTCGTCGGCTCGAATGACATCAACTGATAAAAAAGTGACATCAGCATCATATGATTGCCGAAAAATGATGTGGACTACCAGAAAGGTGATGTAATCAGCCAGGAAATGACATCACTATGTCTAAAGATGACATCACCATTTGAAAAGTGATGTCAGGTGGTCAAAGTGGCCATAGGGTAGTGGAGCGGAGGAAGCCACCGGTGGCGATGGCGCCTGGCAGGTAAACCTAGCAGCACCACTAGTGGCTAGTGGCTTCCTAGCAGAGTAGAGGTAGAGTGCTACTTCAGTGGTGCCGAGCAAGGGAGCCGTCGGCTAAGCCACAGTCTAGAGGAGGGTGGGAGGCCGTTGGGTGACCATCGAGAGGTGTGTAGGCTGCCTTGCAGTGGCGCATGAGCAATGTTGTAGTGGCTGCAAAAATTTAATTTGATTTTTTTTTTCACTCTAAAATTTCATACAGCTACTTGGGAGGCCAAAAAATTTCCAAAAATAAATTCTTGAAGCCAAAAATGAAAAGTTTTATATGAATCTTAGCTATAAATGGTGTTCTGGTTCCAATGGCTGCATCTGTTTAGGCTGAAAGTGCTTTGAAAAATTTCTCTACCCCCAATTTGAAGAAAAATTGCACAAACAAACTAGGGTTTGTGACTCCAAATTATGGCTTCAAAAAACCTTCGAACAAGAAGCAAAAGGGAGGCTCTGATACCATGTAGGAGTTGAGAATCTAACTCTGATAATGGGCAAAGATCACCTACAATGCAAATAACTTACTGAAGAGAAACCCAAGGAGTAGAGAGCTTGAAGAAAATACCACACAAGAATATTTCACAATAGGAAATTAGAATTGCTATGTGAAAATGGAATGGAATGAATTTACAATGAGTGAGAGACCAAATAAAAAGGCCTCATGGAAGCTTGTAGAACAAGCTAGAATGAGGTAGGAGATAAGGTTGACAACTAAGCACACATCCACAAAAGGTGAAAAAGATAAGTATGCTAAAGGGAACAAACTCCCATGTTGTCAACAACTAACCTCAACTACATGAATTAACCTAAGTAAGCTTAAGTAATAGAATAAATAATTGACAATTAATTGATTATTTACTCTAACAATAATTTGGTAAGAAATAATCGTAAGGTGAGCAATAAGGATACCTTGAGAGCTGGGAGATTTCTAAGTTCAATAAAGACTCAAAAAAATAGAAAAGAAGTGGTCTAGACATTTCCTCCCCATGATTGGGTAAAAGCTAACTTTAATAGTCTTGCCAAAGGGAACCCAAGTTCTTTTGGCTATGGTGGTATTTTGAGAAATGATTTTGCAAGTTATCTCTATGTGATTGCTACGCCTCTAGGAACTCAAACAAGTATTATGATTACTCATATTATTGACAAAATTAAAATTAAAATCCAAACTTTTGAAAAAAATTCTCATGAATATAGAGAAGCAAATAAATTTGTTAATAGACTAGCTGATTTGGCCATGAGTAGTAATGACAATATAAAGTAGAAAGGGAGTGAAAAGATGGAGCATGAGATCATTAATATAATTAATCATGATATATTAAACTCCTAAGCAGGGGTCATTATTAATTAGAATGAAGGGAATTTTTAACATTTTTTGTAACACTTGTATGTTGTTCATGAGGAATAACACTAGCCTTTGGGATTACATAGGGTTCAAGATTTATTCAAACTACAAGGAGGATTGTAAAAGGAAAGAGGATATTAGGAAAAGTCTATCATTTCAAGGGCTTAGATCTCACAAAACGAAGCAGACCTTGGAAATTGATCTAAATTTTCTTTAGCCAGAGGAATATTAGTGGAAGGAGCATAAAAACAGTTGAAATTTTTAAAGAAAGGTGGTGTTACAAATTTTTTGGAGAAGTTCCATGGCATGGACAAGGAGATTACTAAGTAATTTGTGAAGATGTGAGAGAATGGTAAGATATTTTTGCACAACCAAAGGGTTATTATCAACATTGGCCTAATTTCTAAAGTAATGGATCTTCAAATTATTTCCCTAAATAAATTTACAACTAAGAAAAAGTAAAATGGTCTTCTAGTTAAAAAGTGTGCTAGCTTCTTAGATATGCACTAGATTAAGAAGAAATGGTGAAAAGTTGTTAAGACAATTATGGAGTATATTACTCTTGATGGTAGGTTCACAAGAGTTTGCAACTACCATTTTGTTTTTATTAATCACTTCAAACATGATGTTAAAGTTTATCTTCCTTTCTATCTTTTCAATTCTCTAGTTAAGGGCCTTGAAAAGCATTGCAAGAAACAATCTAACCTTGTTGTTCATTACGTTTTAATGCAATTGATTATTAAGTATTGTGAGAAGCACAAAGTGGGGGAATAACTAGAGACTAAAAATCTAGAGAAGTCCAAAGAGGAGAATAGAAAGAAAAGGAACAGGGAGGTGAAATAGGACAAGAAAAGAAGGCTTGTCATCTCAAACCTAGATGACTCCTTGGATGGCTCTTCTGATTTAGATAAGGACCTTAATAAGAAAAAAATCAAATTATCTGATTCGAAAGAGACTACTATGTCCACCCCTATTTATAGTTTAGAGGATATTTCAACTTCATTCGAGATAGAGGGCTAGGAGACTAAATATAACGATAGTTCGAAGGGGGAGAGTATTAGTAGTCTTGATCATTAAGATCAAGTCGAATTTTAGGAAGAGGAAATTTTTAACACTAAATATCAATGTGGGGAAGGTAATGAAGATTTCGATCTCCTTAAGGATAAGGTAGAGGAAAAGATGGATGATCTAATAATGTGGAGGGTAAAGTTGATATTGATGAAGAGAATGGTGTGGAAGGCAAGTAGATTATGGAGGATGATGATAGTGATGAGATTGAGGAGGAATACACTCAAAAAGCTAGGGGGTTATGTCCAAGGTTTCTAAAGAATGTGAATTGTTATCAAGAAACGAACTTGGAAGCCATGAAGTGAAAGCCCTAAATGAAATTAGCAACAACAGGATGGATTGTATTACTAAAATTGAAAGGAACACTATCAAAGCCTAGGATATTATGTCATTGGATCAATTATAGATTAGAAATAAGAATAAGGAAACTGCTAACTTGAAGATTCTTGACATTGCTCAAGCCAGGTATTCTAACTCATTTCAGTTTAACAACTAGCTTGTCAATGAAATTTAGTCAACCAAAATGGAAACTAAGGATGCTAGAAAGGAGGACGGTGATGAGAAAAATATGGATTTGAGTAGACTGGTTAAGAAAATGGAGAACAAAATAAAGATTCTAACTGAAAGGATGAAAAAGAATGAAACAATGTTGGTTACCATTTTTCTCCATAATCATGAGAAACTAAAGACATCAAGAATGAACCATAAAAATCTCTATGAAATGATGCAATATTAGAAGGTCATTAATCTTGACAAGGATGATGTTGACACTGGTGATATCATGGGTCCTACAAGAGAATAAGGGGCAACAAAAGAAAGAAGACAAAGGACACTAAAGTGGAATAGCCTAAAGTGGACTCCATCCTTCAGACTCTATAGAAGCTAGAAGATTTAGAAAATCAAACAGAGTGTCTCCTACTAGACTCGGTCTCATTTCCTAGTTTTTTTTGTTCTGGTCTTTTTTATTTTCTATATCTTTGGTGGACTATTTCACTCTCGTCACTTCTACTAATAATGTTGTGTAGTTTCTTATTGTTAGTAGTCTTTATGTTTTTTCTAGTAACTAGATTATGACTATTTTTATCATGAGTATCTACATATAACAGGCTTTTTTTGTAAAGGGTTTTATGTCCCTTGAAAACTTATTTTTTCTATTAATTGAAAACATCGACTTTTCCTAAAAAATTTGGGATATCAAAATTTGCATATACTTTGAAAATGGTATTTCCATGAAATGGTACTATTGACCTAGAGGATTGTTTGTTTAGTAGAATGTGTGAAAACATGCTCAACATCTATTTTCATTGGTATTTTATAACCTCTTCCACCATTTTCTTAACAACCCTCAATGAATCATCTCATAATCTTTGATAGGAAGACTTTGTGTGATTTGGCATAAAGGAGTGTTGCCACTCTGATACCATTGATTTGAATTTAAATCTGGAGTAGAAGAAAACAATCTAGTGTGAATTGAAAACTTGTGATATTTGTGTTCAATTTAGAAAAAGCTTTCAAACTTGAAAGAGTTATATGCAATCCAAAATTCATCTTCATATTCAAAATTAGAAGAATATATATAATCATAGAACATTAAAATTTTCCACAAGCATAATAATTTAAATTCAATATCGTGATGTAACAAAATAACAAAAAACTAGAATTTTTTTTAAAACAAGGAGTTTATTTACCCCAACTTGTTGGTGTTTTCGCTTTTGACTTGGTGCTCAAATTTCAAAATCATTTGCACTAATGGAAAGAAAAAATAAGACTCTAGTTTTAGTCCCAAAATAGTGATCATTTAGTTGCCCAATTTTAAGGACCAATAAAAGTCTCAACTTTAGGTCTTGATCAGAAGACCTCTCAATATGCAATTTACTAGAACCTAGAATTTTTGTTTTACAATATAAGGTTTTTTTTTTTGACATTTCAGTTTGATTTCCCTAGATATTGTAGAACATAGGGATCCACATTAGACTATTTTTGAAATCAATACAAACCTAGTTATATTACATAGTGTATAAATTTAGGGAGCAAAGTAAGGAAACACATAAAAAAATATTATATTTTATCTAACATACATTTATTCACTCTATGGTATATTTATGAATAGAATGAGTATTTTTGGTTAATTTCATAAGCATCATACCATGTGGAGTAAAAGCTGCTCCTCAAGGGTTGAGCCCAACATGTTATATGAAAGTGAAAAAAGTATTATTTATATTCGATATTAGTTATATTTACTAGCTATTCATCATTGTGAATGCATGGATCCATTTTCATAAAAACATGAATATTTATTAAATATAACTAAGATAGCATAAATGATCTTCAATTCATAAAAAAGTTGACAAGACAATCATAGTAACATCATTGCCCACAAAAAGATCAAGAAAATTGCTCATTTTCATTGACCTCTAGGAAAGAGGTATAAAATAAATTCTTTGTACTTTTTTGTGGTTGCATCTATAGTGGGTTTCAAAAAATATAAGTTACAAATTTTAAGAAAAATAAATCTCCCAAAAAATAAAATCTAGTATACATTCTAACAATATTTAAAATATTTTTAATATTTGATTATGTTTTTTTTGAATCGGTAGTGTGTATATATATATGTATATATATATATATATATATATATATATATATATACATATATACATACATATGTATGTATATATATGTATGTATGTATATATATATATATATATATATATATATATATATATATACATATATATATGTATGTATGTATATATGTATATATATGTATATATATGTATATATATGTATATCTATATATATATATATATGTCTATATATATATATACATATACATACATATATATGTATGTATATATATGTATACATATATATACATACATATATATGTATATATGTATAGATATATATGTATATATATATATATATACATGTATGTATATGTACATACATACATATATGTATATATCTATATATATACACATATATATATGTGTATATATATAGATATATACATATATATATATATACATACATACATACATACATACATACATATACATATATATATATATATATATATATGTATATATGTATGTATGTATATATATAGACATAATAGGGTTCATATGATGTAATGAATCTTTACATGTGTGTGTGTGTGTGTGTAAAGATTCATTACATCATATGAACCTTATTATGCATATTTGAGTAGACCATCCCAAGGCATGTAGACACTAAGTATCAACCCTACCCTCAAAGAGCTATCTCAAAATGAGCAGAAGATACAAAATGTGATCAATGATAACACTTCAAAAACTACTTTCCTAAGTAGATAAAGCTGCAAAATTTTATCTCATCAAGGAGGATCAAGTATTCAAGCTAGAACAAAGATTTGTAGTCAACAAATACAGTTGAATCAGCAATAAATTGTTACTCTATAATAATTGTATTAGTGTATCAAATCTCTTACTCGAGTTAGCTTAAAAGCTATTTGCCAAATCCTCTAACAATGTGGCATTTCTAGATTAAAATGTCTAAAGACCTCTGACAAGGCTACTCCTAATAGGGTGATTATATCTTTTAATAGAGTCACACCTATCAATTTTTATTATAACCCTTAATAGGGTTGGCTCCTAATAGGGATCACTTCAAAAGAGTGAAAAATAGTAACTAGTTGCAATTGGTGGTTTTTCCTAAATTGGGTTTCCACATTAAATCCTCGTGTCATATGTATTCATGTTCTTTGCTATATGATTTTGCAACTAAGTTAATTTTGGTTAATTTTATTAAACATCTTAAGAAGCATTTATTTTAGTGATTGCTGAGTAGCAGTAATTCTTAGTGTTTTTTGAGTGATTCAGTGCTAACCGAGTTAGAACAGTATTTTCAATTTCAGAAAAGTTTGATTTTGATTTATATTGGCATCTAAGGGGTCTAGGATTTCTTTTTGTGGTAATTGATTCACCCCTCCCCTCTCAATTACTCCTCTTATACTTTCATCAAATGCATGTCAAACTTCCAACTTATATTTACTTGTGATTGGCATTTTTGGAAATGCCTTTAGTGTGCTTAGTCGATATTTGGAATGCTTTCTATTTTTATATATATATTTATCACTTGTTGTTTGTCAAAATATTGTTTCATTTATTTTCTTAAAGAATGATGATATAGATCTTGTTTTGTGTTGATACTTAGCCATTGTATAGGGTATATGTAATTTTTAAAAAAATTATTAATAGAAAGTTGATTTAAATAGGAAAATGTGTTGGAAAGATAAAATTGTCAACACATCTAATAGTTATTTTAATTGAGTGAAGGAGAAAAAATATTTTATTTTCATTTCAAATAGTCATATTGGTTTTCTATATTTTAATGAGAAGTTAGTCATTAATATATTGTTCTTTTTATTTAATCACCAAACCTACAAGAAGCAAGTTCTCTACTATATCAAATTTGCAAGTTTTATAAAATCAAATGGGATGTGGAATAACAAATCCTATTACTGTTCCTATATATTTTGTCTATTCTTTTTTTTATATTCCTAATTCCAATTCCTAGTCCTATTCCAAAAATGTGAAGATTTTAATGCAAAAAATTATTGTATTCTATTAGGAAATTATTTTCCATTAAGACAATATGCCACTTGAATTTGCATAAGTTTTAAAGGGAATTTGTATAGAGATTTGTGATTTGTTTTACATTAGGCATATAATCTTCATACTTAATTTTATGGTGACACCTTACGATCCATTTTCTCAAGTATTTTTTGATTGCTAGGCTTATTAGGTAGGTTCAATGCACTCTTCATGTAAGGATGAGCATCGAGGGAGAAATGCACTCTTAGGTTTGGTAGAAAGAGTGCTTGAGACACAATATTTTCTTGCGATAGAAGATGGAAAAAAAATGATAGCTTAGGAGATAGCGATTGTAGATGGAGATTTATATAATGGTACATTTATATCATGTATTAGGATTGGCCTCCATTTTTCCTTGCACTATTGGTGTATTTAATACTCAATGAGTTTGGTTGCATCTCTTGGTATAACTAATGCTTATAAGTATGTTTATGTATTGAATCGTATAGTCAACACCTTTTAAGTTTGTTTAATAAAATCATTGTTATTATATATTTCTTAGTGTTGTCAACAAGTTGTTTGAATCATTATACTAATCATTATCATTATGAATGGATAGAAAGTTTAGGCTCACCTATAATTTTTATGAAATTGACTTTAACTTTTATGTGAGATATTTTTTCAGTTTTTTGCCTCCTTTCATATGTGGCATTCATGTAGTGAATACACTAATTACAACATGACATATTATAGTAATCATCTTTTGGTTTGTACAATATATAAAAATGACATGCCACAAGATTTTTGTTAAAGAATACATAACAATTTTATATATTGGAGATGGACATTTAATATCTAGATTTATCACAATTTTAAATATTATGTATTTTACAATAGTAGTGATCTACAACATGTACATTATGTGTTTGCTCATCTCACACACATCTATAGTGGAAGTACAATAGAATGCAAAAAGAAATATCTATGCATTCATAAACAATTAAGAAATTAGGAAGGAAAGATTAATATAAATTATTAAAACTAAAATGGGCACTAAGTTGATGAATAAAGTAGATGCCATCTTATGTTTTATTTATTTAGATATAGGTCAAAGATATAGTAAGGAAGAAATATGACACGACATGACATATAAGAGTTGGTATACATGGGAGTGAAGATATAAGAGGTTGAAGGACTGTACAAGGAAGAGCAAGCATAGAGAGGGAAAAGATGGCAAGTTGTCTATCTTTTCTTAGCAGTCATAGCCCAAGTCCTCCTTAATCTTGAGGATCAACTTGTCTAGATAGGCCAAGCATGTTGCATCATTGGAAAAAAGGTCAAGGATGAAGTGCACTTTTTCGATGATCTTATCATTAATAGTCAATAAAAGAGCAACTTCTCTACCTTGAGAACTCAACTCCACTCTTGTGTACATGGCTTGATTGAACGAGCCATCTAGACATATATTTTTAACTTCATCTCTTAGCTTTGAGTATATTAATGGAGATGAAGCAGAGAGAAGAGAGAATATAATATGAAAGTTGGTTACCTAAGGGCTTTGATGTGGTTTTTTTGAGAAGTAGCATCTGACCCATGGTGGTGATGCTCCTATAGCCTTTTTGAATTTCATAGTTATACCTAGACCCCATCACCCATCCATCCAAGAGGTAGAGAATTTCATATTGATGGCTTTGTACTGGGGATTAAAATTTATCTTGAGTGTGGGACGATGGGATGTACAAGTTGAAGGTGGTTCTAAAGTCATTATTGAGATAGTTAAAGGAAATATGTGGGAGGGATGGGCCATCAAAAGTATTATTAATGATATCAAGTACCAATTAGCCACCCTCAATAGATTTTATTTGAATCACATTTTTCAGGAGAGAAATAGCATGGTTGATGGCATGGAAGTGGTTGGCTTAGAACTGGAAGGGCTAAGAGGTTGGAGGAATTTGAACACTTTGTCAAATTCGGTGAGGGAGTTAGTGAATAAGGAAATAAATAATGATGAATCCTAGCTGGTTACTTTATATAATGCTATAGAGCTGGTAGGGTCAAAATGTACTTGATGCTTATAAGGTAAGGGAAAAAGGCTTGAGTACGAGCAATAATCATTATTCATGGTCCAAAAATTGGAAGTTTGAAATGGGGTTTTTTTATTCATATCCCTTTATGGATCATTGTACGCTATGTAGAAAAATGATTTATATTTTATAGATTTGTGGTGTGTTGGGAATGATGGAAATGATTGGGGGAAAGATCATGGCAGCCAACTTGTGATCTTTCTCACCAATTTGGCAGGTTCCATTATTATTATTAAATGTAATTATAATCTCCATTTATGGGTTTATCTTTCGAAGAGTGAAGTATTTTTTAGGGCTTGGGTTTTGAAAAGAGAGAGTGGAGAGGAAAAAATTACAGAGATGGGAGGTGACTTTTTTTGCATTGAACTGGCTATGATCGATGATAGTGTGAGGAAGCCCTTGGTCTAATACATTCTAAGAGAGGGCAATTTGGTTCCTTTCATGAAGACCCTCAATGGTCATGATGATAATTGCTCTATGTAGTTTGTTAACTGATGGGAAAATCACAAGGTGAACATTAATGGTATCCCGTTTCATGTTTTAGAGGAGGTGATTGCTATGGCGACAAGTGTGGAAATGAGGGGAAGAAAATCGTAGAAGGTGACATAGGTGACTAATGAAACTAGTTTGCAATGATTCTTTTAGGATGGTGAGGAGCTAGTTTAGCATAGAGGGGGTATTATGAGGGAGAAGTTACCTAACTCATGGAATGAGGTTTACTTGATTCTGATGAAATATCTTACCCTGGAAGGAAGCTATGGAGTTTTCTACTACTACCATTTTCCTCTTTTTAATCATTTTAGACACTGCAATTTTCTTACAATTCCCTTCTTCCTATTGCATAATCTTGAAGATTCTATTGTGGATGTGAAAGATAAAATGAGAAGGGGGGTTAATTTTTCTCTTTTGCATCAGGGTCTTATTTTTAGGCTATACCAATTTCACCTTGCCTTGGTCACCCCTAGGATTGTGGAAGTTTATATTCCTATTCACCCAAACCCTAGGCCCCAAATGGCCCCCCTAAGGATTACTGGCCCTAGAGCCCCCACCCCTTAGCCTTCTCCTAGTGGGTCCCTAGTTAATCCCTCCCTAAGGGGGAATAAAGGAAAAGGTAAGGAGAAAATGCTAATGGAGTTAGAGGATGAGGAGAGAGGGGGAAGGAGGAGGTCAAGGAGGTTGGCTAAGTCTTAGGTTAAGAGGAAGTTAAGGGAGGGAGCTTCACAAGAGGAGGAATTGGATTCTAAGGATTTGGGCTGCAACAAAAAAAGAATGAAGAAGAAAACTATTAAATTTGGTAAGGGAGGCACAGAGGGGGTTGAAGAAGAGATTTTTGATTCCTCCAAGTCAATCTCGGGTAATGGCAAGGATAATAAGGAGGTATCGCATGTCTTGGCGACATTTGTGCCTAGGTGTGTGGACCTAACTAAAGATCAATTCCCTAAAATGGTGGACAGGATGCCTTCCCTCATTACAATTTCCTCCCTTGTTAAGGCGGGATCTAAAAAGGAAACTAACCCCCTTATTGTACAAGTCATAGAGGCTACTAGGGATGGTCATCTAGGTGCTTCAGATAATGCTGATAATGAGCTATGGGAGAGAATTCAGGCATTGGAGAAAAGAATCGGACAGTTAACCAAGTTTACAATTAAAGTCACTAATGCAGTAGCCACCACTTTGTGCTTGTTGAGGGAAGTTGAAGGAGTCCTACCCAGGTAGGAATCCAAGCTACTTTATGACTTCCTAGTTTTATGAATAATATATCCTCATGGGGAAGAAGAAGGTCAAGAAATCTTAAGGGCTCCTGCCCCTTCTTCTTTTTTTTTCTTTTTCTTTTTTTGCATGTTGTTAATTTGCTAGTTTACACACTTTTTTGGTTTTAAGGCTATAACACCTTTGTTTTTGTTAAGTGACTTATGTTGGTTAACATACTTTTTTTTTATAGCCTATAGATATCTTTATAATTTTATTATTTACTTATGTTTCTTGTTAATAGGCATTTTTTTAAAGCCTGTAGTTACTATAATAATTATAGCATAAACTTGTATTTTTGTTTTTAAAAGCTTTAGGAGTGAGTTCTATTCTAATGGTTATCTACTGGTAGTTGTCTAGCTTGTCTGTAATGGGCCAGCCCCCTTTTGTTGCTTTCTTTTATTTCAAAAATAGACATATATTTGACATGGTCCCCACTTACAATATCACTCCAAAAATATGAATTAATATAATGTACTCCTCACTTCTGCTATCATTTTCAAAGCATACATTAAAATCTAAGTAATGACGCAATGATGTAAATTTTGAATATCTCTAAGAGTGGGTTCTATAAATTGTAAATGAAATGCTAGACATTTAAATAGGTAAAATGTGAAAATTCTTGATGCGAGAACTAGTGGCCAACATAGGAAGAACCCAAGTCCTAGAGATAGCTTTTGTATAAAGCTTCCTTAGAAAATGCTTACATTATCTCTTGTCCAAAATTAAAGGACCATGCATTTTTAGGGAACTATAACATACCATAATGATATTACTAACAAAGATTTCAAATCTAACGTTATAATCTAACATTATTACAGATGAATCCATAGATATAAATAGCAATAAAATAGACACAAACTTGCCAATGACAAAAAAATGCTTACAAACAAGCATACAACCATACCTAATCTTTGGCAAACAAAACAAATGAATGACATGTTAACCATTGGTTAAGAGGTTTATAATAGACTCCTAAAAAAAATCCAATATTATTAATTATTACTAGAACATTTAATTCCATTCAAAACCCAACCATTAGAAAAACCCAAAGTGGCATCTAATTAAAGGTGATTCTTGTACTAGGAAATTCAATCTAATATAGATTCTTAAAATAAAAAAATAAATTATTTTATTGTAATATGTTAGTAAGTCTAAGACCAAAAATTGTGAGGTTCATTACAAGAAAGATAGTGAAAATAATCAAAATAATTTGCACCATCGGAAAGAAAAACTAAGACTCTAGTTTTAGTCCCTAAAATAATGATCCTTTAGGTGCCCAATTTTAAGGACCAATAAAAGTATCAACTTTATATCTTGACCAAAAGACCTCTATATATGCAATTTACTTGAACCTACATTTTTTTTTTAAATATGAGCTTTTATGAAATCAATACAAGCCTAGTTATATTACATAGTGTATACATTTAGGGAGGAAAGTAAAGGAACACATAAAAAATTTATTATTTTTATCTAACATACATTTATTCACACTATATGTATACTTCTGATTGGAATGAGTATTTTAAGAAACCAAATGGAGTGAAATGTACTCCCTCAAGGGTAGAACCTACGGTGTTCTCCTACGAAAGTTTGAAAAGAGTATTATTTTTACTGGATCTTAGTTATATTTAGTAGATATGCATCATTCATTGTTGTGCACTCATGGATCCATTTTTGTTAAAAAATATTATTAAATATAACTGAGATAACATAAATGATATTCAATTCATAAAATAGTCATCAAGAAAATCATAGTAGCAACATGGCCCACAAAAAGCAAAAGAAATTTGTTCATTTTTCTTAATGTTTGGGAAAGAGGTTTGCAATAAATTATTTGTACAATTTTGTGGTTGAATCAATAGTGGGTTTCAAGAAAATAAAGTCACAAACTTTAAGAAAAATAAATCTCCAAAAAAAATTAGGTTCTTGAGCATAAGGATTATACATATAAGATGAGGAAATTATTCGTTGCAGAGTGAATTTAAAAATGTATTTATTTTTTTTTCTTGAGATACATATTAAAGACCCTACAAAGGGTAAGAATCCACTTTTTTACAAGAAGACTTCAACCACCAGGCAACATATACAATATGAGTGACTACTTTTTCAAAGAAGTAAATATTCTAGATATATGTGGCCAAATAATAAAGATATGTGAAAACCTAGAAGAAACTAAAATAATAAAGAGCTCAAAATGCTAGGTACATAGAGGACTAAAAGAATTTCTCTTATTTTTACAAAAAACACAATATGGGTACCTTTTAAATGATCCATGACATACAATAGGGAAATTCTATAATAAGGATTCCAAGAAAACAAAATGAAAACCTTAAAGCCTAGCATGGTAGTGTCATGAGATGAATAGGATTTGAAAAAAAATAATGATGGCCAAGAGTATGTTTAAGGTTTTTACACTAATATGTCCTCATCGGAAGGATTTTTTCCATTTTCATTTTTATCTATATTTATTTTAATAATTATTTGTAAAGAAAATGCTATTATTAATAATTTCAAAATGTAAAATAATAGAAAATAATTATTAAAGTGAAATTAATAAAATACCTGTTTGTATATATTTATTATTATATTTCTAAATGGATTTAGTTGGATATTAAAAAAGGATTGTGTGTCATGTTGAGAAGAGGGGAAGTTTTATTAACTTCATGAGTAGTTATATGAAAGTTTAGAGTCTTTTTTAGATTATAAATCAGTTGAGTGGTGTTTTTAGTCCACTTAACTCTAGTTTCGCTTACTTTCATCCTCTTTTCATGCATGGTTTAATTCAAATCTGACCCAAGGAGATCATTTTACAAATTTAACAAGAAGTAATATGGAGTTTGATTCATGCTTAGTTTCAATTTTAGTTCTACCTTTTTATGGATTCAAGTCTTTTTTTTAAGCCTTGGAATTACAATTTTTCTCTAGATCTTTCTTTCTTTATTATTTTCCTATTGGAAGAGATAGGAAATTTTATATGGAGCTAATTTAATTTTGGGTTTTTGTAGAAATAATATTTCCTTTAGTTTTTAATAAAAAGTAGAGTTTTCCATCTCATTTTTTTGTAAGGACGATAAATATTTGGATAAGAAGATAAAAATTTGTAAAAAGGATATCAAAATGCTAGATCAAAATTATTAGTTTGAGATGTTTCATTTGCCACCAAATTTATTTATTCTTTTCATGAACTTTCACTCAATATGCATTTTGTACCTAATTTTGAATATGGTTAAGTTGAAGGGGATGTGGCTTCATATTAAGATATAGTTTATAGTTCTAACAAGAAAGGATTCTTTAAAAACAATATTTTTTTCTAAAAATGATGCGAAAAATGAGATATAGAGGAAGAAGACTAGGAAAAGATTGGCAAGGTAGGATGAGTTGGGGTTTTTATTTATGGCAACATATATCTTAGGACAAGATGGAAGAATATATTGTAGAAGATTCTACAATGAAAAATAGAAAATTGTATAGCAATGAATGACAAGGAAAGAATCAAATGAGATTAAGGGTATAGCCTTGGAGATGATGGCTACTAGATAGTGTAATGTACTGGCAGCTACTCCTATTGCCATAACAGAATCTACTTCATAGAAACCTATTGTTCTTTATGCCATAGTTGCTCAAGTATAAACTAATATTGTACAACCCTTGAAAAATCCAATGAAGAGGAGGTATAGATTGTTGAAGAAAAATTATCTACTCCTCGAGCTAAATGAAAGTCAGAGATAACATCTTACAATTTGTGTTCCCAACTGAGCATTTTAGAAGGATTCAATGACTAGTACGAGAAGAATATGAAGATTCTTGCAATAATTTTTTGTGATTACATATCTTGCTTATCATCCTAAGAAGAGTTATATAGGAAATCATTGTAAAAGGAGAGATAAGGAATGATGAGAATATGATATGTAATGATCCAAATATGAAATGATCCATTAAGACATGATTTTTTTTTGGAGTTTTGAAGGCCAGTTTTTGAGAAGTTTCTTTTTATTTTTATTGTTATTTTGAATAACATTTTGCAAGTTAGTCAATTTTCCCATATGTTTCCATCAATGCCAAAGGGTGATATTTTTGGTAATATGGCTAGGTAAGATGAGTTATGGTTGTCAATTATGGAAACATATATTTTAGGATGTAATAAAAAAATATACTACTAAAGTTAAGGGAAGGTATATCAATGTATTATGATTACATACCTGAGTGTACACATTAGTATGAATAGTATAGAAAAAGTTATAGGCTAAATACCACTAAAGGTAGTGTGCACAATATAACATAGTACAATAGGAAAATAGGTATAAAGTGTTAAGGAATTATTTTGGTCATGGAATAAATACTTATGTTTGTAGGGAGGACATCCTAGATTTTAAACCTAAGGCAATGTAATGTGTGTTTGCATTAAGCTAACTACACAAGAGTTTTGTGAAAGGAAATGGTATAAGTAAAGAGTTACTGTATTTGAAGTATTATGAAATGTGATATGTGGTATATCTGAGAATCTCAAGTATATACGATGTATATGTGAACTATCTATATTTCATTAAAAGTTATATGAGATATCTATGATGTCAATTCAAATGTCAGATTAGGCTTTGTGAGGTGTGGTATTCAGCGATAAAGAGGTTTTTGTATCTATCTCTTTTATATAAAGGCACTATGTTATATAATTACATATTAGAGCAGTAGGCTCTCCTTAAATATAGTTGTAATTGTAACACCAACTCCTAATAAGGTTGAGAATTTTAAAATGGACTAGTCCTTTAACAAGGACTAAGACACTATATGTAATTCATAGGCTCCTAACATGATCAATATCCTTAACAGGATTCTTTTATTTAGTGGATCATTTTTTGGGTACCATCCTCACTAGGATTTTCCCTTGGCCAAGGTTTCTCTAGTTAACAAATAATGGTGTTATGAGTTCTCTTTGTGTATGGTTATATTTACTCTTTATCACTATAGGTTTATATTGTTATGCATGTTGCAAAGTAAATTATAATTATAATTTAACATCTAGTTGTGGGAAAAATTTTGCAGAACACTAATTTTACAACCTCCCTCTCAATATTATCTATTTCTAACATAGTTATGAAGTGTTGTGACTTTTCAAAAGATTTGTGTTATGAAAGATTGTGACTCTTGGAAAAGAGACACAACATTATATTTTATCCTTTACTTATAATTAGAAATGGAAGAATTATAGAAAATAAATATAGAATTGAGATAATCTAGAAGGAATAATTCATTTAAGGGTTGAGTATCATAAAACCACATGGACCAAGAAAAGAGGAAGGTAAGAAAGGCATCTTTATGGATTATATTTTTTTAATTATATTTATAAATTAATTTATATTAATGAATCATACTTGTGGATAATTTATGCATATACATATGCATATGTAAAGATGGAATTCAAAATGGATAACACACATGACTCTATTGTTAATTTCTTAAGATCAAGAGAGTCCCTTGTTAGGGAAGAGAGTTCTCTTAATATGCTTAGTAGATTAAGATCAAAAGAGTCTCTTTGGGAAGAGAGTGGTTTTAATATGACTACAAGGCCAAAATATTTCATAGATGTAAATGTGTGTGTGTGTGTGTGTGTGTGTGTGTGTGTGTGTATGTGTGTGTGTGTGAAGGATAAAGAATGTTTCTTCTAGGAAGGACCTTAAAGGGACAACTACATAGAAGATAGAGAAATAACTAGGGTTATAAGGATCCTCAAAAGGGTTAGTAATCCCGATATAAAGACATATTTAAGGTTGGGTTAGGATAGAGGGTACAATAGTGAGATATAATTTATTATTGGGTAAATTCTAACATTTTTTTTCTAGGTATTCTTATATTTCACAATAATAACCCTCTTGAGGATCCTTAGATCCTTGGTTACTTCTCCATCTATTATGAAATTCTCCCTATAAGGTCCTTCCTAGAAGAAAAATTCTCTATCTAGGTCCCTTGACACATATGCATATGTTAACATCTACAAAATATTTTGGCCTTGCAACCATAGTAATTAGTATTTATGCAATAATTAGAATTTACACAATAATAAATTATATTTCACTATTCTACCCTCTATCCTAACCCAACCTTAAAGATATCTCCACATCGAGATCAATAAACCTCTTGAGGATCCTTAGATTCCTAGCTATGATTATTAATTGTGTTATAGTTAGCATTTGTTGTATCAGTTGCTGGAACATTTTTTGGTATAGTATTAATGTTAAGGGTAGTAAGGTGGATACTAGTGTTTTGAAGGTTAATAGTGGGGGTTTAAAGGTTAAGATGTTTTTAATTTTCTATAGATCAAGAAAAGGTATTGGTTAGATAGTAGGGGGTAACTTCTGACTAGTCTCTACCATCTTGTACCACGAGGTCATCCCCTCTCTTTTGGTTGCTTTTTAAATGCATCAAAACAATATTGAAGAGTCACAATTCATAATTATTGCCCTTTTAAATGTTCACACCCTTTCAATATCATTGATACTTTTTAACAAAGTCATTTCCTTATTTTCTTCATATACTTTCCTCTTCCATTTTTCCTTCTTGAACTCCTATCTCGTCCTCTTCCATTTTTCCCCCTCTTTGAAAAAAACTTCCCTCCCTTTTATATCTTAATTTTAAGAAGTCATGTCTATTTCTTAAATATCTCTTGACTTTTCATTATATTTAGTTAATTTATATTATTCCATATTATATTATTTATTTATTTGTGTTTATTATTCAAATCTATTTAGAAAGTCAACATAATTTCTACAATATTGTCTCTTGTATTTAATTTAATTTCTTTATTTATTCATTGTAGTTTTATTATTTTTAAATTATTTTAAATATCATACTTGATATTATACCTTTAAGGATATAGATTAAATAATTTTTAGTTCTTTATTTTTTAATTTTAGTAGTAGTTTAAAAAAAAGCTTTATTATCACTATTTATTTAATAATATTATATTATCTAATTATTATTAAAATTCTATCTTAAAATTGGGATATGACATATTTAATGCTTGATGAGTATGGTGGCATCTCTTGGAATAACTGATATTTATATGTATATCTATATATAATCATTTTTTATATTTAATCATATTGTCGACACGTTTTCACTTTGTTTAACAAAATCATCCTTCACCTATTTTTTTGAGTGTGATCAACAAGATGGTCAAATCATTATATTGATAATTACCATTATGAATGAATGGAAAATATAAGCTTACTTATACTTTTTATGAAATTGTCTTTGACTATTCCATGTAACATTTTTCAGTTTTTGGCTCCTTTCTTATGTGGCATGCTTGTAGTGAATACACTCCTTAAAACATGAAATCATATAGTGATCATCTTTTAGTTTACAATATATAGATTTATCACAATTTTTTAGACTATGTGCTTTATAGTAGTAGTGATGGTATAAATAGGGATTTATAACATGTATAGTATGTGTGTGTCTGTTTCATTTATAGAAAAAGTAGATTACAAATTTTGAAATCCAAGTATTCACAAATTCCACTTCCAATTGAGTTCCTGGAAACAAAAAGCCCAAAGCCTATTTGTTTGTGGGAATTTAACTGGAATGGGAATTGAGAATTGTTTAATTTATTTTTAGTTTTCTATTTGGTGCAACAAATCAATTTGTTTTTTTAATTCTTAGTTTGGTGCGCCAAATAAGAATTTTGAATTAGAATTTTTATTCTCATTTTGACCCCAAAAAAAAAATATGTCAATTCCCCCCCCCTCAAAATACTTGTTATTAGAATTGTTATTCCAATTCTCATCTTGAATTTTTCTTATTTTATAATTTTTTCAAGTTTGTTGATAATATTTTCACATCAAACTCTATTGATCACACGATGCTAGCAACTTAGAGCTTGAATCAACCTTTTACAAATCATCGTAGGTCCAATTATGGAATGCATATATCCATGAATCATTCCATCATGGCCATAATGGGAAACCCTTTTATAAAATGGTTCTAAACACTATAACTACAAGTTCATTATTGTGCTAGATTGATTTCTTCTATGGATTGCAATGGCAAGCCCATTTTTTTCTAGCTAGATACTCCTCAACGCATTGACAGAAAATATGTGCCCAACTTCTAGCTTATATTTCATTTCAATTGGCATTTTTTGAAATGCCTTCAATGTTCTGGTCCAATATTAGGATTACTTGTTATTTTTAAATATATTTGTTGCTCATTGTTTGTTAAAATCTTGTTTGAATTTATTTTTAAAAGCACGATTGTATAGATATTGTTGTGCATCGATCCTTAGCCCTTGTATATGGTATATGCAATTTTTTTTTATATATTAATTGAAAGTCCATTGAAAATAAAAATGTGTTGGAAAGATCAAATGGTTAAGACAACTAATTAATTTTCTATTGAATGAAGGAGAATATATTTTATTTTCATTTCAAATAGTCATATTGGTTTTCTTTATTTTAATGAGAAGTTAGTAATTTATATAATGTTCTTTTTATTTAATTAACAAACCTACAAGAAGCAAGTTCTCTACTCTATCACATTTGCATGTTTTGTAAAATCAAATGGGGTGTGGAATAACAAATCATATTCCTATTTGTATTCCTATTCAAATTTCATTTCTCTATTCTTATTTTTTATTCCTAATTCCAATTCGTAGTCTTATTCCATACATGCAAAAATTTAAATGTGACAATTTCTTTTATTCTATTAGGCAATTGTTTTCCATTAAGACAATATGCTACTTGAATTCACATAAGTTTGAAAGGGACTTTGTAAAGATGCCCTATATAAGATTTTCATGCTAATATTCATAATAAATAATCTAACATATTTCTTCTTGTATTGTAAAGAATAACATTCAAAACATTTATTTTGTTCTATTACAGCAAATGTTCTCCATGTTTCAGAAAAAGGATTATGCCTACAATTTATAGTTAGGTTTTCTCAAATTGTAAGTTTCATCCTACATACATTGCTCAAAATATATAAATGAAAAATAAATCTTAATATTTTTTTTTATTAGTGTTGAGCAGAAAAAAATAAAAATATATAAATTTCTATTGACAAAGAATTTAGTAGTTTTCCTTTAATGTATGTAAATGTGTAAATATCCTAAAATGGGTTTCATTTCAATTAATATAAGTGAAATCCAGGTTTATTTATAGGGTCAAATAAAAGTAATTATGCTTGATGAGCAATGTAAACTCTATCTCAATTTCCTACATTAAAGGATGTTCACTATCCCAATACAAAGTGTAGAATTATGTACACTATTTTTGTAGAATGGCTCAAAGAAATCTTGCTCGATTGAACAAAAGTGTCTATTGACCGTTCCCATGAAACTAGTAGCTAATTTATGTGAAAAATTAGATTGATATTTCCTCTTAAATCCTAAAAAGATGATATTCCATTTTTTTGAATAAAGTTTTTATAGGCTTTTATGCAAAAATAATATGGTACAATTTAAGATTGTGTCTTGTAAGAATTTCATGGTTAAGTTTGTAAATACACTATAATGTTCAATTGAAAACACTGTACTTTAGGCTCATTTATCACATGTATGTTCTTTTCATTCTTGGAATGGCATAAATTATTATCAGAGGATTGTGGACCTTTCATAGGTTTTATCTATTATTTTTTACTAACCAAATTTTATTAACATTTAGACATATTTTATAATATTTCTCAAAGATTGAGTGTTAAAATTGTGTCAAAACTTAATATGAGTTATTTATTAGTTTATGAAGACATTTTAAATGGATGAAACTTGAAAATTTGTTTCATGATGGTGGCATAGTGATTAATTTTAAGTGTATAAGTCATGCAATGTTTAATATTCTTTCACTAAGATAAATAGATAATGTGTCCTTTCATGTTAGCATATAGATCTCAATATGTTTAATGTTTTTTCACTCAACTAAATAGATAATGTGTCCTTTTATATTAGGCAATATCTCTTGCAAAATTTAATGTTGTTTCACTGGGCTAAAAAGATTATGTTTAATTTATTTTATTATAGTTCTTGTGATAGAGCCTTTCTTCCTAGGAAAAGACCAATTTCTTCCCCCAAGGCTTCAACCCTTCATTCATTTTGTTGAATCAACAAATCTATTTATAGATCTATAACTTTCATCAATAAAGGTAAACAAATAGGAAATTATGGTAGTTAATATTTTATAAAAGAAGCTAAAATAGTTGAAGTATTCTTGAATATCATATACTCTCAAGACAAGAATTAATTTTATTTATTTATTTCTTATCATTAACCTTTTGTAATGGTTGTTCATTATTGTCCTTTCTACTTGATTTATCATAACCATACACTTTTACTACCTATTCTAGATCGAGACATCTCATTTTGGCAAGGTTTCTAAACATATTATATATTATAAAATTTATTTGTATGTAATCTCATGCAATAGAAGCTAACCCCTTACTAAAAGTAATGATTCCTTAATATTTTGGATTTTTATTTATTTTATATGCATAGTTAAATATTAACAAATTTCTCCATGAAAGTTTAGAGAATTGTAAAAAAAATTTTTTAATAAAGTAGATTATCTTATAAATTTATTCATTTAAGAAATCAAAATTAGTTGACAAAGAAAGAGTTCTTGTGTACATTACAAAAAAATTAGAATTGCTTTCTAAATTACTAGTTAAATACTCTATGTTTTAATATAGAGATCAGAAAAATAAAGATACTCTATGGCTAATTTTAACCATCTATTTTTTTATCATTACTAAAGACTAAGGGAAGTCAAATATAAAGTTTAGGAAAAAAAAGATACCATTAAGTATTTTATTTAAAGCACTTCCCTTTGGTTTTGTGTTACTCATTCATTTCATTTTGACATGTAAATTTTGATTCTGAGGAAGGTGTATAACCCTTGATTTATTACTTTCATGTCGGCACACAAATATGTTTAGTTGGATTCTTCTAAGAGAATTGCTAATTGAACTATAGAAATATGAATAAAATATTTATTAAGCTTTCTTGTTTCTAGTAGTTATTTTGTTAAGAAATTTGTTTATTTAAGGAAAGTATTCATAATGTAATCACTCTTATCTGAGAACATTAAGTATGGAATGGTTTTTAATGTGGGAAATCAAGGAATGAAAAGAAGCTTTTTACTTTATTTGCACCTACCTATCTGCATAAATATCGTTTTGAAATAATTTGACAAACTTTCTATTGATAAATTTCCTTAAATATGCTAGTTATGTAATGACTCCCTACAACATTTGTGATTTGTTTAACATTAGGTATATAATCTTCATACTTAATTTTATGGCTATGCCTTACAATCCATTTTCTCAAGTAGTTTTTGATTGCTAGGCTTAATAGGCAAGTTCAATGTACTCTTCATGTCAGGATGAGCCCAGAGGGAGAAAAGCAGTCTTAGGTTGCGTAGAAAGAGTGCTTGAGACATAGTCTCATATCGAGAAAGAAGATGAAAAAATGTTTGATAGCTTACGAGATAAGTATTTGCAAATGGAGATTTAGATAATGGTACATTTATATCATGTATTACGACTGGCCTCCATTTCTCCTTGTATTATTTTTGTATTAAATACTTGATCAATATGGTTGCATCTTTTGGTATAATTGATGTTTATAAGTATGTTTATGCATTCAATCATATAGTTGACACCTTTTCACTTTGTTTAATAAAATTATTATTCATGTATATTTCTTATTGTTGTCAACAAGATTGTTAAATCATTATTAATGTCGATAGGCATTCAGCAACGGCAGAATGAGCGGAGTGGGATGATGCAAATGTGTTAATGCTAACTTTTGTTCTTCTAGGTTAAATTTGACAACCATCCACATGTCAAAAGTTTAAGTCTTATTATAAATAGAAAATAGTTTTCATCAAAATTTAATAAATACCACATAAAATATTAATTTAAATTATAATATTTGGAGATATAAATTATCCATTTTTTATAAATTAAAATAAAAGCTTAAGTAAGTAAAATATAAAATAATAGAAATAAAGAAAATATAAATAATTTTAGAGGTAGTAAATTAAATTATAATTATTTTTAATTGGATATCTATCAATATTTCTTTAGATAGACTTATTTAAGATATCTATACTAGTACTTTTCATTATTATTATGAATGGATGGGAAATTTAGGCTTAATTATACTTTTTATGAAATTGACTTTCACTTTTATGTGTGTCATTTTTAGTTTTTTGGCTACTTTCTTATTCGGCATTCATGTAGTGAATACACTCCTTACAACGTGAAATATTATAGTAATCATCTTTTGGTTTGTATTATATAAAGATGACATGCCATGATATTTTTGTCAAAGAATGCATAACAATTTTATATATTGAAGGTGGACAATTAGAATCTAGAATTATCACAATTTTGTATATTATGTAATTTACAACAATAGTAACCTACAACATGCACATTATATGTGTGCTCATCACACACATTTACAGTGAGAATAGAATAGATTGGAGAAAGAGCAAGAATAGAATAGATTGGAAAATGAAATATCTATGTGCTCGTAAGAAACTAAGAAATTGGAAACGAAAGGTTAATATTCACTGTTAAAAGTACAATGGGCAATAAGTTGATGAATAAAGTAGATGCCATCTTATCTTTTACTTATTTAGATATAGATCATAGATATAGTGAGGAAGAAATATGACACGATGTGACATATATGAGGTGGTATACATGGGCATGAAGGTATAAGAGGTTAAAGGTTTGTACAAGGAAGAGCAAGCATAGAGAGGGAAAAGATGGTAAGTTGTCTTTTCTTAGCAGTCTTAGCCCAAGTCCTCCTTAACCTTGAGGATCAACTTGTCTAGATTGGCCAAGTGTGTTGCATCATTGGCAATAAGGTAGAGGATGAAGTGCACGACTTCAGTGATTTCATCATCAACAATCAATAAGAGAGAAACTTCTCTACCTTGAGCACTCAACTTGACTCATTTGTACATGGCTAGATTGAACGAGCCATTTGCACATATATTTGTAAGTTCACCTCTCAAATTTGAGTATATTAATGGAGATAAAGCAGAGAGAAGAGAGAATATAATATGAATTTTTTTTACCTAAGGGACTTGATGTGGTTGTTTTAAGAAGTAGCATCTTGCTCATGTTGGTGATGCTCTTGTAGCATTGTTGAATTTCATAGTTGTACCCAGACCCCATCACCCATTCATCCTAAAAGGATTTAAACAGAGAAATAAAATAGACACAATAAGAAGAAATACACAACACCAGATTTATCCTAGTTCACCACAATAGTGGCTACATCTAGACTGCAGAGTATTAGATTAATGTGTAAAAAGATAATTACAAAATGAGAAGAATAGCATATAAAAAGGCTCCAATAATGTTACAAATGAAAGGTCTCTAGAAATCAAGAGACACGCTTATTGGAGGGAAGAAACAAGTGACCGTTGGCCTTCACCATATCAACAAACTCCCACTTGAAGGACAACCAATGATGTAACTGACCACCCAATACCCTGCTCAAAGAATGATTTATCTTTTCTTCACAAGCCCAAGAGAAGTTCTAGCACATTCGAACTTCTCTTTGGCAATAACCTTTGTGAATATATCAGTCGGATTGATCTTGGTGTAAATCTTGACAACATTCAGCTTGTCCTCTTTGACTGGATGATGAACAAAGTGAGCATGTGCATCAACAAGCTTGGAGCGACGTTGTGATGACTGATTATGTGCCATGAAGATCGCACTATGGCTGTCACAAAATAGATTATATTCATTTTGATGAACTTTAAAGTCACCAAGTAACCGCTGAAGCCAAATCATTTCCCTTACACCTTTGGAAAGAGCTAAGTGTTTAGCTTCAGCTGGAGAAAGAGCAATGCAATCTTGCAACCGTGAAGCCCAACTGATCACAGCTCTAGCAAATGTGAAGGTGTAACCTATGGTAGACCTTCGTTTGTCCAAGTATCCAACAAGATCAGAATTAGTGTAACCTTGTAGTTGAACTTTATTTCCACCAAAACATAAGACATAATCTAAAGTGCCTTTTAGATACCTTAGTATCCATTTGATAGCTTTCCAATGAGCTTTTCTGAGATTGCTCATGAACCTGCTCACAACTCCCACTGCATGAGCAATGTCGGGGCAAGTAGAAATCATAGCATACATAATGCTACCAATGGCTGATTTTTAGGGAATTTTCTCCATAAATTATTTTTCTTCTTGTGTTTTAGGACATAATTCAGAACTTAATCAAAAGTGACCAGCAAGGGGAATAGGAGTTACTTTTGCATCAGCCATGCCAAATCTTTCAACAACTTTGTCAATGTATTGTTTTTGAGACAAAGTGATTTCCCTCTTTTTCCTATCCTTTGTGATTTTCATGCCAAGAATCTTTTTAGCCACCCCTATGTCTTTCATTGCAAATTTGTTTGCTAATTTTTGCTTCAACTCATTAACTATTCTTTTGTTTGTGCCAGCTACTAACATATGATCGACATAAAGAAGAAGGATCAGAAAATCACCACTTGGAAGTTTCTTGAAGTAAACACATGGGTCTAATTCACATCTTGTGAAATTATGCTTAGTCATGAAGCGATCAAATTTTACATACCATTGTCTTGGGGCTTGTTTCAGGCCATACAAGCTCTGATTTAATCTGCAATAAAGATGTTCATGTCCCTTCTTTATGAACCCTTGAGGCTGCTCCATGTAAAATTCTTCTTCTACATCACCATGTAGGAATGTGGTTTTCACATCAACTTGTTCTAACTCAAGATCCCATGCTGCTGCTAATCCCAAAATAGTTTGAATAGTTGTCATGTTGACAACCGGTGAGAAGATTTCATTGAAATCTACCCCTTTTTCTTGATCAAATCACTTTACCACCAATCTGGCTTTGAAGCATTTATTTCCTTCTGCTTCATCTTTCACACGATATATCCACTTTTTCCTAAGTGGTCTTCAATTAGGTGGAAGAGGGACCAAATCCCAGGTTTGATTCTTGAGTAAAGAATCCATTTCTTCATGCATCGATGTTTGCCATTTATCACTATTTACATCTTTGAGAGCTGCTTTGTATGTAAACGGTTCTGAAAATTCTAAAACTAGAATTGAAGGCTCTACTTCTTCAACATACAATAATTCATAATCTGAGAGTTTAGCCAGCATTCTCCTTTCTCTAGTGGATCTTCTCATTTCGAGTGCTCTGTTCTCTGGTTGAACCAATTCAAATGGAGGACCAGTTACTCTAGTTCGTTGATTTAAATTTTGAATGCCCTCTCTACTACTGGAGAATCGATTATCATAAGATTCATGCATAGGACTTTGGCCATTGATTGGATTTGTGGGCTTTGAATTTCCTTTAACATCCCTATTGGACATCCTAGTCTCACCAGTAGAGTCCCTTGAAAAACTTTGCATATTCTCTATCTGGAGCGATCTCATAGTGTTATGGGAGAAAGAGTTACCAATGTTTGTTAACTGTTGGTTCAAAGACTCAGAGTTAGCTATTTGCATTCTAGTGTGTTGAGTGCGCACTCCATTGAGGGGAGTTTTGACCGCCTGCGGATCAATTTGCACACCCCATGAAATAGCTCTAACACATTGCAGATGGAGTTCTGCACCCTCCACATTAACCTCTATTACCCACGTTTGAACCTAGTTTTTTATTTGCCCCTTGTGGATTATGTGTAGGCTATCGATTAGTTGGACCTACACTCTTAAATTGCCCACGTGTATTGCCAAGGTTGTGGCTTTAGTTCCCACCATGCTCAAAGGGATATGGTGACACATGTTTACTATGAGTACCCTGTATATAGACAGGATTTCCATGGATATCAATTGGCACAGCCTACGAATTTACCTCAATTGCCCACCTTCGTGGACTAGCCTTAGCAACATGCTGATTATGCAGACCTTGCAAATTACTCTCATTCTCCACATTGATGTCTTGCGATTTTATTTTCCCACCCTACATCTGTGGATGAGCATTATAGTCGGGCCTCCTAATATTATCTTGCGGGTTGTTAGTGTTTTCCACACTATGTCGTGCATCCCATTCATTATTTGGATGCATTTCTCTAAAAGTTATAAAAGATCATAGGTATGAAGGGTCTTGGTTGCCAACACCATGGCGATTCAGACATAGTTGGCTCTCATCCCTTGACTGTAGCCCAATGTACTAAGAGGATCCCTTGAAATTTGGTTTGAAAAACTTTCACAAACTTGATCATGATGGAAAGACAAATTCCTATCATGAGAAGAGATACCAAAAAAATCTTGTGTAGAACTATCATCATGTCCTATGTTCCCAAGAGTGGAAGAAGATGATAAATTTGGAAATAGTACAAAGGTGGGACTATATGAGATAGTGTTAGGAACTGTTTGTGGATTCAATCCAACATTCCTTTGTGCAGCGATTGGCACAAATTCTTTTTCAGACATTTCTTGAGAATGTAATGCTGGAAATGCTCTCTCATTGAAGACAACATCTCTACTTCTAATAATTTTCTTATTAGTTAAACTCCAAATCCTGAAGCAAAACTGATCCTCTCCATATCCAATGAATATGCAAGGCTCAGATTTAGGATCCAGCTTGCTTCTCTTTTCTTTTGGCACATGTGCAAAAGCCTAACAACCAAAAAATTTAATATGAGAGCAAGAAATTCTTCTACCTTGTCATTCCTCTGTTGGAATTCCAAAGTTCAACCTTGAAGAAGGATTTCAATTAATGAGATATATGGTTGTATTACATGCCTCAGTCCAGAATTCTTTGCCCAAACCTACATTTGAAAGCATACACTAAACTTTCTCCATTATTACCCTTTTGGGTCTTTCTGCTACCCCATTTTCTTGAGGGGTGTAGGGTACAACTTTCACCCTACGAATACCAATATCTGCACAATAATTTTCAAACTCCAGTGAACAAAACTCACCTCAATTATTCATTTTTAAACATTTGATCTTATGACCCCTTTGGTTTTCAACAAGAGCTTTGAAAACTTTAAACTAAGAAAAAACTTTAGATTTATTTGCCATCATGTATATCCATACTTTCCTAGTACAGTCATTAAGGAATGTAACAAAAACATTTGAACCTCCTAAAGAGCTTACCTCAACTGGACCAAAGACATCCAAGTGTACAAGTTCCAATGGTTTTTCTTTGAGATTATGTCCATCTTTCAAGAAGGTGAACCGCTTTTTCTTTCCATAAAGGCAATGTTCACAAAATTCCAAATTTGCTGATTGGAGACCCAGTAGTTGATCCCTTTTGAGCATTATCTCAAGGCCCTTTTTGCTCATGTGGCCTAATCTTTGATGTCAAAGTGTTGCATCGCTGCCCATGACTATCATAGCAGCCCCTATTTCAGTAGGCTTCTCAAGAAGATAAAGATTACCAACTTTGTTTCCCTTGGCAATTATTCTTGAACCCTTGGTAACTTTTCAAGTATTTGGATATAAGAATGGATAATATCCTTGTGCAAAGAGCTAACTGATAGAAATCAGATTTGGTTTTAATTTGGGAACATGGCGAACATCTTTTAACAACCATTTCCCTCCATCTTCCAGCTATAACAAAATGTCACCTTTGCCAACTATTTCAGAGGATTTGTTGTCTCCAAGAAATACCTCTCCAAATTGACCTTCATGGCAATTTGTGAAACAATTCGTACATGAAGTAGCATGGAAAGAAGCTCCAAAATCTATCACCCAAGAATCTAATTTTGTGTCACTTGTAGAAATAACTAAAGCACTTTCATCTTTCTCATAGGCTGTATTTGCTTCCATGTTTCTCAGATTTTCTTGTGCTTTCTTTTAAGCCCGACAATTTCTCTTTGTGTGGCCAGGCTTACCACAAAACTAGCATTCACTATTCTTACCTCTTGACCTTGAATGATTGGGTGACTTTGATCTTCACTGATTGTAATTATTATTTCCTCTATGATGGCTTCTTCCTCTTCTCTCAATGCTAACCATAGTGAGAGCATCACCGGATGAGGATTCTTTGTTACTCCTCATGTCTTCACTTAATAAAGTGGCACCAACTTCATCGTAGGCCAGCTTTGACTTTGTAGAGTTTGAAGTACTTATAGTTGTAACTATGAGATCCCAACTATCAGGTAAAGAACATAACAAGATGATGGCTTTGGATTCATCATCTTGAGTCATTCCAACTAAGCTTGCTTGACATAGTAGGGTATTCAAATCATTTATATGATTTGACATTGCAGTCCCTTCCTTCATTTTTAGTTTGTAGAGTTTCTATACAATGAAGATTTTGTTTGCAGCCGATGCCGTTTGATACATATTCTAAAGTTTGTCCCAAACTTCTTTCATTGACTTCTCATTTAAGACATTGAACAAGACATTTTTTGCTAGCAAGAGAAAAATGGATGCCATTGCCTTCTCATCCATCTTTTCCCAATCTTCATCAATCATTGTAGACGGTTTCTTACACTTTCCTTTGATTGCGAGAACCAAGTCTTTCTTAACTAGAAAGGAGTGCATTTGCACTTTCCACAAGCTATAATTCTTGCCTATAAATTTCTCTATTTTCAAATCCTCCATCTTTCTGGAAAATTCAACACCAATTTCCCAATCTCTATACCTCGTGCTCTGATACCAATTGAAAGGATTTAAATAGAGAAATACAATAGATGCAATAAGAAGAAATACACAACCCCAGATTTATCCTGGTTCACCACAATAGTGGCTACGTCCACACTATAGAGTATTAGATTAATGTGTAAAAAGATAATTACAAAATGAGCAGAGTAGCATATAAAAAGGCTCCAATAATATTACAAATGAAAAGTCTCTAGAAACCAAGAGACATGCTTGTTGGAGGGAAGAAACAAGTGACCATTGGCCTTCACCATATCAACACATCCAAGAGATGGAGAATACTCCACCTCTCAAGGATTCCTTAGCTTTTGATCTCTTCAAGATTGCTCTTCACTTCCTCCACACTCACCAAACACCACTCTCCTAATACCAACAGGTTTCCATCCCTCGACGCCCTTTGGAATTCCATGCCTTTCAACAGACCTTTCACCAATCAATTAACTCACCGATATTATCAAGTTTTCCTTTCCCCTTGCTTTTGCTGGAAGGGAATTTATAGATGTGATCACCCTACCTTTGAAAGCATTTTTGTTCTAAGGGGATTTCACTTGGCCTAATTATCTGAATTATGTACCCTCTCTTTTCTCTATACTGAAAAAAGTTGTTGATAATATAGAAAAGATTTAGAGAAACTTTCTTTAGATGGGGACTAAAATGAAGAATAGATTTCATTTGGTCAAATGGGAAGATGTTTCTAAACTAAAGAATTGTGATAGGTTGGGGCTAAGATCTATAAGGTTGATTAATATAGCTCCTTTTTCTAAACAATTACGAAGACTTTTTTACTCAAATAAACAATCTAGAGTAGTATTCCTAAAGAAAAATATCTTTCAAATTTCAATAATTTGCATTCGTTCTTAGATTTTGGAGAGAAAATTGGTAGTGGGTTGGTTCTTGGTAATGGCCTAAAGATCAATTTTCGGATGATCAATGATTAATGGACAAACCAATGAGGAATTTTCCTAACCGTTCTATTCATCAAAATACTCAAGTATTTTTAGTTTTGGGAAGAAAGTGGCCAACAACTGGAGGAATGAATACTTGGGTGAACCTAACTATCATCAGTCAGGATCTGAATTTGTTATCAAACTAATCTTAATTGAGGGTTTAAGAGAATGTGGAGGACAGGTTTATCTAGAAACTTAAACAAGATGGAAACTATAGTGTGAACTCAGGCAGTAAAGAAAGTTTTTAAAATGAAAGAAAACCATTTTGGCGTAAGGCTTGGTCATAGACCTCACTCCAAAAATCAATACTTTTCACTACTTATTTTTCCTAACTCCATTCAAGGTTTTTTTGAGCAATGGAGAAGCCCTACGAACAACTCCAATTTTCAAAATCTCTAGAATTTCATAGGCCCCCATACCATCTGTCATACCTGGAAAGAGAGAAACAACCATATCTTTACGGATAAGCGTAGGAAAGATAAAGATAATGTGGAAAGAATTATTTTTTTCCATAATGAAAATTTTCAAATTTCTAATGAGCAAAGAAACATTTGTAATGTGATCAATAAGGAATACCTTGAGAGCTGGGAGATTTCTAAGTTCAATAAAGACTCAAAAAAATAGGGAAGATGTGGTCTGGACTTTTCCTCCCCATGATTGGGTAAAAGCTAACTTTAATAGTGCTGCCAAAGGGAACCCAAGTATTTCTGGCTGTGGTGGTATTTTGAGAAATGATTTTGGAAGTTATCTCTATGCGATTGCTATGCCTCTAGGAACTCAAAGTAGTCATTGTGTGGAAGTAATGAAAGCTATCACTATTATCAGTATGGCTAGGGAACCTGGTAGCTAATGGGTTTGGCTTGTTGGAGATTCAAAAAATATAGTTAATTGTATAAATGAGCAGCATAATCCTAGTATTACGATTGCTCATAGTATTGACAAAATTAAAAATGAAATGCAAACTTTTGAAGAAATTTCTCATGAATTTAGAGAAGCAAATAAAGTTGTTGACAGACGGGCTAATTTGGCCATGAGGAGTAATGACAATATAAAGTAGAAAGACAGTGAAAAGATGGAGCACGAACTTATTAATATCATTAATCATGATATATTAAACTCCTGAGCAGGGATCATTATTAATCAGAATGAAGGAAAATTTTAATATTTTTTGTTAACAATTGTACGTTGTTCATGAGAAACAACACTAGCCTTTGGGATTGCGTGGGGTTCAAGATTTATTCAAACTACAAGGAGGATTGTAAAAGGAAAGAGGATATTAGGCAAAGTCTAGCATTCCTTGCTGGTGATGCTCCCGTAGCCTTGTTGAATTTCATAGTTATACCCAGACCCTGTCACCCCTCCATCCAAGAGGCGGAGAATACTCCACTTCTCGAGGAATCCTTGGCTTTTGATCTCTTGAAGATTGCGCTTCACTTCCTCCACACTCGCCAAACGCCACTCTCCTGATACCAACAGGTTTGCATCCCTCGACGCCCTGTTGAACTCCATGCCTTTCAACGCACTTTTCACCAATCAATTAACTCACTGATATTGTCAGGTTTGCCTTTCCCCTAGTATTTGCTGGAAGGGAATTTATAGACGTGATTACCCTGCCTTTCACAGCATTTTTTGTGTAAGGGGATTTCACGTGGCCTAATTATCTGAATTGCGTACGCTTGTTTTCATTCAAATGTGACAGTGTCAGCTCTATCCACCCGAAAAGAGAAATAAAAAAGATGAAACTTCACATTTCACACATCAAATGTGATAGTGCCAACTGCATCCACGAGAAAAAAGATGAAATTACACACTGCACGACTAAGATGAGACAGACCATGATGAAGGTACACACTGTGCATCTAAGATGAGACAGAAGAATATGGTCAGTCCAAAAACGTGCACTAATATAACGTGGTCCTCATTTATGATATCATTTTCAAAACATATATCTTGTAATCAGCCTGCCTTTTCCTTCCCGTTGTGTACATGGAATCTCATAGAGGTATGAGCCATATCACACAAATATTGCACTTCTTTAGTTTCACATTAACCCTAATTACTGGAAAGGAATTTCACTTGCCCTAATCAGGTACATTTGTTTGAATTCAAATCCGACGTGCATCCTATCTTATCGCTGTAGTGTACCATTCCCAAAGATAACAGATACGTCAATATATTATATTGTTTCTAATTTATAATACCATTGTCGAAACTTGTATCGAAAGATGAATTTAAGCATCTTTATGTAAATTTAGCATTTTGGGACAAGTCTATCCAAAATACGTAAGCCTTAATAATTTTTGTCCAAATCAACTATGTTCAGTTTTTCCTTTTAACCGTCATCTTTCGATATACGTTCACTTTTGCATTTACAATTCCAAATCTTAAAATAGTTGCTGTGTTCATCTCACATGGATGTAAATTACAAAGATGAAGATACTCACTATGTTCAAGTGGAGATGGAGCAATATTGCAAAATTAAAAACATGGTGGTCCATTATCCACATTGTCTAGAAAGAACTAGTGGCCAACATAGGAAGAAGACAAGTCCTAGAGATAGCTCTTGTATAGAGCTTCCTTAGAAAATGTTTGCATATCTCTTGTCCAAAATTAAAGGACCATGCATTGTTAGGGAAGTATAGCATACCATAACAATGTTACTAACAAAGAACTCAAATTTAATATTATAATCTAACATTATTATAGATGAATCCATAGACATAAATAGCAATAAAATAGACACAAACTGACCAATGATAAAGAAATGCTTACAAAAAAGCATACAACCATACCTAATCTTTGGCAAACAAAAAAAAATGAATGACATGCTAACCAATGGTTAAGAGGTTTATAATAGACTCCTAAACCAAATCCAATATTATTAATTATTACTAGAACATTTAATTCCATTCAAAACCCAACAATTAGAAAAACCCAAAGTGACATCTAATTGAAGGTGATTCTTGCAGTAGAAAATTCGATCTAATATATATTCTGAAAATAACATAATCAATTTTTGTATTGTAATATGTTAGTAAGTCTAAAGCCAAAAATTGTGACATTCATTAGAAGAATGATAGTGACAATAATGAAAATCATTTGCACCATTGGAAATAAAAACTAAGACTCTAGTTTTAGTCCCTAAAATACTGATCGTTTAGGTGCCCAACTTTAAGCACTAATAAAAGTATCAACTTTATATCTTGACCATAAGACCTCTATATATGCAATTTATTGGAACCTAGATTTTATTTTTTTAAATATGAGCTTCAAATATATATATATATATATATATATATATATATACACACACATTTCAGTTTGATGTCTCTAGACATTTTAGATCATAGGTGTCTAGACATTCTTATATTTTACAATAATAACGCTCTTGAGGATCCTTAGACCCCTAGTTACTTCTCCATCTATTATGAAATGTTCCCTATAAGGTCCTTCCTAGAAGAGAAATTTTCTATCTAGACCCGTTACACATATGCATATGTTAACATCTACAAAATATTCTGGCCTTTTAACCATAGTAATTAGTATTTATGAAATAATTAGAATTTACACAATAATAAATTATGTCTCACTATTCTACCCTCTATCCTAACCCAACCCTAAGTACATCTCCACATCAGGATCAATAACCCTCTTGAGGATCCTAAGATCCCTAACTATGATTATTAATTGTCCTATAAGTAGCATTAGTACTATCGGTTGCTGGAACATTTTTTGTTATAGTATTAATGTTAAGGGTAGCAAAGTGGATACTAGTCTTTTGAAGGTTAATACTGGGGGTTTAAAGGTTAAGATGTTTTTAATGTTTTATATATCTAGAAAAGGTATTGGTTAGATATAAGGGGTTAACTTCCGACTAGTCTCTATCACCTTGTACCACAGGGTCATCCCTCCTATTTTGGTTGGTTTTTAAATACATAAAAACAATCTTGAAGAGACACAATTCATACTTATGGCCCTTCTAAAGGTTCACATGCTTTCAATATCATTAATACATTTTAAGAAAGACATTTCCTTATTTTCTTCATATACTTTCCTCTTCCATTTTTCCTTCTTGATCTCCTATCTCGTCCTCTTCCATTTTTCCCCCTCTATAAAAAAACTCCCCTCCCTTTGATGTTATATTATTTATTTATTTGTGTTTATTATTAAAATCTATTTAGAAAGTCAACATAATTTCTACAATATTATCTCTTGTATTTAATTTAATTTCTTTATTTATTCATTGTAATCGTATTATTTTTTAATTATTTAAAATATCATACTAAATATTATTCTTTTAAGGATATAGATTAAATAATCATTAGTTCTTATATTTTTGTATTTTAGTAGTAGTTTAAAAATAGCTTTATTATCATTATTTATTTAATAATATTGTATTATCTAATTCTTATTAAAATTCTATCTTAAAATTTAGATATGGCATATTTAATGCTCGATGAGTATGGTGGCATCTCTTGGAATAACTGATAATTATAAGTATGTCTATGTATAATCATTTTTTATATTTAATCATATAGTTGACAAACTGATCATTACCATTATGAATGGATGGAAAATATAACCTTACTTATATATTTTATGAAATTGACTTTGACTTTTCTATGTAACATTTTTCAATTTTTGGCTCCTTGCTTACGTGGCATGCTTGTAGTGAATACAGTCCTTTTAACATAAAATCATTTAGTAATCATGTTTTAGTTTATAATATATAGATTTATCACAATTTTGTAGATTATGTGCTTTATAGTAGTGATGATGGTAATTTATGTGAAAAAATTAGATTCATATTTCTTCTTATATCCTACAAAGATGATATTCCATTTTTTTTAATAACATTTTTATAGGCTCTTATGCAAAAATAATATGGCATGGTTTAAGATTGTGTTTTGTACAAATTTCATGTTGAAGTTTGTGAGTACACTATTATTTTCAATTGAACATACTGTACTTTGGGTTCATTTATCACATGCATGTACTTTTCATTCTTGGAATGGCAAAAATAGTTATCAAAGGACTATGGACCATTTTTAGGTTTTATCTATTATTTTTTACTAACCAAATTTTATTAACATTTATATATATTTTTTAATATTTCTCAAAGATTGAGTGTTAAGATTGTGCCAAAACTTAATACGAGTTATTTATTAGTTTAGGAAGAAATTTTAAAGTGATGAAACTTGAAAATTGGTTTCATGATGGTGGCATATTGATTAATTGTAAGTGTATAACTCATGCAATGTTTAATATTGTTTAAATCAACTAAATAGATAATGTGTCCTTTCATATTAGGGGGTATCTATTGCAATGTTTAATGTAATGACCCTTACCAATAGGCCACTAATAACTACTAATACTGAACTGTGACATTTTGTCAAACACTTGACATGCAAACTAAATACACTGCTGAAAGTAAAATGTTGAATAAAGGAAACTTTTGTGCAATAGATCTACTCAAATAATTGATGAAAAGTAGTGCCAATATATTCATTCAATTATAACCAAATGCCTTTACATATGATATGCAATTTTCCTACTCAAAGCATCACAACCTGGCACATTACAACAAACCCTTACTAGCTAAATACAACTGAGAATTTCTTGCAACTATAACTAAAATGAAAGAACCTAGATTGAGCAAAAAGCTGGAGACTGAATGCTAAAGACAAAATGATGAAAATACATCTCCAACCTCCTCAAACTTGTTGTCCTTACGGCCTACAAGTACAACTATACATGTACAGCCTGGCACGACTCCTGGAAAAAATAAATGCTATGCTAAAAGGTGCCCAAAATGATATAGAAATAATTGCCATGCTCTAAGGAAACTTTTCCCAAAAAAACCAAAATCGAACTCCTAGCCAACAATGAGATATGAGTAAAAATGTATGTCCAGGCTGAAAATTGAACCCTGCTAGAAATGTCCAAATAAGCCCAACTTGAAGTAGCTGAATACCACTTCAAAAGTGCAACCCTTCAAAGGATATATCACCTCCTTAGTTATGCAAATCCTTAGGGGACTCTGTTCCTAATGATCAAATGAAAGTCTATAGAGCAAGATGGTGCCACAAATGCTCAAAGAGAAAAGTAGTGTAAACTCAAAACTCAAGATGTCCAAATGAGATGCCAAGCACTCTATTTATGCACTTTTCTAAGAAGCCTCTAAGAACTTATAGAAGTATCCATAAAATATTTTTTATGAAATCCCTTTATAATGCTCCTTTATATTAAAGTAACTTAATAAAATAAAAAGCACAACTCAATCCAAAATTATAATATTTTGGCCCTGCATAACACATAGAAATAAAAATATGATAAACCCCATCTCTACAAGAGCAAATAAGACCATCCAATCCCCAAATAATCATCAAAATGACTCTCTCACCAAAATCATTTTCGTACAAGAGTTCATAATAGGAAAATTCACTGAAAAACAACATGTCACTAAAAAGGGGACATGACATTTAATGTTGTTTCACTTATCTAAATAGATAATGTTTAATTTATTTTATTATAGTTCTTGTGATAGAGCCTTTTTTCCTAGGAAAAGGCCAATTTATTCCCCCAAGGCTTCAATCCTTCATTCCTTTTATTGAATCAACAAATCTATTTATAGATCTGTAACTTTTGTGGATATAAGGTAAATGAATAGGAAATTGTGGTAGTTAATATTTTATAAAAGAGGGTAAAATAGTTGAAGTATTCTTGAATATCATATACTTTCAAGACAAGAATTAATTTTATTTATTTATTTCTTATCATTAACCTTTTGTAATGTTTGTTAATTATTGTTCTTTCTACTTGATTTATCTTAACCATACACTTTTACTACCTATTTTGTATCGAGACATGTCATTTTGGTAAGGTTTCTAAACATATTATATATTATAAATTTTAGTTGTATGTAATCTCATGCAATAGAAGTTGACCCCTTACTAAAAGTAATGGTTCCTTAATATTTTAGATTTATAATTATTTTATATGCATAGTCAAATATTTAAAAATTTCTCCATGAGAGTTTAGAGAATTCTAAATTATTTTTTAATAAAGTAGATTATCTTGTAAAGTTCTTCATTTAAAAAATCAAAATTAGTTAAGAAAGTTTCTTTATAGAAAAAAAGAGTTCTTGTGTACATTACAAACAATTATAATTGCTTACTAAATTACTAGTTAAATACTCTATGTTTTAATAAGAGATCAAAAAAATAAAGATACTCTATGGCTAATTTTAACCATCTATTGTTTTTATCCTTTCGAAAGACTAAGGGAAGTCAAATATAAAGTTTAGAAAATTTAAGATACTGTTAAGTATTTTGTTTAAACTACTTACCTTTGGTTTTGCATTATTCGCAATGATTTCATTTTGACATGTAAATTTTGATTCTGAGGAAGGTATATAACCCTTCATTTATTACTTTCATGTTGGCACACAAATATGTTTTGTAAATAATTTGTTTATTCAATAAAAGTATTTGTAATGTAATCACTCTTATTTGAGAACATTAAGTATGGAATGGTTTTTAATGTGAGAAATCAAGGAATGGCAGGATGCTTTTTACTTTCTTTTCACCTACCTACTCGCATAAATATCATTTTGAAATAATTTGACTAATTTTTGTGTGCATATATTTCCTTAAACATGTTCGTTATGTAATGACTT
The DNA here is from genome assembly GCA_028749045.1 of Cupressus sempervirens. NCBI lineage: Eukaryota > Viridiplantae > Streptophyta > Pinopsida > Cupressales > Cupressaceae > Cupressus > Cupressus sempervirens. Next base: position 606,515,671 of record CM053793.1, read on the forward strand.
CCTACCACATTTGTGAGTTTTTAACATTAGGTATATAATCTTCATACTTAATTTTAAGGGTACATCTTACGATTCATTTTCTCAAGTAGTTTTTGATTGCTAGGTTTAATAGGCAAGCTCAATGTACTCTTCATTTCAAGATAAGCCTCGAGGGAGAAAAGAAGTCATAGGTTGGGTAGAAAGAGTGCTTGTCTCTTATTGAGATAGAAGATGTAAGAATGTTTGATAGATTAGGACATAAGTATTTGTAGATGGAGAGTTAGAAAATGTTACATTTATATCATGTATTATGACTGGCTTCCATTTCTCCTTGTATTATTTTTGCATTTAATACTTGATGAGTATGGTTGTATCTTTTGTTATAATTGATGTTTAATAAAATCATTGTTCCTGTATATTTCTTATTATTGTCAACAAGATGGTTAAATCATAATTAATATCGATAGGCATTTTGCAATGGAAAAATGAGCGGAGTGGGATGGCATGAACGTGTTAATGTTAACTTTTATTCTTATAGGTTAAATTTGACAGCCATCGACATGTGAAAAGTTTAAATCCTATTATAAATAGAAAATACTTTTAATAGAAATTTAATAAATACCACATAAAATATTCATTTAAATTATAATATTTGGAGATATAAATCATCCATTTTTTTAGAAATTAAAATAAAAAGCTTAAGTTAGTAAAATACTAAATAAATAGAAATAAAGGAAATGTAAATAATTTTAGAGGTAGTAAATTAAATTATAATTATTTTTTAGTGGATATCTATCGGCATTTCTTTAGATAGATTTATTTAGCATATCTAAACTAGTACTTATCATTATCATTATGAATGGATGGGAAATTTAGGCTTACTTATACTTTTTATGAAATTGAATTTCACTTTTATGTGTGACATTTTTAGTTTTTTGGCTCCTTTCTTATTTGGCATTCATGTAATGAACACACTCCTTACAACATGAAATATTGTAGTAATCATCTTTCGGTTTGTATAATGTAAAAATGACATGCCAAGAGATTTTTATTAAAGAATGCATAATAATTTTATATATTGAAAGTGGAGAATTAGTATCTAGATTTATCACAATTTTGTATATTATGTATTTTAGAACAATAGTGATCTACAACATGCACATTATATGTGTGCTCATTTCACACCCATTTATAGTGAGAATAGAATAGATTGGAAAAAGAGCAAGACTAGAATAGATTGGAAAAAGAAATATCTATGCGTTCGTAAAAAACTAAGAAATTGGAAACGAAAGGTTAATATTCACTATTAAAACTACAATGGGCAATAAGTTAATGAATAAATTAGATGCCATCTTATGTTTTATTTATTTAGATATATATCATAGATATAGTAAGGAAGACATATGACACAACATGACATATACGAGTTGGTATAGATGGGCATGAAGATATAAGACGTTGAAGGTCTATAGAAGGAAGAGCAAACATAGAGAGGGAAAAGATGGCAAGTTGTCTATCTTTTCTTATTAGTCGTAGCCCAAGTCCTCCTTAATCTTGAGGATTAGCTTGTTTATCTCAGCTAGGCATGTTGCATCGTTGACAATAAGGTAGAGGAGGAAGTGCATGACTTCAAAGATTTTATCATCAACAATTAATAATACAGAAACTTCTCTACCTTGAGCTCTCGACTCAACTCCTTCATACATGGCTAGATTGAATGAGCCATCTACACACACACACACACACACACACACACACACACATGTCAGTTCAACTCTTAGCTTTGAGTATATTAATGGAGATGAAGCAGAGAGAAGGGAGAATATAATATAAAAGTTGCTTACTTGAGGGCCTTGATGCAGTTGTTTTGAGAAGCAACATCTCGCTCATGTTTGTGATGCTCTTGTAGCCTTTGGTTAATTTCATAGTTATACCCAGACCCCATCACCCATCCATCCAAAAGGTTGAGAATACTTCACATCTTGAAGATTCCTTAACTTTTAATCTCTTCAAGATTGCTCTTCACTTCCTCCACACTTGCCAAATGCCACTCTCCTAATACCAACACATTTGCATCCCTCGACATCCTCTGAAATTCCATGGCTTTCAACACACCTTTTAGGAATCAATTAACTCATTGATATTATCAAGTTTTCCTTTCCCCTTTTATTTGCTAGAAGGAAATTTATAGACGTGATCACCTTGCCTTTCACAGCATTTTTGTTTTAAGGGGATTTCATGTGGCCTAATTATCTAAATTATGTACCCTATATTTTCTTTGTACTAGAAAAATTTATTGACGCTATAGAAAAGATTTAGAGAAGCTTTCTTTAGATGGGGACTAAGAAGAAGAATAGATTTCATTTGGTCAACTAGGAAGATGTCTATAAACTAAAGAATTGTGGTAGGTTGGGGCTAAGATCTATAATGTTGATTAATATAGCTCCCTTTTCTAAACAATTATGGAGACCTTTTTACTCAGATAAAGAATCTAGAGTAGTATTCTTAAAGAAAAATATCTTTCATGTTTCAATAATTTGTATTCTTTTTTAAAGAGAAAATTAATGGTGCATCCATTTGGAATTGTATTCAAAAGAGTAGAAATCAAGTGAAAATTGGTAGTGGTTGGGTTCTTGGTAATGGTCTAAATATCAATTTTGGGATGATATTTGGTTAATGGAGAAAGCAATGAAGAATTTTTGTAACCTTTCTATTCATCAAAATTGTGAGGCCTCGCCCCGACCCATCGTAGCATAGTGATACATTACTATTATTTTGATACTCACGACTTGAGATGTCGAGACATTATCTGATGCTTAGAACATATTATATTGTTTCATGCTGTGTGATGTTATTTTCAGATATTTGATGTTTGTCATTTAATGTTTTATGTATATGTAAGTTGATGAAATCAATAAATGTAGGATTGATACTTTGATTTAAGAGATTTTAAATGGTTAAGAATTAAGTAAGATGAAAGAAATCTTGATTGATGTATGTTTCAATTTATGTGAATTTTTGATACATATATATATACATATATATACATACATATACATATACATATATATACATATATATATATATATATATATATACATACATACATACATACATATATATATATATAGATATATATATATATATATATATATAGATATATATATATATATATATATATATATATAGATATATATATATATATATATAGATATATATATATATATATATCTATATATATATATATGTATGTATGTATGTATGTATATATATATATATATGTATATATATGTATATGTATGTATATATATATGTACATGTGATTTTATGGGACTACTGATGTGTGCAATGAGTGTGTAGGATATTTTAGCTGAGAAATTCGATGGAGGAACAAAATTGATCCTTATGTGCTCATTGTGGAAACCTTGTTGTTCGTAATTAAATTTATTTTGAGATGTATGTATGTATTTTCCTATGATCAGTGAATGTTAATGTTCGTAACTATGTTCTTTTAGTGTCAATTGACACTCTTGAATTTCCTTATGTGCTTCAGCATGCTTATTATGGTTAGCTATGTAACCTTTGGACCTAAGTTTGATTAAGTTAGTATCTTTTGCTAATTTGGTTCTTAATTGAGTTTAGTTACCCTTAATCCGATTTAGTGCTTAATCTGCCTTTTAGAGTTGCTAGTTGGTCCTAATTTATTCCTAGCTTTTTTTTGGTTCCAAACCTATTCCTAAGGCTTTAAAACTTGAAATATTTATACCTAAGGGGTATGGGTATGGGTTGGGGGTCTTTTCCAACCCCTAAGCCCCTTTTATTGACTTTTGAGGTCACTCAAAAAGTCTCTTTTTACCTTTGTGCGAAAATTCCAAGTGGTTACCATGAGTTGCCTCACCTCACCTCCACTTAGTGATTAACCATAGAGTGGGTTGAGTTAGGAGCTTCTAGATTTGTAGGTGGGTGAGAGAAGTTATTGCTCCTTTTGGTGGTTGAGTTAGAGGCTTATTTAGAGGCCCTTGTTGGAGTAGTTTAGGTTGTTACCCAATCTCTACATTTAGAGAGGAGTCTTCGAAGATTGAAGCAAGGAAGGGAAAAGCTCTACTCAAACTTGTTCATTTGCCATTACCTCTTTGTGAAGGTAGGAATTCTCATCTCCCTTGTTTAGATTTTCATGCTTACTTCATGCTTATGCTACCTTGTTGTTTTCCGGATGCTTGTATGTATGTTGGGTATGTTGAGAAGTTTTGAAAACCATATTTTTTTTTAATGTTTTCCTTTCATGTTTATGTTTGAATTTTGAGATTTTCTTGCATGGGTGTTTTGGTATTACTCACCCTTGGATAAGGCAGAAGTGACCAATTTTGGGAAAGGTCTTTTTAGTTGGACTCCAACCAGTGTAGAGTCTCTTCTCAGGATGAGAAGAGGGAGAGAGGGTAGGGTGTTATGGGCCCCTACCTGTCAGCACAAACCTCGTATGAGTATTGCATGTTAAAATGGAAGAATGGAAGTTCTTGGTTTATAGCTCCGATTGGGCATCTATTTTGGTGTTGTGCTTGACTTCTCCTATTCGAAGAATCCACCTTTCCCTATTTCTGATTCATTGTGAATCCTATTGTGATAACCTTGTATGAATATGCATGTTTGAATTGTTCTTGGTCATGCTTGTTGTCACCTGATCAGATTCTGTTCCCTCCACAGTTCTTAGAAAAGTGTTGCAGAAATTGTTATGGAACCCCTTGATGAGGTTCATGAAGGAAATTCAATTTAATTGTTGTAATTCAGGATTGAAATCCTATGTCATTTGTATTTCAAAAACCTTTTTGTAATGGCAACGAAGCCAGGTTTTCTTCCTGGTTCTTTCCCAACTAAGCCTTTGAATTAGGTTTGCCAATAAAAATGGTGATTGAGTATATTTGTTTATCATGTGATTTAATCATAAATTTTAGTTAGATGGTTGCACATCAAAAAAAAGATGACACGGTGATGTTTAATTAGGCAAAATTCAATTTTCATATATGTTGAGACGAAAATTATGTTATGAACGTAAATTCATTTTCGTGATTATTGAAAACAAAAATCAATCTTGCAATGTTGTTTAAAGAAGCTATTCAATTCTTGGCTTTACTATGTTTTAGCAAAATTCAATAGCATAAATATATATATTTATATACCCTCCTTTAAATAATGGATAAAATTGGTATTCATACTTAGACAAATATTTATATTTATGCCTTTTGTTCTTAAAATTTCAACACTTAGAAAAATATGACACCAAAAAAAAAAAAAATACATTCCTAGAACAAAAGCCCTCTAGATTTTGTATGAGCTTGGGAATTAAATGTCACATTGCAACAGAGAATATTCTTGAAAATATTCTTAAATTTAAAATTAGAAATTTCAAATATATATATATATATATATATATAATAACAAGCAATTGCATAAGTTAATAAGTTATATAACTAAATATCCTAAAATATCCTAACAATCCTAACCTACCTTACTTTAAATCATAACTTCCTATGTCTATCCTTTTACCCTAGCCTATGCCTACCAACTCCTTACAGTACTATTGGCTACACTTTCAACCTTTGGAAACTCATGCCTTGCTATAGGAGGGAATGTGTGCAAGTTGATTTTAAAAAATAAATTAAAAGAAGAAAATTTATCTTACCTCATTTCCTCCTTAATTCCTTTCTTGATAGGCATACCATTCCTTCCTCTTTTTAAGCTTGCGTACCTTTTTTATTTGACTTGGGTGGCATATGGTTGAAAAGTTTAATGTTTCCAAACATTTTTTAAAAGAAAAGATTTCCTTGTTTTGAAAGTGACGTGGGTAGTTAGGAAAGAGGATGGATTTTAAAATATATTAAATGACATAGTTAATTTATTAGGTTGGGTTGTAGTTTAGATAAAGTTTTTCTTTAAACTGTAAGTTAGTTTAAGTTGATATTATATTAGAATTAGTTGTTTTTTTAAAAAGTGATGTTAGATTAGATATTAATTTAAGATTAGTGTTTTTTTTAAATTATCATTTAGTGTTAGTTAAGTTTAGTGATAATGTAAATTTAGTTTGCTTTTTAGATTTTCATTTTTTTTCAAAAGTTAGTTCATGTTTTAGTTAGTAATTTTAATTTAGTTTGTTATATTATTTAAAAGTTTATTTTAGGATTAGTGTTAAAATTCACTCAACTAGAATGTTAGTAAATTTTAATGTTAAGTTATTTAGTTAAGTTGTTTTATTAGTATTAAATTAAGTTAGTTGAGTATTACGTTAATTTTAAATTTAATTTAGTTAGATTTAAGTAATGTTAGTATTATTAATGGTATCATTGTTAATTTAATTTTTAGTAAGTTGTTTTAATTCAATTGAGTGTATTTTAAAAGTAGTTAGTTATTTAAAATAACTTTTAAATTTAGTCTTATTTATTTAATCATTTTTATAATTGTAATTTAAATTTAAATGGTTTATAAACATTGATTAAATTATTATTGCAAATTATTTTATAAGTCAGGAATGGAATATTCTAATTATTATTTTAAATTCTATTAATTTTTAGTACCATTATTATTATTATTATATAAAGCTTTATTTTTAGAATAGATTGTAGATTTGAAAGTAATTATGTTTAAAATAAAAATTGAAATTTTTTTTATGTAATTATATTAAAGCTTAGAGTTGAAGGGATCGCCTTTCATGTCGAGTTCTGTTTTTAAAATTGAATAAAAGTGATAGGGTGTCAAATCTTCTGATTATTTGAGAATTGGATTGTTAAATGGTTATTCAATAATTTTAAATATAATGTTGTAAAAAGAAGTGAAATAATGAAACAAATGTCTATATCAAATTAATAATGAGAGTTCAAATTTAACGATTTATTCCTCCTCAAGATTATTAACTTAAGATGTAATGGAGAAAACCTATGCTTTAGCTATGAACACAAACATTTCAAACTTAGAGTATTTTACTTATTAATTTTTTTTTTTAAAATTGTGTATTTTTGCCCTCATGTTTTTGGGCATGACAAGAATACTCAAGTATTTTTAGTTTTGGGAAGAAAGTGGAATACTACTAGATTAATTATACTTGGGTGAACCTGACTTTCATCAGTCAACATTTGAATTTGATATCAAAATAATCTTAATTAAGGGTTTATGAGAGAGAATTTGGAGGACAGGTTTATCTAGAAACTTAAACAAGAGGTGAAAAGTAATAATTATCTTTTGTTGAATTGTCAATACATGGAGAAAAATTGGAACTTGACCCTTGCTAAAATGAATCTACCCTGGATTTTTCCTAACTCCATTCAAGGTTTTTCTGAGCAATGGAGAAGCCCTGTGAACAACTCTAATTTTCAAAATCTCTAGAATTTCGTAACCACCCATACCATGTGTCATACCTAGAAAGAGACAAATAACTGTATCTTCACAAATCAGCATAGAAAAGATGAAGATAATGTGGAAATAATTATTTATTTCATTAATGAAACTTTTCAATTTTTTAATGAGGAAAGAAACAATTGTAAGGTGAGCAATAAGGAATGCCTTGAGAGCTGGGAGATTTCTAAGATCATTAAAGACTCAAAAAAAATAGGGAAGATATGGACATGACTTTTCCTCCCCATGATTGGGTAAAAGTGGTGCTTCCAAAGGGAATCCAAGTATTTATGGTTGTGGTGTTATTTTGAGAAATGATTTTGGAAGTTATCTCTGTGTGATTGCTACGCCTTTAGGAACTCAAACTTTTCATTGTGTGGAATTAATGAAAGCTATCACTATTATTAGTATGGCTAGAGAAATTGGTCGCAAATGGGTTTGCCTTGTTGTAGATTCAAAAAATATAGTTAATTGTATAAAAGGGAAGCATAATCCTAGTATTACAATTAGTCATATTATATACAAAATTAAAATTGAAATCCAAGCTTTTGAAGAAATTTCTCATGAATTTAGAGAAGCAAATAAAGTTGTTGATAGACTAGCTAATTCAGCCATGAGGAGTAATGAGAATATAAACTAGAAAGGTAGTGAAAAGATGGAGCACGAGCTCATTAGTATAATTAATCATAATATATTAACTCCGGATCAAGGGTCATTATTAATCAGAATGAAGGAAAATTTTAATATTATTTGTAACACATGTACATTGTTAATGGAGAACAACACTAACCTTTGGGGTTGTGTGGGGTTCAAGATTTATTCAAACTACAAGGAGGATTGTAAACAGAAAGAGGATATTAGACAAATTCTAGCATTTCAAGGGCTTAGATCTCACAAAATGAAGCAGACCATGCAAATTAATCTAAATTTTCTTGAGTCAGAGGAATATCAGTGGAAGGAGCATAAAAACATCTGAGAATTTAAAAGAAATGTGTTGTTGCAAAGCTTTTGGAGAAATTTCATGGCATGGAAAAGGAGATTACTATGTAATTTGTGAACATGTGGGAGAATGGTAGGATAATTTTGAACAACCAAAGGGTTATTATCAACATTGACCTGATTTCTAAAGTAATGGGTCTTCTAATTATTTCCCTAAATAAGTTTACAACTAAGAAAAAGTAAAAGGGTCTTCTAGTTAAAAAGTGTGCTAGCTTCTTAGATATCCACCAGATTAAGAAGAAAGGGTGAAAAGTTGTTACGAAAATTATGGAGTATATTACTGTTGTTGGTAGGTTCAGAAGAGTTTGCAACTACCATTTTATTTTTATTAATCACTTCAAACATGAAGTTAAATTTTATTTTATTTTCTATCTTTTCAATTCTATAGTTAAGGGCCTTGAAAAATATTACAAGAACCCATCTAACCTTGTTCTTTATGAGGGTTTAATGCAATTGATTGCTAAGTATTGTGAGAAGCACAAAGTGGGGGAATGGGTAGAGACCAAAAATCTAGAGAAGTCCAAGGAGGAGAAAAGAAAAAAAAAAAGGAAGAAGGAGGTTAAATAGGAGAAGAAAAGAAGGCTTGTCATATTGGACCTAGATGAATCCTCGGATGGCTCTTCTAATTCAGATAAGGACCTTAATAAGAAAAATTCAAATTATCTAATTCGAAAGAGACTACTACTTCCACCCCTACTAATAGTTCAAAGGATATTTCAACTTCATTCGAGATGGACTAAAAGACTGAAAATAATGGTAGCTCTAAGGGGGAGCCGGTTAGCACTCCTGATCATGAAGATTAGGTTGAATTGAAGGAAAAGGAAAATTTTATCACTAAATATGAATGTGGGGAAGGTATTGAAGATTTTGATCTCCGTAAGGATAAGGCAAAAGAAAATATGGATGATCTAATAATGTTGAGGGTAAAGTTGATATTGATAAAGGGTATGGTGTGGAAGACAAGTAAATTTTGGAGGATGATGATAGCGATGAGATTGACGACGAATACACTCAGAAAGCTAAGGGGTTGTCTCCTAGGTTTATGGAGAATATGAATTGTAATAAAAAAATCAACTTGGAAGCCATGGAAGTGAAAGCCCTTATTGACATTAGTGACAACTATATAAATTGTAGTATTGGAATTGAGCAGAACACTATCAAAGCCCAGGATATTATGTCATTTGATCAGTTCTAGATTAGAAATAAGGATAAGGAAACTGCTAACTTGAAGATTGTGTACATTGCTCAAGCTAGGTATTCTAACTCATTTCAGTTTGACAACTAGCTTTTTAATGAAATTTAGTTGACTAAAATGGAAACTAAGGATGCTAAAAAGGAGGTCGGTGATGAGAAGAATACTGATTTGAGTAGATTGGTTAAGGAAATGGAAAGAAAAATCAAGATTATGACTGAAAGGACAAAAAAGAATGAAACAGTTTCGGTTACCATTTTTCTCCATAATCATGAGAAAATAAAGGCATCAAGGATGAACAATAAAAAACTCTATGAAATGCTGCAATATTAGGTCATTAATCTGGACAAGGACGATGTTGACATTGATGATATCATTGGTTCTAGTAACAAAACAAGGGGCAATAAAAGAAAGAAGATGAAGGACACTAAAGTGGAAGAGCTTAAAGAGTACTCCATCTTTCAAACTCTATAGAAGCTAGAATATTTGGAAAAACAAATAGAGTGTCTCCTCCTAGACTTGGTTTGGTTTCCTAGTTTTTTCTGTTCTAGTTTTTTTGTTTTCTATGTCTTTGTTGGGCTATTTCACTCTCACCGCTTCTACTGTTGATGTTGCGTAGTTTGTTATTGTTAGTAGTCTTTATGTTTTTTCTAGTAACTGGATATTGACTATTTTTCTCATGAGTATATGTTTATAAGAGGCTTTTTTTGTAAAGGATTTTGCATCCCTTGAAAACATTTTTTTTTCATGAATTGAAAACATCCACTTTTCCTTAAAAATTTGGGATATCAAAATTTGCATATACTTTGAAAGTCGAATTTCCATGAAATGGTACTATTGACCTAGAGGATCACCAGTTTACTAGAATATGTGAAAACATGGTCAACATCTATTTTCATTGGTCTTTTATAACCTCTTCCACCATTTTCCTAACAATCCTCAATGAATCATCTCACAAATTTGGCTATGTGTGTCTTAAAGAAGGGGATTTTTAAAAATACTATATGATTATTAATAATCTTTGATAGGAAGATTTTGTGTGATTTGGCATAAAGGAGTGTCTCTACTTTGATACCATTGATCTGAATTAAGAAATGGAGTAGAAAAAACAATCTAATGTGAATTGAAAACTTGTGATATTTGTGTTCAGTTTGAAAAAACTTTAAAACTTGAAAGATTTGTATGCAATCCAAAATTCATCTTCATATTCAAAATTGGAAGAATATATATATTCATAGAACATTAAAATTTTTTGCAAGCATAATAATTTGAATTGAATATCATGATGTAACAAAATAACAAAAATTATTAAAAAAATTCAAAAGTAAGGAGTTTATTTACCCCAACTTGTTGGTGTTATCAATTTTGACTTGGTGCTCAAATTTCAAAATCATTTGCACCAATGGAAAGAAAAACTAAAACTCTAGTTTTAGCCCCTAAAATAGGGATTGTTGAGGTGTCTAATTTCAAGGTGCAATAAAAGTCTCAACTTTAGATCTTGACCATAAGACCTCCAAATATGCAATTTACAAGAATGTAGGATTTTTGTTTTACAATATGAGGATTTTTTTTTTAACATTTTAGTTTGATGTCCCTAGACATTGTAGAACATAGAGATCATCATTATACTATTTGTGAAATCAATACAAACCCAATTATATTACATAGTGTCCAACTCTAGGGAGAAAAGTAAGGGAACACATAAAATAATGTTATTTTTTATCTAACATAAATTTATTAACTTTATTGTATATTAATGATTAGAACAAGTATTTTAAGTTAATTTCATAAGCATCATACCACATGGAGTAAAATGTACTCCTTGAAGGGTTGAGCCCAACATGTTCTCCTATGAAAGTGTGAAAAAAGTACTATTTATATTGGATAATAGTTATATTTAGTAGCTATGCATCATTGATCATTGTGCATTCATGGATCCATTTTCATAAAACCATGAATATTAATTAAATATAACTAAGATAACATAAATGATGTTCAATTCATAAAAAAGTTGACAAGACAATCAGAGTAGCATCATTTCCCACAAAAAGATCAAGAAATTTGTTCATTTACATTGACTTCTAGGAAAGAGGTATAAAATAAATTCTTTGTACTTTTTTGTGGTTGCATCAATAGTGGGTTTTGAAAAGATAAAGTCACAAACTTAAAGAAAAATAAATCTCCCAAAAAATAAAATCTAGTATACATTCTAACAATATGTTAGTACAAGAGTATGATACTGAGGTATGTGACCATGGGTTTTGTGCTTTATTTCCCAATGATTTATGTAAAATCTCAAATGGATTCTAGGTCTATTTTTCCCTGGTGTTGTTCACTGTCATTTGTGAGGCTCTCTTTACTTGGGAGTTGCAGTCAAAGTTCTATGTGATTTTTGGTGTTTTGCAAATGGGAGGTAAGAGGAGACAAGTTGAACCAGGAAGTTGCATGGAGTGGATGAAGAAGGAAGAGGTGTGGGAGATTCTGAGAAGGGGTAATTTCACTGGGTTTATGGAGAGATTGAATGGAGGGAATCCCGCCATCATGCAACAATTTCTCATAACCTAGAAAGAGGGCTCAATTATGGTGGGTAACTAGTGCATGGAGATCACAGAGGAGGTGATTGCTGAGGCTATGGGCCTAGAACTTGAGGGTCTCAATTTCTATAGGGAGCGGAAGTTATCTGACAAAGTCATGGATGATTTTTTGGACTCTTAGATTGAGAAGCCTCGCCTGGTTAAAATTGGTAAGTCCTTCATCAACCTGGCTTCAATATCCTACCCATGGCAGTTTTTCATGTTTGTTATCATGGAATATTTAACGTTGGATGGGAGATTTACCAAATGTTATGGTTACTACTTCATGTTGGCCAACCATTTTAGGCGTAATGTGAAAATTAACTTCCCCTATTATTTCAAGCAGTCTCTCACTATCTCTATCCAAGCTTTACAAAAAGACCCAAACGGTGAACATGTCTGCCATGAGGGTCTAATGGTGCTTATTTTGAATACTTTAAAGGCCAAAAGAATAGTGAGGAGCAAGGGTCGAATTAAAGATGTTAACTATGAAATGAAAAGGAGTACCCAGGAGAAGGGTTATGACTCCAAAACCCAGGATGAGGTTTATGTGGTTAAGGGAATTGGCAAAAGATCTAAGAAGGAAAGGAGAGTCATGGATCACTTTGACTCTGAAAAGGAGAGTGATTTTCTGGAGGATCTACTAAGGGTTTATAAGAAGAAGTCTGAGATAAAGGGGAAGAGGGCTAAGGATAATCCAGGAAGAGGACTTTGCCCCCTTCTAATGATGATGATACCCTAGCCTAATGCTTGGAAAAGAAAAGATACCCGTCCAGGCACCCTAATAAGGAGTTAGGAGATAAAGGGGAATTGGGTGATGAGAACTCCCAGGAATAAGGGATTCATGAGGGTTGGGAGAATAGACATGAAGGTACCCCTAGGCCTATGAAAGGGATGCATGGTAACCCAAGCGCTATACTGAAAGAAATTGGGGTCATAAAGAGCCAAATTCAAACACTTGGCAGTGACATGCAGGAACTTAGGAAGGTTTTCATGCATGTTAGTAAAATTGCATGTGGTGAGTGCACCCTCAGCCAACATATTGATAGGCTCATGGATGTGGTTGGCAATGCTGAGGATGTTAAAAATCTTATGCAGAAGATTTCACAATTGGAGGCTAAGAACAGGGCTGTTTATAGAGACTTCAATGCGAATAAGGAGAAGGTAACTATGATGGAAGCCAAGATGTGCAGCCTTGAGAAGTTAATTAAGAAAATGGATGACAATGTGTCTACCCTGTTGAAGAAATTGGACATGGATATAGGCCAGGACTCTCCTCTAGTGGTTGATAGCCAAGGTCATAGCAAACATAGTATGGCACATTCTAAAAAGACTAATGATAAAGCCAAGAAGAATGAGGTGAAGGCTGTGGCAGAAAACATATAGATGCTAGCTGATCAGGCTCTAGACCTAATTAAGGCCATGTAGCTGGTTCTTTTCTATCTTTTGTGTTGTCCTTCTACTTTCCTAGTGCTATTTCTTTGCTATTTTTTTCAGCAGTCATGTTTGTGACCTCTTGTGTTTCTTTTCGGAGATCTATTTTGTTTTTGTTCCTAAATGATATATCTTTTCTGAGACTATCCTTTTGTCATAAGCTTTTGGGTCCTTTAAACCTATTTTTACTTAATCAAAACAATATTAAAAAGATTTTTTTATATTTGATTATGTTTTTTTTTATTGGTAGTATATGTATATATATATATATGTATATAAATATACATACATATGTATATATGTATACATATATACATATATGTACATATGTATATACATATATATACATATAAATATACATATATGTGTGTGTGTGTGTGTGTGTGTGTGTGTGTGTGTGTGTGTGTATACATATACATATATATACATATTTATATATCTATACATATATATACATATATATGTATATGTGTATATGTATATATGTATATATGTATATATGTATACATATATATATGTGTATATATATGTATGTATGTATATACATGTATATATACATGTACATATGTATATATGTATACATATGCATATATGTATACATATTTATATATGTATGTGTATATATATACACATATATGTATATATATACATATATGTATGTGCATATATACATATTCTTATAAATACGTGTGTGTGTGCACGCACACACACACACACACATGAACTTTATTATGAACATTCGAGTAAACCATCCCAAGGCCTATAGACACTAAGTAACAACCCTACACACAAAGAGCTATCTCAAAATGATCACAAGCTACAAAATGTGATCAAACAAAACACTTCAAAAGCTACTGTCTTGAGTTGATAGAGCTGCAAAATTTTATCTAATCAAGGAGGATCAAGTATTCAAGCTAGAACGAAGATCTAAGGTGAAAAAATATAATTGCATCAGAAATCAAGCTATATCATTGTTACTCTCAAGTAATTATATTAGTGTATCAAATCTCTTACTAGAGTTAGCTTAAGAGCTATTTGTCAAATCCTCTAACAAGGTGGCATTTCTAGATTGAAGTGTCTAAAGACCTATGACAAGGCTACTCCTAACAAAGTGATTAAATCCTTTAATAGGGTCACACCTAACAATTTTTATAATAATCTTTAATAAGGTTGGCTCCTAGTAGGGCTCACTTCAAAAGAGTGAAAAATAGTAACTAGTTGCAATTGTTAGTTTTTTCCAAATTGGGTTTCCACATTAAATCCTGGTGTCATATGTGTTCATGTTCTTTTCTTTATGATTATACAACTAAGTTAATTTTGGTCAATTTTATTAAACATCTTCAGAAGCATTTATTTTAGTGATTTCTCAATAGCAGCAATTCTAAGTGTTTTCAGAGTGATTCAGTGCTAGCTGAGTTAGAACAATATTTTCAATTTTAGTAAAGTTTGATTTTGATTTATATTTACATCTAGGAGGTCTAGGATTTCTTTTTGTGGTAATTGATTCACCCCTCCCCTCTTAATTACTCCTCTTATACTTTCATCAAATGCATGCCAAATTTAAAACTTATATTTCCTTTCAATTGGCATTTTGGGCATTGCCTTCAATGTGCTTGGTCGATATTTGGAATACTTTCTATTTAAAATATATATTTATCACTCGTTGTTTGTCAAAATTTTGTTTGATTTATTTTTTAAAAGAATGATGATATAGATCTTGTTTTGTGTTGATCCTTAGCCATTGTATATGGTATATCTTATTTTTAAAAAAATTATTAATGGAAAGTCTATTTAAATAGGAAAATGTGTTGGAAAGATAAAATGGTCAACACATCTAATAAATTTTTTATTGAGTGAAGGAAAAAAAGTATTTTATTTTCATTTCAAATAGTCATATTGGTTTTCTTTATTTGAATGAGAAGTTAGTCATTTCTATATTGTTCTTTTTTATTTAATTACCAAACCTACAAGAAGCAAGTTCTCTACTATATCAAGTTTGGAAGTTTTGTAAAATCAAATGGGATGTGGAATAACAAACCCTATTACTATTCTTTTTTTTTTTTGTTCTAATTTTTTATTCCTAATTCCAATTCCTAGTCCTATTCAACAAATGTGAAGATTTTAATTTAGAAATTTATTTTATTCTATTAGGCAATTGTTTTCCATTTAGACAATATGCCACTTAAATTCACATAAGTTTCAAAGGGAATTTGTAAATATGCCCTATATAATTTTTTCATGAGAATATTCATAAAAAATATTCTAACATATTTCCTCTTTTATTAGAAATAATAAAATTTAAAACATTTATTTTGTGCTATTATAGAATATGTTCTCCAAGTTTCAAATAAAGGATTATGCCTACAGTTTACAATTAGGGTTTTCTCAATATGTACTTCATCTAACATACATTGCACAAATTATATAAATGAAATAAAAACTCTTAATATTTTTTTTTATTAATCTTGAGAAGACCTAGATACAAATAAATAAATGTTCATTGACAAAGCATTTAGTAATTTCCTTTTAATTATGTAAATGTGTGAATATCCTAAAACGGGTTTCATTTCAATTAATATAACTGAACTAGAGGTCTATTTATATAGTAAAATAAAAATAATTATGCCTGGTGAGAAAAGTAAATCTCTATCTCAATTTCCTATCTTAAAGGATGTTCACTATTTCAATAATCAACCAAAACTATAATTGTAACGACTAAGGCAAGGAGGTTTGATGACATTAGGGTTCGTAATCTTCTAGTACAATATTAAGTGTGATGGTAAGGAACATTTGGTGATGCAAGACAAGAACGATCAAGGTCTTCCATGTATTTCATTGCATTCCTAACAAAACTATTAAACACAAATAATTTTCAACTTATTGAAGTTTGAGTAAGCATTAATAATAATAATTTTTGAAATTTACACCGCTAAATTTTAGTTTTCATGTCACTTTATTACCTTTACTTAACATATGATATCCATGCATATTGGAGAATTGAAAAAATCTAGCAATATCATATGATACTATTGTAGCTTTCATCTTCACTTGTCTTATTTATTCAGAAGAAAAAATACTTTTGTTTTCAACTTAATCATATCTTGTGATTAAAATTTAAAACTTCTTCATTTTTAGAAGTTATCTCAGTTGGAACATGTCATCAAAGGAAATATTATGCATTTACACTACTTAAGCTTTGAATTATCATTCAAATTTTGTGTGCAATATTTTTGTATTGTAATGGAGTTGAAGCATTCCTGAGCCTATTTCTAAGCTAGGTACTAGATTTGCAGTACACATAATAGATTTTCTACAACTCATTCTTTACAAGTTCCAATACAAAGTGTGGAATCATGTATACCATTTTTGTATAATGGCTCAAAGAAATGTGCTCAATTGGACTTTGGTGTCTATTGACCATTCCCATGAAACTAGCAGCTAATTTATGTGAAAATTTTTGTTGAATCATATTTCCTCTTACATTTCAAAAGAAGATATTACATATTTTTAGTAAAGTTTCTATAGGCTCTTATGCAAACGTAAAATGGCATGGTTTAAGATTGTGATTGTCGTGATAGTAACAAGATAATTCTACTTCACTAAACATGATCTTGCATAAATTTCATGTTGAAATTTGTGAATACATTTGTAGTGCCTGCCCTTGTTAACATCTTTCTGGAAAAATTGTTGTTATTAGTATCAGACTATGTTAGACTAGTTTTATGTTGATGGATTAATAGTATTGCTTTGAGACTATCAGACATTATGTTATGGATTCAATTGATATATGATGAGATTATTTAGACTCTACATTTCATGTATGCATGTTGATCATTACATTTCTTTTAGTTATTGATGATAATTATTTAGATGGTTATTTTCACATGTGTTTTATTATGGATACGTACCCCATACTTGCATGTGTATGGTGTGCATCTTTGTTCTTTTTGTATGGCATTTCTGATGTGGTTAAGGAAGGGAGTCGTAGTCACCTGCTAGTCGAGATCTACACGATGCACCACTTCCTGCCATTGCTTGTTTAGCTTAGCATTATATATATATTGTGTGTACATGCATCATTTTATATGCAAGTTGCAGGTACCGGGTATCGACTTCCCTAAATTGCTAGGATGAGCATACCCTATTACACTATCTCAATGATAAGAGAAGGGAGATAAATTCTCAAGTCCAAATCCCAAACCCTTAAACCATTGTCCTAGAGAGATAGGACAAGTATCTGGATATTTTACCCACCGAATGTGTCGAATGACATAATTCATGATTTGTAACCCTTTAGACTGATTTTGTATGCATTGTCTTATGATGGGTTTTCATATTTTATGTTGGAATTCTATGGTGAATTTTCTATTAATTAAGTCTTAAATAAATAGATTTAATTAATTAATTAATTAATTGAGAAAAATTAATATAGAATATCATGATCTTTGATATTTTGATTATAATTAATTAAATGAGAATTAAAGGAGAAAAGAATTAAATAAAAGTAACTAATTAAAAAATTAATAATAATAATAAAAGTAATATTAAATTAAAATAAAAGTTATAAGCTTACCTAGGAGTTAATGCACCTTTTTATTTCTCATATGTCAACAACACGAGGGTTAGCGCACAAATTAAGCACATGGTGTCTACAACCTTATGACTCATCTAGAAGGTTGGAAAAAGCTTGTGCTTAGTTGTCAACACCTTCTAGTTTTTTTTAGAGACATTCTAGGTGCTTCCTAAGAGTCCTTTATATTCAGACACTCCTAGAGGCTTAGGAAGAGCATTTTTGGGAGTGTGGTTGGAGGACTGAGAACGTGGGAGAAGGAACGAGCTTGCTCTGCAAAATTTTGAGGATAAGGGATTTAGCATCAGTGTCTAGGTATATGTTTCTCTGATCAACTAGCTCTTTGTAAGGTAATAGCTTTTCATCTTTGGTTTGATATTCATTTAGAACTTGCTTGATGATGAGCTGAGAATCGCCAAAGATTTGTAACTCAGTGATGTTCCATTCAGCTGCTATCTTTAATCCTACTGTGAGAGCCTCATATTCTGCTATATTGTTGGTGCTAGGAAATTGTAGCTTGAAGGATTTTGGAATGTAATCTCCTTGAGGTGTAACCAACAATATTCCTGCGCCTGATCCATGAGATGTGTATGAGCCATCAAAATAAAGTTTCCATGGGGGTTGTTCTTCAATTAGATAGATATGCTCGTCTAGAAATTCTGTGATCAAAGGATATGCATCTATTAGAGGTGCATCAGCTAGGTGATCTGCTATAGCTTGCCCTTTGATTGCCTTTCTGTCCACATACTGGATGTCAAGCTCACTTAGTAGCATAACCCACTTTGCTAGCCGACCTGTGAGTGCTGTTCTAGAGAGCATATACATGAGAGGATCAATTTTGGATACTAGTTGGATGGTATGACTTAGCATGTAGTGGCGAAGCTTTTGAGTTGAGAAAACAACTGCCAAACAAGCTTTTTCCATAGAAGTGTAATTGAGTTCATAACCAACTAGGGTTCTATTGATATAGTAGATGGCTCTTTCTCTGCTATAATCATCATGTTGTGCCAGAAGTGCCCCTAGAGCAATAGGTGTTGCTGATATGTACAAGATCAAGGGATGACCAGGAACTGGTGGAACCAAGATAGGGGGATTGGTGAGATACTGCTTGAGCTGATCGAAGCTGTGCTGACATAAAGGATCCCACTTGAAGTTCTCATCCTTCTTTAGTAAATGTGAAAATGGTGTGCACTTATCTGCAAGCTGGGAGATGAAGCGTCGGATGGATTGAAGCTTTCCCTAAAGAGAGTGAAGTTGTCGCAGTGTCTGGGAAGGAGGCATGTCTAAGATAGCCTTGACCTTCTTGGGGTCGATCTCTATACCTCATTTAGAAACTATGAAGCCTAGAAGCTTGCCATATGTGACACCAAAGACACACTTCTTTGGATTTAGCATGAGATGATATTGGGCTAACCTATCAAAGACTTTCTCCAGGTCAGCGAGATGATCCATGAAGGTGTGAGATTTGACTAGGATATCGTCCACATAATCTTCCAAAATGCTATGGATAAGATCATGGAAAATGGTTGTCATAGCTCTTTGATAGGTAGCCCCGACATTCTTTAGGCCAAAAGGCATCAAGGTGTAGCAAAAGGTTCCCCAAGGGGTAGTGAATGTTGTCTTATGCTAATCCTCTTCTACAATCTTGATCTGATTATACCCGGAAAATCCATCCATAAGGGACATAATTTCATGTCTAGCTGTAAGATCTACAATCATATCTATGTTGGGCAAGGGAAAATCATCCTTTGGACAAGCTTTGTTAAGATCTCTGAAATCAGTGCAGATTCTGATGTCACCAGAAGGCTTAGTGACAGGGACCATGTTGGAGATCCACTCTGAGTAGTCAATAGGTCGGATAACCTTAGCAGCTAACATTCTTTCTAATTCAGCTTTGACCAATAATGCCACCTTGGGGTGCATTTTTTTAAGGCTTTGTCTGACGGGCTTGATCTTTACACCGACTACAAGATGGTGAACTACAAGCTTTAGATCCAACCCTGGCATGTCCTGATATGACCATGAAAATCGGCCAATGTTCTCTCTTAGGACCTCAAAGAAGAGATCATCTTGGTCTTGTGATAGGGATGCAGCAATGTGAACAAGTCTGGGGATCTCTAAAGAATCGATGTTGACTTCTCTAGTATCCTCTATTAGAATAGATGACACCTCTAGTCAGTAATCTTGAGGAGGCAATATTAAATCCTCATGTTCTA
This sequence comes from Cupressus sempervirens, assembly GCA_028749045.1. NCBI lineage: Eukaryota > Viridiplantae > Streptophyta > Pinopsida > Cupressales > Cupressaceae > Cupressus > Cupressus sempervirens. The sequence continues at coordinate 606,536,014 of CM053793.1, forward strand.
CTTATGGCTCTGGATTTTCTTGCTGAGGGGTTCTCTTCGTTGCCTTAGCTAGTCCCAAATTCACCTTAGTTCCAGTTTTGGGTGTATCAGAACTAGGTTGGGGATTTTCTCCAAAATACCCCTTGGGATCTAGCTTATAAAAATAGGCAAAATCTGGCTTTGTCTTCTTGTGAGGTGTTTCAACTCCCATGAATCTTAGAAGCACTTCCTCTAATGTGAACTCATCAATGTGTATGACGCTTGGTTGGTCCCAATCTATGAGTTATGAATGGGCGAGTGGTAGGTCAATGAGGTGGATGGATAGTTCTTGGAGAATAGAGTCTCCTAGGAAGATTTGGTTTGGGATATCATCATAGGCTCTCTTTTCAACTTCCTCAAGAATGTCTTCAATTTTGACAAGGTCACGGTAGATGTTCAAAAAAGTGTGACCATCCGTATTGGTGCCCTCGATTGTGGGTATGCCAAAACCAAGACCTGACTTTGATTCCCACTTGTGTGCATCGATGGGGCACTGCATGCCTCTTTCTTCTGGTCCTAGTCCACCACCTTGATAGTTCCATTTTTCAGTGATGAGCTTATGTTCTTGGGGATACTTTTGGCTGAAGTGATCAAGGCGTGCTTGATTTCTTGGAGGTGCATCCTTATGTAACCAATTGTTGATATCTAGAGTGAGCTCCTCATGAAGAGGGGTTTTTGAGGATACAAAGGTTGTTGGGCCAAACTTTTTGTATCAAGGAGGTGGAATCTCCATAGCTTTGTGATATGTTGACCGTCCATGGGTATGTGGATCAAGTGGGATTGCTCTGACAGAAAATGCATCTAATAGACTATACTCTCCACAGCCTTTGTTGTTGATCTTTACGGTAGATAGGGTGGAGGCGAGGATGGTTTTTGCGTCATTACAAGTGTGGGATGAGCTGGCGATTGCTGTACCGATGTCTATTCCAGGGTAATGGTTTATATATGAAGCTTCAACCACATTGTAGTAAGAAAAGGGTTCTGGATCGGCATGGATGGTCACCTCAGTGCCCTGATGCAGAAATTTGATGCACTGATGGTAGGTGGATGGAATGGCCTTCATAGCAGGAATCCATGGGTGATCGAGGAGGATGTTAAATGGTAGGTTTAGATCAATAACATGGAAAATTGTCTCTTGGATGACCAGCCCAACCTTGATTGGTAGCAGAATAGTACCTTTTGTGGTTCTTTCCAAGTTGTCATAAGCTTTGATGGTGATAACTTCACTGATCATATCTGCCTCAGTATACCCAGCTTGTTTTATGAATTTTAGGGTGCAAATATTCAAGGCTGATCCATTATCTATCATTACTCTTTTCACGGAAAAATTGGATACCATGATGGCTATGCGAAGCAGAAGGGTGTGATCTGGCTCGATCACGGGTATGTCGGTGGGTTTGAATGATAGGGCACATGAGGAGGATAGGTGTCCGACGAGATTACGAAAATTAGTAGCATTGATATGAGATGGGACATGGGATTCTATGAGAGCACTGTCAAGGATGTCTTTGTACACAGGACTAGTGCGGAGAAGGTCTAAAATGGAGATTTGGGCTGGCATGTTCCTGAGATGTTCCAAGATATTGTACCGGCTTTTTGATGGAGCTGATGGTGCCGATGAAATCGGTGGGCCTATAATGTTAAACTGCGCTCTTCGAGTGGTAACTGCACACTCATTGTCTAGTCTTCAAATATTAATAACATTGATAGAAGGCTCTTTCTCAGATATACAACATGTAAGGCTACCATAGTCTATATAGGATGAAGTGTGGTCATTGTTCTTCCCATGTTGTTGGTTTGGCTGACAGTTGTTGGTGTTGTTGTTGTTTTGGATAGGTGCTTTTCTAGGATTTTGGTTGTTGTGTGGAGGAAAAGCATTTTGATAAATTTTTAAGCCTGCATTGGGAGAGGTTTGGGCATGAACAGTGATTTCTTTCCAATCAATGAGGTCCTGCACATAATCTTTCAGTTTCATGCATCTGAGGGTGGTGTGACCGTTTACCCTATGGAACTTGCAATACTCATTGTCCTTGTACCATGCGGCTTTTGATTGGCTTGGATCAATTTTTTGGGCAGGAGGAAATTTGATGAGGTTTTCCTTAGCCAATTTCTCAAAAATGACATCAAATGGCTCACAAAGGGGTGTATAGTTTCTAGGTGCAGGTTGGAATCTAGGTTTTTGCCCTGCAACTACATTGATGGCATTAGCTTGATTGTTAGACCCTTGAAAGTTGGGTCTTGTATTGTGGTTTTGATAGCTTTGGTTATTCCATTGTTGGTAATTGATAGCTTGTTGGTTGTTTGGTTGATATGGTGGGTTAGACTGGTTTTGAGAAGGACCAACAATATTCACATGTCTGGTGTCAGTAACCTCATCTGTTGCAACATGCTTATATTTTTTCCAATACCTAGAATTGTCATTGGAATGTGGTTGATTTTGGTTGGCCTCTTTGTAAATCTTGACCACACCATCTTTAATGAGTTCTTTTTCAAGGATCATTCCTTTCTCTTTGATATCTTTATAGGTCTGCAAACAGTTCATGGTCTTGTGGTGAGCCAAGTTGGGATGGGCATTATCAATAAACATTTTCAGCACATGGCATTATAGCAAGGTGTAGGATATGCAGGTGGTAAGGGTTTGCCATCTTTGTAGGTATTCGGCAAGGCTTTCTCCACCTTTTTGCTTGGTGTGGACAAGATCAACTATTGATAGCTCTGTTTCAACAAGATGGGCATATTGGGCTACAAAGGCCTCAGATAATTCAGTAAAGCTTTTAATTGTGCCATAGGGGATTCTATAAAACCATTCAAGATTTGGTCCAGCCAAGCTTTTGGGAAAAAGGCGCAAGAGGAAGACATCATTGTATGCCACGTCTTGGCAGTGCATGTAAAATTCTTTGATATGTGTGACAGGGTCTCCTTTTCCTCTAAATTTGTCAAATTTGGGTACCTCAAAGTGTTTGGGAAATGGTGTCATGGTAATGGCTCTGTCAAATGGGTAAGGACACACATTCTCAAACTTGAATGTCTTCAGATCATTCCCTTCTTAGATGGCTTTCAGAGCTATCTTCATTTGCTCCCATTCTGAATTGATAGGTGATGGTTGGGGTGCCCCCAATGTAGGAGTGCCTTGAGGTACGTATGCACTAGATGGGGCCACTGAATATGGATGGCTATGAGGGATTTTCTTATAGGGATTGTACATTGTTTGGGCAGCTGCATGGTGGATGACGGGTTGCTAAGGGGGAGGTGGCAAATATTGCTGCATGTGCTGTGAGGCTTGCTGTTGATATGGGATTTGAGGTTGGGATTGAGGAACATAAGCTGGCTATGGGATAAATGGATTGCTTTGTGGAGGTAAGGTATAAGATGGTAGTGAAGCTTAGGGAAAGGATTAGGGGGCTTGTGGGGTTTGACCAATATATGTGGTGTGTGCCCCCATTTGGGATGGTATCTGCAAATAATTGGTGGTTGGCTGGGGTGTTGGATTACCTCCTAGAAGTGGCATTGAAAAGTAGTTGGTAATAGGAGGTAATGGATTAGTTGGTGGTGGGAATTGAAAGCTTGGGAATGGAATTGATTGGGTTTGATAGCTTGGTGGCTAGATCTGGAAGCTCGGTAGAGTGGTGGCGGGAGTTGGGGTCACTTGGGAGCTTGGCAAAAAATTGGCAGTAGCTTGTGGGATTTGATAGCTTTGTGGAGTGAAGGTAGTAGCTTGTGGATTTGTGGCTGATGGTATTGAGCTCCCAAGACCTAATGGAAATGATGGGATTGTGCTTTGGGTTGTGGTGAACAAGCTAGGGGTGATGAAAGGTTGATTACTTGGCCCCATGGGTCGCAACCCTGTTGTATATTGTTGAGGTTGGCCAAAGATGCTAGCATTGATTTGGGAGATGGGTGGATTTGGAAGGCTGGGTTGGGGAGCAGTAGCAGCAATAGTGAAGGGAGTGAATGGTGAGGTGTTTTGGGTAAAGGGGGTTTGGAGTGGAGAGGTATGAACTAAGGATGGAGTGGTGGTGGTTGGATTGGCTTACGGAATGGAGATTTCGACTTGGGTGGAGGATGGTATGTTTGGGTCTGTTGGATCAAAAGGATTGGCTTGAGGCTCTTCTTTTGGCACATATTGAGGATAATTTGGATCATATCAGCCTATGCGTGGTGGTAGCTGTCCAAACAACGGGTGACATGGATCTGATAATGGAGGGGGTCTTCCAAAGTCAAAGGTTCCTACATTGTCCCTTTGAAAATTAGCCATGATTGTCTCTTTGTTCTTGTCTATAATGGCATTTACCAATACTGCATTTTCTGGTTGGTTCATGAAAGCTTCAATGTCAGTAGGTGATGGCATAGCTTTCTCTGGGTTGAAGGATGGCTAAATGCTCAAGGGGGGTGATGCTGTTCGATCTAGATGATAGGGCTCCATTGTTTCTTTCTTCTTGGCTAAGTGAGTGATGGGTGGCATGAAGGTGCAGAATGTTCCTAGGGATGAGATGCAATAATGCTAATGGATGCAAAAGGGGGAAGGCTCTTCTATGCAAATGATTTCCTAGGTTGAGGCAAATCTATATGAAAAAACCTAAGGAGGATTGGGTTGGAGATTCTAACTTCAAAGATATGTTGCCAAAGCATGAAAGGTCCACTTTCCTATGTGCAAGCTTGGTGGTGATTGTGTCAACTTAAGGATAGACTAATGATCCTTTAAGAAGAACACGAGATTGACCACTTGTGGATCCCAACCTTTAGCTCAAGGTGATGAGGGATAACAAGTGACAAAGCTAGATTACCCTAGACAAAGCTTTGTCAAAGGGATAACCTTGGTGAGATTGGTTGATTGGTAGGATTTTAGGAATGGCAAACTTTTGGCAAGGTGACAACAATTTTGAAAGCTTAGATGTTCAAATTTTGGTTTGTTGGCTAGATGGTTTGGTTCTAAATGAGATGGATGAGCTAATAATGCTTAAGGGGATAACCTAAGATGGCTGAATTTTCTATAAAGATGACTCTAAAGTGAAGCTTATCCAAGAAGATGTGGAGAAACAAGGGTGTCTAATCATAGAAATCATGCCTAGTTGGTAAGGCATAAGCAAGATTAACTCCTGGATGTTGGCTAAATTTGATGGTGCGCTCTAACCAGGCCTCTTGAAGTGCTTTGTTGGCAGCTTTGTCCTCTGCTTTGTGGAGTTTGGCAATTCACGAGCTTGGTGTTATTTCTTTTCTCTTGGCTGAAAGTTTTTGGTATGCCAGAGATGGCTTGAGTTTGACTTTGTGAAACTTCTGTTTGGGTTTGGGTTGTTCCGACATAAATTCCTGAATCTGCTTGGCTTTGAGAGATCTCAGTTGTTTTTCTTCGACTCGTTCAACTTCTAAAATAGGCAGTGACTACGCTAAGTGTGTCCTAAGCTAGGATTGACCAAGTTTGGCAAACATTCATTCAACAAGTAAAATAAAATCAAGCAATAGATAGGAACACCCAGATAGAAGTTTGTTGTTCTTAGAATGTGATACTTGTGGTGAGGAGTGTGTATGTTTTACAAATGTTTTGATCAGTCACTCCAAACACATTAACACCCTAAATGGTTTTCTGCAAGGCTAATAGTTGGTTTAGCTAGGGAGTCCTCGATATACACAAGGTACATGAGGCCCAAAGCCATAGATGAGACCAAAAAGATGTCACACAACCGAGAGGAGCGGTAACCCACTTCTCCTCTTTCACTTCTCAAGGGTATAAAGTTCCTTGAGGCTTAGCCCGAGTGACAAAATCTTGATCCTAAGAGAGGTTTCTTTTGATTCACCTCCTAGTTCTTATACTCCACCGAAACGCTGGAGTTGAGGTCATCCAAGGGGTGATGAAATCCCCAAGCAGGCCTCTTAAAAAAAGAAACAAGGTTTTGGATCCTAATCTTATGCAGCCAAGATGGCCTCGAAAGACGACAAGGGGAGAGAAGACTTGGATGACCTTGGGCTAAAAAACATGCTTGTTCTTTTACCAACTGACTCTTATGTGTGCTAATCTAGACCTTGCAAGCACTCATGTTTAAGAGACAATGTTCAATTCCAACTTGAAGTGCCAACAAAAGTAAATTGATCGAAGAATGCAAACAAAAAGAAGAGTTAGGGTCAACAAAAGAAAACTCACGCGCCTGGAGGCCCTCCATGTCAAGTATCGATTGATTTTCTTTAAGGCATTCAAGATTGAGTGTGTGTTCGTTTTAAACCCAAAACAAAGATGTGTGAGATTCGATTTCAAGCATGCGCTCGGAGGCCCTCCACGTCAATTGTTGTTCAATTTTAGTGCCCAAACTTGAAGTGTGATCGATTTAATCTAGATTTTTGGTCATTTAAGAATTTTGATAAAGTTAAAGTAAACGTTCAAAGACCAAGTGAGTTAGTTAGATTGTGGAACACTTAACACCTTTTTCAAGTAGACCCATCTCCATAAATGGTGCTGAGATTGCAACCAATGGTTGAATTGATGGGAGATTAGAAAAGAGGTGAGTCCAAGGAACTACTCAAATTGATTTTTGCGAATTTGCTTTTTACTTAACAAAGTTTCTTAACTGTCCAAAAATCAAACTTTGCTTAAATTGCATGCAAAAGAGAGATTTGTTTGTTCCTTTTAATGCCCCAAAAATTGAAGTGTGAGATATTGCATTGATTCATTGATTCTTTGCATTCAAGACTGAGTTTTTTTGTTTTAAGCATGCATTCCAAGGAAATTTGATTTTAATCCATGGCATTCAAGAGTGTGTTTTGAGAAACATTCATTCAATGGAAAATGTGTTTAACCATTCGAGTTCATTTTAGCAACATGCATTCAAAGACAAATGATTAAACATTCAAGTTTATTTTTTAGCAACATGAGAACTTGCAAGAAACATGGTTAGTGGTTTCATATGTGCTCCAACCTGTAATGAGACAAAAAAAGCAATTTAGTTAGTCACCCAAAATCTTCAAAAATGAAAGCTTAACTATGGGAAAAATTTTTTTAACTTTTTTTGTTGTTTTTCCTACGCGTAAAAATGCTTAGAATGGTCTAAATCCTACGGAACCACTAAAAGTCAAATTTTTATTTATACTACCTTTCTTTTTTTTTTTTAACTACAAAGTGCAGAAATAAAGATTTTAAAACAGAAGTGCAATAGAAACAGGTGAAGACGACAATTCATCAGGCGCAGACGCCAAACTACGGAGATGCTAATCTGCGGAGACGCTAATCTGCAGAGATGACAAAGAAAGAGGCGGAGACGATAGATTAGGTTGGCGGCAGCGGAGATAACAGTTTAGGTTGGCGACGACAGAGACGATAATCCAGGATGCATAGACGACAGTCAGAGATGCCAAACTGTGGAGATGACAATTTGGTTGTGGAGACAATAGAGTGGCTGGCAGAGACGACAGTTTGCAGGCACAGATGCCAGACTGCGAGATGACACTGTGCGAAAAAAGCTAAAAAACGTGGATTTTTTCCAAAATTTTAAAAAAAATATTATTATTTTCGGATTTTTGAGCGTATGTCTTCTTCCCAAGTGCGCCCTTCAACCTGTAAAAACAAGTGAAACACCCTACAACTCACTCAAACAACAAGAAACATTAGTTTGTTAGAAAAACAACATATAGATAGAAATTGATGACTAAATGACCCATAGTGGGGTCCCACCGGGCATGCCAAAATGTAGAACAAGATTTTAGTGTGCAAAGAACATTAACAATAAGAGAAGCATTCACAAACTAAAACTAAATTCACATATAAGCTTAGACAAAGAAAAGCAAACAAGAAGTGAAAACCTCAAAAGAGAAAACACTCCATGCTTTCTTGATTTTGTAGATGTGTCCTTTGATGTGGATGTATGCCCAATTGCTTGCCCAATTGCTTAAATGGTGGAGATGGGTAATGGAAAATTGGTAGCCTTGTGAGCTCTCAATTTGGCATTATAAGGTTAAGATTGATGACTTTGGTTCTCAAAATAGCATGGTAACTTTAGCTCAAAGATTATGATTGAAATGGCTTGGGATGGGATTCAATTTATAGGCCAAGGGGTAGAGGGATGGAGGGCTTAGATGCAAGGAGAGATGAAGGCTTAAGGAAGGCTAGGATGCACTCAAAGGAGAGCACATGGATTGTGCTTGTTTAGCACCAATGGGAAGGTGACACTTGTCACAAGGAGGATGAGTGTGAGAGGGTAGGGTAAAGGGTTGTTTAAAGGCATGATGAGTGGGGTTGAGTATGTAAGAGAGATGTAAGAGGAATGAGTGTGGAAGATGGAAGAGTGTGGAAGATGGATGTAAGAGTCATGAGTGGGTTTGTAAGAGTCTTTTATGGTTTGTAAGAGCACTCATGACTTGGTGGTTGGGATTTTTGAGGGGAGACTTTGGTTTGGATTAGGAAAGTCTTAAACTTGTTTAGGGAATGTGATAACATTAGGGGGTGGATTAGGCTTGAGTTTATGTTTAGATTAGGGATGTTAGAGATGTGCAAGTGGATGGCATTAATGAGGTTGGGTGAGTTAGTGGCTAAGCTAGGTTAGTATGGGTGGATGGGGTGGATTAGGCTAAAATGGAGGATTAGGGATAAGTTAGAGGTTTTTGGATTTGAGGATTTTATTTATCAAATAGATTTATTTAATAAATGGGGATTTTGGAATTAGATAGAAGAATAGGATTTAATTGATAAATAATAGGTTATTTGATTTATCAATTAGGACTATAGATGATTAATTAAATTAATCAGCTAGGGATGGCAAATGATTAATTAAATAAGAATTTAATTAATGATGCCTTTAGAGATGGCTAAATTAGATTACCAAAGCGGTGTAATCAAATTTAGGTGTCTACACCCACTAGCCTTTTACTACTCATAAAAGGTTACTTGATTAAGAGCTACAACTTGTTCCCTCTAGGAAAACATCTTGTTAAGAATTTATGCATCCTATTAGGATTATAATAAACCTATTAAGGCTACCCTTTTATAGGAGTTATCATATGCTTTCCATTGCAGCATGCTCAATTAAGAGCTTACAAAATGGTCAGAATGCTTAGAAACAAATTAAATATAATCTAGACAATATGGAAAACCTTTCCTAATAGATCTCATGTGCATACCTAGAAGATAACTTGGTCTTCTCTTTCTTCTTGGGGAATCACCATGGTAGTTTATGTATCAGTACTCTCTTTCTTTATATGATTGCTCCTATCTATAATGCACAAAGTTTCTTTGGCTCGATATTGCTTTTGATTCCTTTTCTCTATTTAATAATACTTGTTCTTCACTAATTCTTCTTTCAATCTAGTTCAATGCATCTAATTACTCCTCTTGTCCCTCTTTACATATATTCAGCAACACCATTTTTCAGATGTATGATATCGTATATCTTTTGGGTGTCGCAACCCTAGAAAAATATCTTGCTCTAACCATTGAATTCAAAATTTTAATTGCATTATTGAGTGGCTCACTAAAAAACTATGATACCTACATCATAAGGTCTAGATAGGTAGCCCTAATAGTCTCCAAAAATTCTAGCCTCAACTCCTATGTCCTTTCTTCTTTCCACCATTTTTTTAGAATGCTTATCCCATTGTGATTCTTTCCATGTCCACTTATTCCTTATCATAGTGATGACTCATCATGATAAATGTATTAGTCTTCATTTCATCTTCATCTTCTATGTTGATTGATGTAGATGTCTACTGGTAGTCATGAGATGGTAGACTCCTCTTGAGTAGTTTCCAATTAATGTTAACTCTTTGGTGTGTGAATTATTTGCAACATCAACTTGCATTCATTATGCCAATGTGACTAGTAGGGTCAATAATCTCCCCCTTTAGATAAACTTATGATGCTTCGTGAATTGATCTCATTATTTTGTTGGGATTGATATTAGTAGAATCTAAACCAAGAAGTGGACTTAGACCTTTATGTTCAACTCCCTCTTATGGTAATCTCCCCATAGTATGCATCTTTATCTCTACTTTTTTCATATATTCAACCACTTTGGTATATCTCCATCTCCTACTCTTTTATTCTTTATCCCTCATTTTTTCATCAATGAAAAATGGTCATAGAATGTTCAGATATCTTATATTTTTAGCATCCAAGTGTGTCTTCCATGATTGGTGGAGGTTCTTCAGTGCTAGTGCAAGGTCTGTGAGTTATGTTACATGATTATCCATATCTTTGATGGTATCCAAGAGGTTGATTGATAATAGTTTCACTACCTCTTGTACATGTTCTTCAATAATTCCTGTCACTTGGGATAGAAAAAAATGTAGAGGTTCTCTTATGCTACTCTATAGTGATTTGAACTTGTTGCGATGCCAAATGACTTCTAGGTGACTTGCAGTGCTTCATGAGTCCTTTTCTAAGCATCATCCAAGTTAGCCATCTAAATTTGTGAAATAAACCCTAATTAGTGTCTACAATAATATTTAAATACACACACATTACTTAAATATATTATTGAAATAATTAATTAATAAATATAATATTTCTCATGGTAATATTACTATTAATTATTAAATAACAATCTATTAAAGTAACTATATTATATCAAGATATAAAATGAAATATAAATTGTATTAAAATTACTATAAATTAATAAATTATTAAAATATTAAATAAGATATATAATATTTATTGATTAATATTAAATTTCATTATACAATAAAATAATATTATATAACATTCTTATATAAGATGTCCTTTGAAACTAAATGACATGACTCTTTAAAATATAATAACTTGTACATTTTAAATGAAGCAGAATAAAGGTATTAGGAAAGAATTTTTATAATAACATTAAAAAAGAGAATAATAGAGAAGCTTGGTTCATCACCATGGTATCAATAATGTAGAACCACTAATAAGAAAAGAATAATATGAAACATATATGACTTAATAGAGTTGATACAGACAAGAGATTATATCATTCAAATGAGAAGGATAGTGGAAAGACAATGCAAAGTAATATAATAGGAAGCTCATCCAAATCAGTTAGTCAATGGAGAATTGATAGAAAATCAAGAAGGGTTCAAAGGAAATATTTAGGCATTAATAAGGATATTGACTATGTTAGGAGTCTATGAATTACATATAATGTCTCGGTCCTTGTTAGAGGATTACTCCTTGTTAAAAGCTTGAACCTTGTTTGGAGCTGGTTTAACCATATTAGGAGTTGATATTACAATTACAACTATATGCAAGAATAGCCTACTGCCCTAACATGCAACTATACAATATAGTGCCTTAATACAAGAGAGATAGATACAAAAACCTTTTTTACTACTAACTATTGTACTTCACATAGCCTAATCTAACATTAGAATTTGCATCAGAAGTCTCTCATATAAGTTTTCATGTCATGTACATAGTTCAAATTCTTATCATATCCTTAAAATTCTCATACATCACTCATATCACACTTTTTTTTTCTTTTTTTTTCACTTCGCATAAAATAATTCTTTACTTATACTCTTTTTCTTCACAAAAACCTACGCAGTCATCTTGATGCAATTACATGTTGTGTTTACTAAGGATAAACATCTAGGATGTCATCCCAACAAAAATAAGTAATTATTTCATAATCGAGATAAGTCCTTAACACCTTATACCCATATTTCTATTGTAGTACATTTTGTTGTGCATACTATTTTTAAGGGTTTTTGGCTTGTAACTCTGTCTATACTATATGTACTAACTTGTACACTTAGGTATGTCATAATTACACTTTGATATACTTTCCCTTAATTTCCCATGTGCCAAATATCTCTGTAGGCTTTGCTATACGAGAAATAATCTCTGCGTTGCTAGTTAAACTATTTAACACTTAGATAATTTTCTATTTTTTATTATAGAATATTCAACAATATATTTTTCCATCTTATCCTTATATATATGTTTCCATAAATAATAACCCTAACTCATCCTACCTAGCCATATTTCCAACTATCTTATGCCTTGTCAATGTTTGCCTACTCTTCTTCCTTTGTATCTCATTTTTTGCATCATTTTTAGGAAACGGAAAAAAAGAAAAAAATAGAAAAAGAAGGAAAAAAACATTATTTTGAAAGAATCCTTTCTTATTAGAATCATTAACTATATTTTGATATGAAACTAAATCCCCTTAAACTTAACCATATTCAACATTAGGTACAAAATCCATATTGAGTTAAAGTTTTTGACAAGAATAAAAATATTTGGTGGCACATGAAACATCTCAAATTGATAATTTTGATTTAACATTTTGATATTATTTTTACAAATTTTTAACTCCTTATCCAAATATTTATCCTCGTTACAAAAATTGGAGATGGAAAACTCTTTTTTCATTAAAAACTAAAGGAAATATTATTTCTACGAAACCCAAAATTAAATGAGCTTCATTAAACACTTTGTTCATACTATCCCTACTAACATGCATGCTTAGGTACATCATCATGACATTATGATCTACTTTCCCTTAACTTCAGACATGCTAAATATCTTTGTAGCCTTTTCTATACCAAAAATAATCTTTGTGCTACTAGTGAAACTATCTAAAAAATTTTCTATTTGTGAAAATAGAATTTTAAATAGTATATTTTGTTAGTACATCCTAAAATATATGTTTCCATAAATGATAATCTTAACTCATCTTACCTAGCCATATTTCCAACAAACTAAAATTCTTTGAAAAATTTCCAATACATTATAATTACAATAATTTTGAAGAGTTACAACTATTCATACTTATGGCCATTTTGAAGGTTCACATCCTTTCAATATCATTAATACCTTTTTAGAAAGTCACTTCCTTATTTTCATCATCTTACTTTTTGCTTCAATTTTTCCTTCTTGAACTCCTATCTTCTCTTCTTTTTTTCCCCTCTTGAAAATAAAATCTACTCCCTTGTATATCTTAATTTTAATGAGTCATTTCTATTTGTTAAATATCTCTTGACTTTTCATTAGATTTAGTTAATTTATATTATTCCATGTTATATTATATTTTACTTATATTTATTTATTATTAAATTCTATTTAGAAGGTTAACATACTTGCGAAAAGGGAGGGAGTGAAATGCAATAATGGAGAGAAGTAGATAGGATGGGGAGAGAGATATTTAGTTTGATGGGGAGAGAGAGAGAGAGAGAGCGAGAGAGAGAGAGAGAGAGAGAGAGAGAGAGAGAGAGAGAGAGAGAGAGAGAGAGAGAGAGGATATAATGTAGAGAGAGGTGGATATAGGGGTCAGGATGGAGAGAAAACAAGAGGGAGTGAGAGGGAGAAATGAAGAGAATTGTATAGGAGGAGAGAGAAAGAGAGATAAAGGGTGATAGAATAGAGAGAAGGGGATACACACACACACACACACACACACACACACGCGCGCGCGCGCGCACACACACACACAACAATTCCCTCATTTATTGAAGAAGCTTAGTGAAATGGATCCCAGTTTCTCTCAAGGTGAGAGGAACAACATAGAGTGTCTAAGGACATTAGTCTCAAATGAATCAAAAGATTAAAAAAATTGCTATTTTATTTTTAGTATTTTTTAGGTTCTAGTAAATGACATTTTTAGAGGTCTATTGGTTAAAATATAAAGTTGAAACTTTGATTGGACCCTAAAATTTTATAATCAAAGGTTCACTATTTTAGGAAGTAAAACAAGATTCTTATTTTTCCTTTCCATAGGTGAAAAGTATTTTTAATATTGAGAACCAAGTCAAACGTTATTACCTAGGTTGAATTTTTTCCTATTTTTTAAAATTAAAATTTTTCATTTTATTACACCTCGATATTCAATTCTAATTCTTATGCCTTTGGTTACTTTTGATTTTCTATGATTACATATATGTTTTTACATTTTTGAAAAAAAAATTAACTCTTTGGTTTCCATACAACTCTTTTGAGTTTTTAAGTTTTTCTAAATTGAACATAAATATCACATGCTTTTTATTGATACCACATATTACTGTTATAACCCATTTAATAATTTAGATCACCCTCATCTCTAAAAAACCTTTCTCTCTCTTCCTATAGGTAATGGATATATGACAAGACACTTATAGAGATAAGGAGCTAAAGATTTAACTTCAACAACTATATTCATCATCAATCAAGCAATGGTAGGTCACCTTAGCCCTCTATGTATCATTTTTGTATTTTCACATTAATTTTTCATAGAGTATAGTTTAGTCATTTCGATAAATTGTGTGAGAAGTATTCCAATGAACATTTAAATAAACAAATCATTTTCTTTAAGCACAATGTTATTCCTTTCCTCTATTTTAATTTATATTAAGACTAGAATGAACATAATGAACTATCAATTTTCTAAACCCTTGTATTAATTGAATTCTCAGTTTGATAGAATTTTCCTTTTTGCACAAAGAACATATAATACCAATAAATGTATACCTTTTATCTTTGTGTGATTGAGATGACAACAAAATGAGGTGAAAATTTGTATCATGGTAATCATAAATATTTATAATGTTAACATACTATGATACAAAAGATATTTTTAATATTTTTAGAATATATATTATATATTTTTTGGAATCTTTTGTTTTTTATTTCAAATCTTTTGTGGCTAGGTCCCAAATATTTCTTGCCCATTTTGTGATACAACTTTTGCTATGTCATATGACCAAATAGTATTTTGGCATGTTAGACAAAAATAAGATAAGATGCACATCACATTTGATTGGAAACAAATGTACATATTGAATGTCTACCATTTAATTTACAATTTATAGAATCCACTCTTAGAGATATTCAAAATTTACATCATTGCATCGGTACTTAGACTTTAATATATGTTCTGAAAATGATAGCAAAAGTGAGGAGTACATTATATTAATTCATTTTTTGAAGTGATATTGTAGATGGGGACCATGTCAAATATACTTTAGTTATTTTAATTTTCTTTGTAGACACTGTCGATAATGGATCACCATGTGTTTAATTTCGCAATATTGCTCCATCTCTACTTGGACATAGTGAGTACCTTAATGTTTTCATATTTACATCCATGTGAGATGCACGCAACAACTATTTTAAGATTGGGGTTTGTAGATGCAAAAATGAATGTATATTGAAAGATGGTGGTGAAAAAGAAAAACTGAACATAGTTGATTGGGACAAAAATTGAAAACAAAAGATTAAAATCAAAAGAAATAAATAATATATGTACCATATATATTATTAATGTTGACATGTCTTAAAATGCTCAAAATCTACATAAAGACGACTAAATTCAGGTTTTGATACAAGTTTTGACAATGGTGTTATAAATTAGAACCATATTGATGTATGTGTTTTCTTCGAGAATACTATCCTATTATATATTCTTTCAGACATGGTGGATCGACTATTGTAAGATTTGAGTTTTGTAGAAGTGGGGTCGGATGCAGTGTGTACTATGCTAGGATGGAGCACGACATTTTGTTGAGAATTAGATGTTTATGTCGAGGCCAGAAAACATGCACATCACGTTTGAGTGAGTGAAAATAGCGATAAGATAAGATGCACGTCACATTTGAATGGAAACAAATGTACCTGATCAGGGCAAGTGAAATTCCCTTCCAGTAATTAGGGTGAATGTGAAACTAAAGAAGAGCAATATTTGTGTAATACTTTCAATGTACACACGGGGAAGGATAAGGCAGGTTGATTACAAGATATTTGTTTTGAAAATGATACGATATTAATGTACGTTTTTGGGGTCAGTTTTAAACATCACACACTAATCAAAAAATTAAGCTTGGAAAAGTAAGTCAAACTTTGACTATTTAACACTTTTACTCTAAGAATGAAACATTAATGTATGATGTTTAAGCCGTTGGCCATTTTTGACAATATTGTTCTGTCTCATCTTAGATGCACAGTGTGTACCTTTATCATGTTCCGTCTCATCTTAGACGCAGTGTCCACCTTCATATTTTTGATACACATCCATGTTAAATGTATGAAATGTGTAGTTTCATCTTTAGTATTTAACTCTGTTCGCGTGGATACAGTTGGCACTGTCACATTTGAATGAAAACAAGCGTACGTAATTCAGATAATTAGGCCACGTGAACTTACAAATATATGTGCAGATGGCTCGTTCAATCCAGCCATGTACGGAGGAGAGAAGTTGGGTGCTCAAGGCAGAGAAGCTGCTCTTTTATTGACTGTTGATGATAAGATCACCGTAGTCGTGCACTTCGTCCTCTACCTTTTTATCAACGATGCAGCACGGCTGGCCGAGCTAGACAAGTTGATCCTCAAGATTAAGGAGGACTTGGGCTGCGACTGCTGAGAAAAGATAGATAACTTGCCATCATTTCCCTCTCTATGCTTGCTCTTCCTTATACCAACTCGTATATGACACGTCGTGTCATATTTATTCCTGACCATATCTATGATGTATATCTAAATAAATAAAACATAAGATGACATCTACTTTAGTCATCAACTTATTGCCCATTGTAGTTTTAATAATGAATATTAACCTTTCGTTTCCAATTTCTTAGTTTTTTACGAACGCATCGATATTTCTTTTTACAATCTATTCTAGTCTCGCTCTTTGTCCAATCTATTCAATTCTCGCTGTAAATGTGTGTGAGATGAGCACACATATAATGTGCATGTTGTAGATTACTATTGTTGTAAAATACATAATATACAAAATTGTGATAAATCTAGCTACCATTTGTCCACCTTCAATATATAAAATTGTTATGCATTCTTTAACCAAAATTTCATGGCATGTCATTTTTTATATTATACAAACCAAAAGATGATTACTATAATATTTAATGTTGTAAGGAGTGTATTCACTACATGAATGCCAAATAAGAAAGGAGCCAAAAAAAACTAAAAATGTCACACGTAAAAGTGAAAGTCAATTTCATAAAAGTATAAGTAAGCCTAAATTTCCCTTCCATTCATAATGATAATGATAAGTACTAGTTTATATATCTTAAATAAATCTATCTAAAGAAATGCCAATAGATATCCACTAAAAAATAATTATAATTCAATTTGCTACCTCCTAAATTATCTATATTACGTTGATTTCTATTTATTTAATATTTTACTAACTTAAGCTTTTTATTTTAATTTCTAAAAAAATGGATGATTTATATCTCCAAATATTATAATTTAAACGAATATTTTATGTGGTATTTATTAAAATTTTATTAAAAGTATTTTCTATTTATAATAAGATTTAAGCTTTTGACATGTAGATGGTTGTCAAATTTAACCTTGAAGAATAAAAGTTAACATTAACATGTTCACGCCATCCCACTCTGTTCATTTTGCCATTGCAAAATGCCTGTTGGCATTAATAAAGATTTAACCATCTTGTTGACAATAATAAGAAATATACATGAATAATGCTTTTATTAAACAAAGTGAAATGGTGTCGACTGTATGATTGAATACATAAACATACTTATAAACATCAATTATAAAAAAATATGCAAGCACACTCATCAAGTATTAAATACAAAAATAATACAAGGAGAAATGGAAGCCAATCATAATACATGATATAAATGTACCATTATCTAACTCTCCATTTTCAAATACTTATCTCCTAAGCTATCAAACATTATTTCATCTTCTATCTCGATAAGAGACTATGTCTCAAGAACTCTTTCTACCCAACCTAAAATTGCTTTTCTTCCTTGAGGCTCATCCTGACATGAAGAGTACATTGAACCTACCTATTAATCCTAGTAATCAAAAACTACTTGAGAAAATGGATCGTGAGGTGTAGCCATACAATTAAGTATGAAGATTATATACCTAATGCTAAACAAATCACAAATGTGGTAGGGAGTCATTACAAAACCAACATGTTTAATGAAATATATGCACACAAGGTTAGTCAAATTATTTCAAAATGATATTTATGCAGGTAGGTAGGTGCAAAGAAAGTAAAAAGATTACTACCATTCCTTGATTTCCCACATTAAAAACCATTCCATACTTAATGTTCTTAGATAAGAGTGATTACATTACAAATACTTTCATTAAATAAACAAATTTCTTTACAAAAAACTGCTACAAAGAGGAAAGCTTAACAAATATTTTATTCATATTTCTATAGTTCTATTAGCAATTCTCTTAAAAGAATCTAACTAGACATATTTGTTTGCCAACATGAAAGTAATAAACCAAGGGTTATATACCTTCCTCAAAATCAAAATTTACATGTCAAAATGAAATGACTACGAGTAACACAAAACCAAATGAAAGTGCTTTAAACAAAATACTTAACAGTATCTTAATTTTTCTAAACTTTATATTTGACTTCCCTTAGTCTTTAGGAAGGATAAGAAAATAGATGGTTAAAATTAGCCATAGATTATCTTTATTTTTCTGATCTCTATATTAAAACATAGAGTATTTAACTTGTAATTTAATAAGCGATTCTAATTTTTTGTAATGTACACAAGAACTCTTTCTTTTATAAAGATACTTTGTCAACTAATTTTGATTTCTTAAGTGAAGAACTTTATAAGATAATTTGCTTTATTTTTAAAAAAAATTACAATTCTCTAAACTTTCATGGAGAAATTTTTAAATATTTGACTATGCATATAAAATAAATAGAAATCCAAAATATTAAGCAATCATTACTTTTATTAAGGGGTCAACTTCTATTGCATGAGATTACATACAACTAACATTTATAATATATAATATGTTTTAAAACCTTACCAAAATGACAAGTATAGATCAGAACAGGTAGTAAAAGTGTATGGTTATGATAAATCAAGTAGAAAGGACAATAATTAACAACCATTACAAAAGTTTAACGATAAGAAATAAATAAATAAAATTAATTCTTGTCTTGAGAGTATATTATATTCAAGAATACTTCAACTATTTTATCCTCTCTTATAAAATATTAACTACCACAATTTCCTATTTGTTTACCTTGTATCCACGAAATTTACACATCTATAAATAGATTTGTTGATTCAATAAAAGGAATGAAGGATTGAAGCCTTGGGGGAAGAAATTGGTCTTTTCCTAGGAAGAAAGGCTCTATCACAAGAGCTATAATAAAATAAATTAAACTTTATCTATTTAGCTAAGTGAAACAACATTAAACACTGCAAGAGATACCCCCTAATATAAAATGACACATTATATATTTAGTTGAGTGAAAAAAACATTAAACATCTTGAGATCTATATGCTAACATGAAATGACACAATATCTATATATCTTAGTCAAACAATATTAAACATTTCATGAGTTATAAACTTACAATTAATCACTATGCCACCATCATGAAACCAATTTTCAAGTTACATCCCTTTAAAATGTCTTCCGAAACTAATAAATAACTCATATTAAGTTTTGGCACAGTTTTAACACTCAATCTTTGAGAAATATAATAAAATATGTCTAAATGTTAATGAAATTTGGTTAGTGCCAATAGTGGCAATTTGTGATGGTTAAGGTGTTGAGTTGTTATCCTTGCCATCAAGGTTCAAATCTAATGGGGATGAGGTCCCTCTTTTGTGGCCTTACTAGTTCATAGCTCTAGGTCAAAGCGTTTACCCCTTTAAAAAAAATTAAAAAATTGGTTAGTAAAAAATAATAGATAAAATCTAAAAATGGTCCACAATCCTCTAATAACTATCTGTGCCATTCCAATAATGAAAAGCACATGCATGTTATAAATGAACCCAAAGTACAGTGTGTTTAATTGAAAATAATAGTGTATTCACAAACTTCAACACGAAATTCGTACAAGACACAACCTTAAACCGTGCCATATTATTTTTGCATAAGAGCCTATAAAACTTTATTCAAAAAAATGGAATATCTTTGTAGAATTTAAGAGGAAATATGAATCTAATTTTTTCGCATAAATTAGCTACTAGTTTCATGGGAATGGTCAATAGACATTGCAGTCTAATCGAGCACATTTCTTTGAGCCACTCTACAAAAATAGTATACATGATTCCACACTTTGTATTGGAACTCGTAAAGAATGATTTGTACAAAAAATGTTGTATAGTAGAAGTTTAGAAACTAGCTTAGAAATAGGCTAACAAATGCTTCAACTCCATTATAACACAAAAATATTGAACACAAAATTTCAATTATTATTCAAAGCTTAAACAATGTAAATGAATAGGTTTTCCGTTTATAACATATTCCAACTAAGATAAATTCTATAAATGAAGAAGTTTTAAATTTTAAACATAAGATATGACTAAGTTGAACCCCAATGTACTTTTTTTGAATTCTTCAATGTGCATGGATATCATATGTTAAGTAAAGGTAATAAAATGACATGAAATCTAAAATTGAGTGATGTAAATTCCTAAAATTATTATTTCTAATGCTTACTAAAACTTCAATATGTTGATTGTTCTTTGTAGTTAATAGTTTCATTAGGAATGCAAAGAAATACATGGAAGACCTTGATAGTTCTTGTCTTACATCATCGAATATTCATTACCATCACACTTAATATGGAACTAGAATATTACAAACCCTAATGGCACGAAACATCCTAGGCTCAATCCTTTCAACTAAAGTTTTGATTAATTATTGAAATAGTGAACATCCTTTGATCTAGGAAATTGAGATAGAGTTTACTTTTCTCATGAGACATAATTACTTTTATTTTACCCTATAAATAGACCTATAGTTCACTTATATTAACTAAACTGAAACCCATTTGAGGATATTCACACATTTACATACGTAAAAGGAAAACTACAAAAAATGTTGTGTAGTAGAAGTTTAGAAACTAGCTTAGAAATAAGCTAACAAATCTTTCAACTCCATTATAATACAAAAATATTGAACACAAAACTTCAATTATTATTCAAAGCTTAAGCAATGTAAATGCATAGGTTTTCCTTTTATGACATATTCCAACTAAGATAAATTCTATAAATGAAGAAGTTTTAAATTTTAAACATAAGATATGACTAAGTTGAACCCCAATGTACTTTTTTTAAATTATTCAATGTGCATGGATATCATATGTTAAGTAAAGGTAATAAAGTGACATGAAATCTAAATTTGAGTGATGTAAATTCCTAAAATTATTATTTCTAATGCTTACTAAAACTTCAATATGTTGGTTGTTCTTTGTATTTAATAGTTTCATTAGGAATGCAAAGAAATACATGGAAGACCTTGATAGTTCTTGTCTTGCATCGCTGAATATTTGTTACCATCACACTTAATATGGAACTAGAGGATTACAAACCCTAATGTCGTGGAATGCCATAGACTCAATCCTTTCAACTAATTTTTTGATTAATTATTGAAATAGTGAACATCCTTTAATCTAGGAAATTGAGATAGAGTTTACTTTGCTCATCATGCATAATTACCTAGAGTTCACTTATATTAACTAAAATGAAACCCGTTTTAGCATTCACGCATTTACATACATTAAAGGAAAACTACTAAATTCTTTGTCAATAGAAATTTATTTATTTTTATTTGTTTCCACTGAACACTAATAAAAGACAATATTAAGAGTTGTTTTTCATTTATATATTTTGAGCAATGTATGTAGGATGAAGTAGAATTTGAGAAAACCCCAACTATAAATTGTAGGCATAATCCTTTTTCTGAAACATGGAGAACATGTGTTGTGATAGGACTACGTAAATGTTTTAAATGTTATTATTTAAAATACAAGAGGAAATATGTTAGATTATTTATTATGAATATTAGCACAAAAATCTTATACAGGGCATCTTTACAAAGTCCCTTTGAAACTTATGTGAATTCAAGTAGCATATTGTCTTAATGGAAAACAATTGACTAATAGAATAAAATAAATTGCCACATATAAATTTTTGCATGTATGGAATAAGACTAGGATTTGGAATTAGGAATCAAAAATAAGAATGGAGAAATGACACAAGAATAGGAATACAAATAGGAATATGACTTGTTATTCCACAACCCATTTGATTTTACAAAACTTGCAAATTTGATAGAGTAGAGAACTTACTTCTTGTAAGTTTGGTAATTAAATAAAAAGAACAATATAGAAATTACTAACTTCTCATTAAAATAAAGAAAACCAATATGGCCATTTGAAATGAAAATAAAATATATTTCCTCCTTCACTCGATAAAAACTTAATTAGTTGTGTCGAACATTCGATCTTTCCAACACATTTTTGTATTCAATGGACTTTCAATTAATGAAAAAAAACAATTTACATATACCATATACAAGGGCTAAGGATCAACACACAAAAATATCTATGCAATCATTATTTTAAAATTAAATTCAAACAACATTTTGACAAACAATGAGTGACAAATATATATAAAAATAAAAAGTAATCCTAATATCAGCCCAGAACATTGAAGGCGTTTCCGAAAATCCCAATTGAAAGGAAATATAAGTTGGAGGTTGGACACATATTTTCTATCAATGAGTTGAGGAATATCTGGTTCGAAAAAAATGGATCTGCTAGGCACCATAGTGGGCTTGCAGTTATAGTGTTTGGCACCATTTTATAAAAGAGTTTCCCATTATGGCCATGATGGAATGATTTATGGATATGTGCATTCCATAATTGGACCTACAATGATTTGTAAAAGGTTGATTCAAGCTCTAAGCTACTAGCATCGTGTGATGGATAGAGTTTGATGTGAAAATATTATCAAAAAACTTGAAAATTTTATAAAATAAGAAAAAGCCAAATTGAGAATTGGAATAACAATTCTAATAACAAGTATTTTGAGGGAGGGGTTTGACATATTTTCATTTTGGGGTCAAAATTAGAATAAAAATTCTAATTGTCAATTCCTATTTGGCACACCAAATTAAGAATTAGAAAAAAAATTGATTTGGTGCACCAAACAAAAAACTAAAACTAAATTAAACAATTCTCATTTCCCGTTCCAGTTAAATTCTCACAAATAAATAGACCTTGGTCTTTTTGTTTCTAGGAACCCAATTGGAATTAGAATTTGTGAATACTTGGATTTCAAAATTTGTAAACTACTCTTGTTATAAATGAGACATACATGTACATACTATTCATGTTGTAAATCCCTATTTAAACCATCACCACTACTATAAAGCACATAGTCTACAACTATATATTGTAAACTAAAAGATTATTACTATATGATTTTATGTTGTAGTGAGTGTATTCACTACAAGCATGCCACATAAGCAAGGAGCCAAAAATTGAAAAATGTTATACAGAAAAGTGAAAGTCAATTTCATAAAAAGTATAATGTTATATTTTCCATCCATTCATAATGGTAATGATTAGTATAATGATTTGCCCATCTTGCTGATCACACTTAGAAAAATAGATGAAAGATGATTTTGTTAAACAAAGTGAGAACGTGTCAACTATATGATTAAATATAGAAATGATTATACATAGACATACTTATAAATATTAGTTATTCCAAGAGATGCCACCATGCTCATCCAGCATTAAATATGTCATATCAGAATTTTAAGATAGAATTTTAAGAATAATTAGATAATACAATATTATTAAATAAATAATGATAATAAAGCTTTTTTTTAACTACTACCAAAATACAAAAAAATAAGGACTAATAATTATTTAATCTATATCCTTAAAGGAATAATATTCAATATGATATTTTAAATAATTAAAAAATAATAAAATTACAATGAATAAATATAGAAATTAAACTAAATACAAGAGACAATATTGTAGAAATTATGTTGAATTTCTAAATAGATTTTAATAATAAACACAAATAAATAAATAAATAAATAATATAAAATGGGATAATATAAATTAACTAAATATAATGAAAAGTCAAGAGATATTTAAGAAATCAACATGACTCCTTAAAATTAAGATATAAAAGGGAGGCGAGTTTTTTTTAGAGAGGGAGAAAAATAGAAGAGGATGAGATAGGAGTTCAAGAAGGAAAACTGGAAGAGGAAAGTATATAAAGAAAATAAGGAAATTACTTTCTTAAAAAGTTTCAATGATATTGAAAGGGTGTGAACCTTTAAAAGGGTTGTAAGTATGAATTGTGGCTCTTCAAGATTGTTTTGATGTATTTAAAAAGCAACCAAAAGAGGAGGGATGACCCCGTGGTACATGGTGATAGAGAAAATTTGAAAGTTACCCCTACTATCTAACCAATACCTTTTCTAGATATATAAAACATTAAAAACATCTTAACCTTTAAAATCCCAGTTTTAACCTTCACAACGCTAGTATCCACTTTACTACTTTTAACATTAATACTATACCAAAAAATGTTCTAGCAATAGATATTATGAATGCTACTTATAACACAATTAATAATCATAGTTAGGGATCAAAGGATCCTCAAGAGGGTTATTGATCTTGATGTCGAGATGTCTTTAAGGTTGGGTTAGGATAGAGGGTAGAATAGTGAAACATAACTTATTATTGTGTAAATTCTAATTATTGCATAAATACTAATTACTATGGTTATAAGGCCATAATATTTTGTAGATGTTAACACATGCATATGCATTAAGGGACCTAGATAGAGAATTTCTCTTCTAGGAAGGACCTTATAGGGAGCACTTCATAATAGATGGAGAAGTAACCAAGGATCTAAGGATCCTCAAGAGGGTTATTGATCTTGACATCAAGATGTCTTTAAGGTTGGATTAGGATAGAGGATAGAAGAGTAAAATATAATTTATAATTGTGGAAATTCTAATTATTCTAATTCATATTCCTTATGGTCCTTTTGAAGGTTCATAAACTATCAATATCGTCGATACCATTTAAGAAAGTCACTTCCTTATTTTCTTCATATTACTTTCTTCTTCCCTTTAAGGTCCTTCCTAGAAGAAAC
Source organism: Cupressus sempervirens (assembly GCA_028749045.1). Classification (NCBI taxonomy): domain Eukaryota; kingdom Viridiplantae; phylum Streptophyta; class Pinopsida; order Cupressales; family Cupressaceae; genus Cupressus; species Cupressus sempervirens. The sequence continues at coordinate 606,560,848 of CM053793.1, forward strand.
ATTCTTTATCTAGGGCCCTTCACACACACACAAACGCGCGCGCGTGCACACACACACACACACACACACACACACATGCACACACGCACGCACATATTAATCTACTAAGCATGTTAAGAGAAATGTCTTCCCTAAGAAGGGACTCTGTTGATCTTAAACAATTAACAATAGAGTCATGTGTGTTATCCATTTCAAATTCCATCTTTACATATACATATGTATATGCATAGATTATCCACAAGTATAATTCATTAATATAAATAAATTTATAAATATAATTAACCAAATATAATCCATAAACATGCCTTTCTTACCTTCCTCTTTTCTTGGTCCATGTGGTTTTATGAATACTCACCCCTTAAATGAATTATTCCTTCTAGATTATCTCAATTCTATATTTATTTTCTAAAATTATTCCATTTCTAATTATAAGTAAAGGATAAAATATAATCTTGTATCTCTTTCCCAAGAGTCACAATCTTTCATAATACAAATCTTTTGAAAAATAACAACACTTCATAGTTATAATCCTTTCAAAAAGTAACAACACCTCATAACTATGTTAGAAATAGATAATATTGAGAGGGAGGGTCGTAAAATTAGTATTCTACAATTTTTTTCCCACAACTAGATATTAAATTATAATTATAATTTACTATGCAAAATGCATAACAATATAAACCAACAATGATAAACAGTAAATATAACCATACACAAAGAGAACTCATAACACCATTATTCGTTAACTAGAGAAACCTTGGCCAAGGGAAAATTCTGGTGAGGATGGTACCCAAAAAATGATCAACTAAATAAAAGAATCATGTTAAGGATATTGACCTTGTTAGGAGCCTATGACTTACATATAGTATCTCAGTCCTTGCTAGAGGACTAGGCCATGCTAAAAGCCTCAACCCTATTAGGAGTTGGTGATACAATTACAACTATATGTAAGAAGAGCCTACTACTCTGACATGTAATCATATAATGTAGTGACTTTATTTATTTCGCACTACCATACCTTGCATAATATAATCAGACATCCAAATTCACATCATAGATCTCTCATATAACTTTTAATGGGATATACATAGTTCACATATACATCATATATACTTGTTATTCTCAGATATATCACATATCACACTTCATAATACTTCAAATAAAGTAACTCTTTACTTATACGATTTCATTTCACAAAACTCTTGTGTAGTTAGCTTAATGTAAACACACATTACACTACCTTAAGTTTAAAATCTAGGATGTCCTCCCTACAAATATAAGTATTTATTTCATGACCAAAATAATTCCTTAACACTTTATACCTCTTTTCCTATTGTACTACATTATACTATGCACACCACGTTTAGTGGTATTTAGCCTATAACTTTGTCTTTACTATTCGTACTGATGTGCACACTTAGGTACGTAATCATAACATACTGATATACCTTCCCTTAACTTCAACGCTATATTTTTTCATTACATCCTAAATTATATGTTTCCATAAATGACAACCATAACCCATCTTACCTAGCCATATTGCCAAAAATATCCCCCTTTGGCATTGATGGGAACAAATAAGAAAATTGATTAAGTCGCAAAATGTTATTCAAAATAACAATAAAAAGAAAAAGAAACTTCTCAAAAACTAGCTTTGAAAACTCCAAAATTTTATTCATATCTTAATGGATCATTTCATATTTGGATCATTACATATCATATTTCCATTATTCCTTATCTCTCATTTTACAATGATTTCCTATATAACTCTTCTTAGAATGACAAGTGAGATATGCAATCACAAAGAATGATTGCGAGAATCTTCATATCCTTCTCCTACGAGTCCTTGAATCCTTCTAAAATGCTTATTAGGTAGCACAAATTTTAAGATGTTATCTCTATTGCATTCATTTGAGTACACAAATTTTTTGAAAGGTGTCTTAACTGACAAACATTCGTCCAATTGACTCTCTGTTGTGATCAACTTCACAGATAAGTGTTCTCTTAGAAGTGAGAACATATTGGTTATCTTTGATTTCTTACCTTCAATGAGAATTATCTCATCATGGTCTTCGCTAATCTATGCTTCATTGTTTTGATATGCACATTAGGTTGACTAAGTTGACTTGCCAATGCTTCCACTTTTGCAAATTCGGCCATAAGCTCACAATCAATATCTTTTGTGAAGCTAAAAGACATTGATCACTTTGCATATAGAGTCTCTCCTTTATGCTCACACTTCCTTAATGACTTAATACAAGAATTAAGATTCAATATGTCATTTATGATGTTCTTATAGATAGTGCTAAACATTTGTGCAACATGTTTGGCTTGAAGTTGTGTTGTTGCAGTCTCTCAGAAACTTGTGAGTTCAACATTAAATGCTTGAATCAGAGATTTTACTTTATCCTCAAGGTTATGATCAAGTGATTTTACTATCATCACTCCCTCAAAATTTTCAGTGACTTCCATGTGAGTCTACTGCAAACTCTTTACCTACTTGTTTTTGTTGATTATCTTTCTGAGGGATGATATCAGTTTAGATTGATCATCATCGTTTGAACTAGTAAGTGCAATAAGGCTAACAAATGTGCTCGGTGCACTTGGTTGGTCATCCTTCTCTACTACCTTCTTCCTCTATTCATCATCGTCTTTCTTCTTCTCATCTTCCTACCTTTTGATTTCTTTGACCTTTTTCATCTTTTCCTCTTCTTCTTCATTCTTTTTCATTTCTTCTTCTTCTTTCTTCATCTTCTCATCTTCATCATTATCATCATCATCATCTTATTCTTCTTCTTCTTCTTCTTCTCTCTTCTTCTCTTCTCCTATCTTCTTCCTCTTCACATCTTCTTGTTCCTTCTTCTTCCTTTCTTCTTCTACCTTTTTTCTTTTTGTATCTTCTTGTATCTTCCTTCTCTTCTCTTCATGTTCTTTCCCTTTCTTCTCCTCTTCTTGCTTCTTTTTATCCTCTTTTTCTTTCTTATTTTCATCCTCTTCTTCTTTCTATTTCTTTTAATCTTCTTCTATGTGTCTCTTCTTTCATTATTCTTCTTTATTTTAAATTTCTTTCTTCTTCCTCTCTTTGGCCTCAATATTTCTCGTCTCTTCCTCCTCATCTAAACTGGAAGAATTTTTCATATTGCCAACAATGTTTAGACCAAGATCCTTGAAAGGATCTTTCTACAATGTTTATTGTCATACTTGCAGTGGAAATTTACATCGTATTTTTTCCAATGGATATATGTGAACATAGATCTGCCATCTATGTGTCCTTAGATTCCACTGTTGTTACAATTGGAGTACTCTATTGAACATATATAGGGCTTACTCTCCTTGACATCACACTCACATCCTTTGGTACAAAATTCATATATATGACAATAGCTTCTTCTCATTCTTTTTTTAATTATTCATATTTTGCTTCCATCAATAGAATGCATATTCTTTTACTCCTTAGCAAGGGATCAATTCCCTTCAATATATCTTGAAAGTATTCATTATTATTAATTTTGCAAAGTTTCTTGATCATTATTTTCTCTTATTTTCTTATCGTCACAAATAACTCTACTTCTTTTGTTAGTCAATCTATTGTAAAAAATATCTATAATGTGTCTTTGAACATTTTTAAATCTTTTATTTTTAAGAATCATATTCCTTACTACTGCATTTTCTAACTGGATTCAATCCATATTACTAAAAATGCTATAAAAAAATATTCAACTAAATGAAATTATTATCATTTATGATTTACATGTTCAAGTTCTCTACCTTGCCCTTCGAAGTCTTCTTTCTTGTACCTATCCTTTCTTTTCTAACTACTTGTTAATTAGGTATGTCTTCTTCATCATATTTATCAAACTCATCAGATTTAACCATTTGTAGTGTCTTTCTCCTCTTTCCAGGGGCACTAGATAGTTGCTTGGTCATTTTTTTACTAGGTGACTCAACTTCTTGTTTCACCTTGGTCACTCTCTCTGAATTTCATTTAGCTCAAGGAGTAGATGAGTTGTCTTCAACAATCTATACCTCCTCTTCATCAGGTTTTCTAAGGGTTGTACAAAATTAGGTTATACTTGAGCAACTATGGCATAAAGAACAATAGATATCTATGAAGCAGATTCTGCTATGGCAATAGGAGTAGCTACCAATACATTACATTGTCCACTAGCCTTCATCTCCAAGGCTATACCCTTAATCTCATTTAATTCTTTCCTTGTCATTCCTTGCTATGCAATTTTCTATTTTTTATTGTAGAATCTTCAACAATATATTCTTCCATTTTTTCCTAAGATATATGTTGCCATAAATAAAAACCCCAACTCATCCTACCTAGCCATATTTCAAACACTCTTATACCTTACAAATGTTTTCCTAGACTTCTTCCTTTGTATCTCATTTTTTGCATCATTTTTAGAAAAAAAAATAACAAATTAAAGAATCCTTTCCTTTTAGAATCATAAACTATATTTTAATATGAAACCACAACCCCTTCAACTTAACCATATTCAACGTTAGGTAGAAAATGCATATTGACAGAAAGTTCGTGGCAAGAATAAAAATATTTGATGGCACATGAAACTTTTCAAATTGATAATTTTAATTTAGTATTTTAATTTCCTTTTTACAAATTTTTATTTCTTATCCAAATATTTATCATCCTTATAAAAATTGGGATGGAAAACTATATTTTTCATTAAAAACTAAAGGAAATATTATTTCTACAAAACCCAAAATTAAATGAGCTTCATATAAAATTGCCTATCTCTTACAACAGAAAAAAAAAATTAAGAGAGAAAGATCTAGAGAAAAATTGTAATTCCAAGGTTTTAAAAAAGGCTTGAATCCCTAAAAAGGTAGAACTAATGTTAGTAAGCATTTTTTCTCAAATGGTTTTATATGCAAAATAGAGAAAAATGTATACCAAGAAATGAATCCCTATAAAAGAGTAAGGAATTATTTGCTTAAAGTTTCTCCAATAAAATAGGTGCAGCTACCTTTATTGCAAATAATGATTTTTGATCTTTTAATTCAACAGAAAGATCTTTTCAAAATACAATCTACTGACAATGTTAAATCAACTTATTCTATCTCATCAATATAAAATAGATTTTTATGCTAAAGAACGACTTGATTTTAACTATCAATATGATCCACATAATTGAAAATTAGGTAATCAAGTAGGCAGATTCAATAAAACTCACTTCTCATAGCTTCCAAAATTTTGAATTGGCGATAAACACAGCAAAATCTTTTTATATAAATAGTATCTTCAACAATATTGCTTCAAGCAAGTAGATAACAATATATACTTCAAGATGTGAGGGGGTTTCTCATGGCCTGGCTCATCAACAGTAGCACCATTACATGCATGAGGGGAAGTTGCATGGCCTGCAGCAGCATCAACATAGGTGCGAGGGAAAATCTCATGGCGACATGTGACAAGAATAGGGTAATCAAACTGGCTTTGATTCTATCTTTCATGAATTTTCTTCCATTTTCTCATCTACCCCTGTTGTCCAACCGGCTTGGGATCATGGCCTCAGATATATTTTTTCTTCTACACCAGTGGTACAACCAATCAATTCTACGTCTAACCCTTTTCTATTTCAGAGATGCCCTTTCAGAGATATAAATTCTAAATGGCTTCCGAATACCACTGATAAGTCTATTTTCAAAGGGAAAGCAATTGTTTAGCCTACCAAACCCTTTTTCCTTAACTCTTGTTTTCATGATCGAAGGTCACAATTGAGATCTAAAGGTTCACAAGCTACAAACCTTGGATTCTCACACTATTTCGAAAAGGGTGAATCTTCTAACCATGCTCAACAACCTCAGCCTCCAAAATCTTTTGGGTGGGAAATTTTTTCTCATAATAATCATTCAATGAATCATTCATTCTAGAGAAATGCTTCAAATTCATTGGTTCCTACAAAGGCAAATATGCGATATAAATCTACACTTGCATAGAGAAGTCCAAAGAGAAAGATCTTCAAAAAGAAACTAGTTTTTGATATTTGTGAAGGTGCTCCTCACGATTTAACCTATCCAATTGCAATCTGCCGAGATACAAAATAGTTTGACTCAAGAGAAGTTAGATTTGAGAATTCATAGAGCCCCCTTCATACCAAAAATGATCTGGAGAAAGAAAGCTTAAGGTAAATTAGATCAAGGCCTTCCGAACTTTGCACCTAACCAACAGCTGTAGGACACTAGTCAAGAGAAATATTAGAATTATACAAATCAAGATCCTTTGAATCCTTCTCAACAACAGTTGCATGTTACTTTTTCAAATCAAATGTTGCAGAGCTTGATCTCTACTCTTCAGCAGATAGCTCTCATAAGTAAGTTTTCTATTTCTTCTTTATCTTTTATGGATATCAAGAATTGGGATTTCACATGCTGGTCTGGACTTAAAGATATTTTTTATCATGACTCAAACTCCAATTTCTTTATTGCTATTTTTAATTCGAAAGATGGAAGAGATGCTATTAATAAGCAGAAGGGTTGGTTTTGTCAAGGATTGGGATTATATACCATGTCGTGGATTCCAAATTTTGATCCAAGAGATATTAATATCCAATTATTTCCACATTATAGTTCTTTTCCTTCTCTACCTTTGGAATATCATGATCCTGAGATTGTGGGAATTATAGCTAACAAATTGGGTATTTTTTTGAAACATGATTTGATTCCATATGAGTTCCCTCAAATGGAAGTCAGGGTTTGTTTATTGAGTAATATGCACAAACCATTTCCTAAATCTATTTCTCTCATATCAAAATGGGGGAAATAGATGCAATCATTTAAGGTGCAGGATTCTTTTGTGATTCACAAATTTCAAGATAAACTTGATCAATTCAGTTTTATGTGCAAAACTGGACAAGAGGGTGTTTTACAAGTTTGTCTTGATCACTATTCAGACCCCATATTTGCTCTCAAAAAATTTCTTTGATGGACTGTCACACTTATGAGGCTAACAAAATTCTCTCCATGTCAGGGGATCAAGATGATACATTAGATAGCTTGCACAATATGCATGCAACAAACATGCATACATGTGAATTTATGCCAATCTCATTCATGGTTTATCTTCAACAATTTCTTTGGATTATAACTTTCTTCCACTGTGCGTGCTTCAATAGTAAAATATTTTTGTTGGAGTTTGTCCCTTCATCTTCAATGGATTCATTTAAAGATGTGAGATCCAAGTTACTCCCTCTAATAGACTTTCAACATTGTGTATCTCCAAAGTCACTCAATTTGATCAATTTTCAAAACAGAAGATTCTCACTTTCATTGCTAGGGTGGCCTATTTGGTGCCTCTCTATTCATCCTTCTCCTGTGATATTGACTTTTATTTGTGATCAAATTTTGTTTGAAATTACCACTTCTATTATTTTTGATATTTATAAAGAAGAAGGTTTGCAAGCTGAGGATTACATATCACCTGTAATTGACTCCTTGCTTTGAGAATTTCAATTTTGGAATAAATTGATCCCAAGTCAGGCATTTGAAAAATAGGTAGTTCTTGACCAATTTCCTTAGGATTCTAACATAGGATGCGTAGATTTAATGGCATAAGATCCCTTGGGACTAGAGACTAATCTCTATCAACTAGTGCAAAAGTCTATGGTATCGTTTCCTAAAGAACCTCAGTCTCAAGATCTTTACAATTAAGATAATTTTAAAATTCAACCTCTATCAATATTGCAATCTCCATCTACTATACCTCCTATTGCTAAAACACCCAAGATGCGAGGTAGACCAAAGGGTTCCAAGATAAGAACAAAAATTGCTATAGGTATTCAAACAACTTTGGACAATAGCTTCACTATTATCAAAAGATCGACAAGGAGAACTAGGTGTTCTCCTTGTCTCCAATGAAAATCATTTCTTGGAATGTTAGAGGTTTAAAGAATCAAACAAGTTCTTGATTTTTGCAGGTAGTTATTATTATATTACAGGAAACTAAATTGTCTCGACATAATATGCAAGGATTGGAAGCTTCTGGAGGTTTAGCAGTTCTTTGGAATCCTCTTATAGCTAATTCACAGCTCCTCCAACAAGAAAATAATTGGCAGATACTTCATATAACTGCATTTGACATATCTTTTATCCTCATTAATGTATATGGACCTACTTCATCTAAGCATAAAGCATGTTTCTAGGATTATATCACATGTTCTCTTCAAATGCAAGAGCATCTGCAAGTGGTTATTGGAGGTGATTTTAATGCTTTATTATCTCAATCCGAGAAAATTGGAGGTATTATCACCCCTGGCCCCCCAAAATGATACAAGATTTTAATGATTTTGTGGATAATAACAATGTGATGAATGTTCACCCAAACAATGGCTCATTTACCCAAACTAATAAGAGATTTGGATTTGCTAATATTGCTGCTCGTCTAGATGGATTTCTCTTATCAAATGATTGGAAGTTGATTTGCTCAGATATTTCCTCAAAAATCCTTACATTGCCAGGATCTGATCATTTTCCTATATCTTTAAGCCTCATTTGCAATAACAAATGTTCAGAACAACACTTTCACTCTTCATTCAAATTTGAAAGCATGTGGCTCAAGCATCCAAAATTTCTGCATAGTATCCAACAGTGGTGGAATGAAGTTCCTATGGAAGGTCTTAAAATGCATCAATTTGCTATGAAGCTAAAATATGTCAAATCCCAAATTAGAATCTGGAATCAAAATGTTTTCAAAAATGTGTTCCACCAAAAGGCAGAAGTCAAGGAACAGTTAGAAGAAGTATATAATCAGATCATCCAGCAAGGAATGAATGAAGAAACATATTCTTCTCAAAAGAATCTACAATCGCAATGGGAGGACCTATATGCTAAAGAAGAGACATGTACTGGAGACAAAAATATCGAGAATTATGGCTCCAAGATGGAGATAGAAATACAAAGTTTTTCCATACTTCAGCTAAGCAAAAAATAATAAATAGTAAAATATTCCATATCAAAGATGCTAACTCTAGTGATCTCATGTCTAATGAAAATCTTATCAGAAATGAAAGTGTCAATTTTTTTAAAAACCTTCTTGCACCTAATGTTTTGCCTAATCCTTCTGTGTCACAAGTGGATGAACTTCTTGATTCTATTCCAAAATTGATTACAAAACAAGACAATGATATTCTGAGCGCTCCCTTCACTATTCAAGAAATTTGAAAGTTTGTATTTTCATTTCCACCTGACAAAGCCCCAGGTCCAGAATGTTTTACTACATTGTTCTACCAAAGTTGCTGGAATATAATTGGATGGGATTTATTGGCATCTGTTGAAGAATCTAGAAGATCTAAACATATGTTGAAATATTTTAACACTGCCAATATTTCCATTATTCAAAAAAATTAAGGATCCCCAAAATTTTGCAGATTTTTGACCAATTTCTTTACGTAATTTATTCTATAAGATTATCACTAAAGCCATATATCTTAGGATTCATCATCTTATTCCACGTATTATTTCTCCAGAACAAGGTGGATTTGTCCCAGGAAGGGAAACCATGGAAGGGGCTCTCATGGCTTATGAAGTTCTCTACTCTATTAATTCAAGTAATTCTTCAAACTTTGTTATTAAATTGTATATGATGAAAGCTTATGATAGATTTTGCTAGAAATTTTTGCTTCAAGTTCTTGATAAAATGGGTTTTTCAAAAAATTGGTGCAAGTGGATTAAGGCATGTATTTTGGGAGCTTGGTTTTCACTGATCATTAATGGTAAGCCTGTGGGTTTTTTTCCTTCTAAATAAGGGATTAGACAAGGGGATCCTTTATCCCTAGCCTTATTTATTATTATGGATGAAGCATTTTGTAGGGCCATTTCACACCAACACCTGTTGCAAAAATGGAAAGGAGCTCTTATTTTAGGTACAAAAATATCTATTGTAAACACATTCTCTTTTCGTGGATGACACTCTTTTGTTTGGATTTTTAGATGTCCAAGAAGATCTCCATATTCTTTATACCCTTGATCTCTACTCAGTTGTGTCTAGTCAAGATATTAATGCTCAGAAATCCAAGATTTATTTCTTCAATACTAAGAAAATGGTTTCTAACAAATTTAAACTGATCTTGGGGTTTTTCAGAAGACTTTCTTCCCTCAGTATATTTGGGTATTCCTTTCCTCATGGGTTCAAATAGATCTTTATATTAGTCTTCGATTATTCAGCATATTCAAAGTAGAATTGCATCTTGAAAAGTTAGATGGTTGTCACTAGCTTGAAGAATTGTGTTGATCAAATCAGTTCTAGCTGCAATTCCTAATTATTTCATTGCTGTCCTCAAGATCCCACCTAAAGTTTTACTTACAATTCAAAAATTGATTAATGGTTTCCTTTGGTCAAGTAATATGAATGAATCTCGTAAGATTCCACTTATTTAATTACAAGATATGTCACAAATTCCAAGTGTTGGAGGGGCAAGAATTCATGATCTATCTATTAGAAATGAAGCATTCGGTGGGAAATTGATTCGGCATATGCATTGTAAGTTTCAGTCTATGTGGTGCAAAATTATACAACAAAAATATCTAGATAACAATGATCCTTCTAGAATCCTTACTATTTCAAATCCTCCAAAAGGCTCAGTTATTTGGGATTTCATGATAGCTTCACTCAAAATCATAGTAGACTATCTCTCTTGGGAAGTCAATAATGGCTTAAGTATTAATTTTTGGAACGATTGCTGGAATGGTCAAATTCCACTTTCTAACAGTGGAATCTTATTGAATGTTATCCAAGTTGCTGAGCTTCACTGGGGATCCCAATTTAATCATTATGTGGAATATGTCTGTGAATTTTCAAAGAAAATAGTTTGGAAGGATTCCACTAAATTACCTCTATCACCTCAGGAAATCATTCAATTTCAAAATATTTTGAATTCAAGGCAAGTCTTTTTTTTTTATGCCCAAGATCAGATTTTTTGGGCTCTAGCTAAGGATGGAAATTATTTAGTGAAAGAGGGGTACAAAATTTTACAACAGAATAGTTTGAATAAACCTACTTCCAAAGTTTTTTCATTTTTTTGGAATCCGGTTGTTCTTCCTAAAGCAGGTTGTTTCTCATGGCTAGCACTTAAACATAAGATTTTAACTTGTGATAGATTGAATAGACTACATATTGCTCCTCCTTTTAAATGTGTTCTTTGTGAGGAACAAGAAGAAGCTATGGATCACCTATTTGTTACATGTTCATTTTCTTATCAATGTTGGTGTTTCATTTTGAGTAAACTTAATTATCTTACTCCTTTGCCGAACAATCTTTGGGATCTCTTTCAAGCCTGGCCACTTCTTTATCAAAAAACATTGTTTGCAAATCTCTAGAAATGCATACCAGCCTTGGTAGTTTGGGCTATTTGGTGGGAATGTAATAAGCATATTTTTAGAAAGGAATCCCTACCATTAGATTTTTAATGATTGGTATTGAAAAATCAATCTCAAAAGTGACTAATTCCAGTCTAAAAGTGATTAAATTCACCCTGATTGTGACCCATTGGGATTCCCAAATTGTCCAACAATGGAAACAATTATTCATACCACATGGGTGGAAAATTAGCTACTGACCCACGTATCTCTTGCCTAGAGAGAATTTTTGGAGGACCCCATCATATGGTTTTTGGAAGTTGGGCTTTGATGGAGCTTCAAGAGGAAATCTAGGTCCATTGCGTTGTGGAGCATGTATTAGAAATCCCTCTGGTTAGGTTGTGGCTATCACAGTTTCTCTATTGCCCATTGACACTAATAACACAGTGGAGGCTCATGCCCTATTGGCCAGGCTTATTTGAGTTAAACAAGGTTGTTTCCATAGGTTACATATAGAATGGGATTCTTCAGTTATTATTGATGCTCGTATCCATAGGCACATCATTTCTTGGAATCTAAAATATGTTCTTAACCAAATTTGGAGACTTCTCAATGAATGTTTGGATATTTGCATTTCGCATATTTATCAAGAAGAGAATGAAGTTGCAGATTTTTTTAATCAAAATTGGGTTGTGATGGGGTTACTACCTCTACTTTTCATCCTTTACCTTTTATTAAGAAATACAAGGTTCTACAAAATCTTATTCAAGATGACTTGGAAGCTTCTATCCTCTTAGCATCTAAAGTTCATTCTTTAGGTGTTGAGTAGATGCCGAGTCCAATAAGAAGGTAATTGATGTTGAGTAATGCAAATTAATATCAGATGCTAAGAAAGTATTTAGGTGTCAACCTGAGCAAGTTATATTTTGGTGTTGAGTAAGCTATGTTCTGGCACCGAGTAAAGTAGAATTGTATCAAGTGCCAAGTTGGTCAGTACACATAGTTGCTTGCCGAGTTCAACAAGAAGGTAATTGAAGTGGAGTAATGCTGATAAGTATCAGATGCCTACATACAGGTGCCGAGTGAAGTAGAATTGTATTAGGTGCCAATTTGTCCAGAAAACATAGTTGATCCAGTTCCAATTTGAATATAATATATGTCGAGTGAAAAATAATAGGTGCCAAGAATATTTGATATCCTTCAGGTGCCAAGTTAAGGTGCCAAATTTGGTAGGATTGTTTCAGGTGCCAAGTGGAGTAGTTGGTTGTTGAGTTCAACAAGAAGGTAATTGAAGTGGAGTAATGTTGATAAATATTAGATGCCTACATTCAGGTGTCGAGTGAAGTAGAATGGTTTCAAGTGCTGAGTTAAGGAGTCAAGTTTAGAAGGATTATTTCAAGTGCCGAGAATAGTAGGTTTTTTAGATGCCAAGTCAAGGTCATAAGTATTAGATGTTGAGTTACCCTGGAAATAGAGTACGATTCAAAGCTCATTAATGTCATATGATTTCATTAGAAGCATTTATGATGACATGACATGCATAGTATATTTTGAGTGTTTCAAATATAATTATTCTCTAACGACATTTAATTTCTATTTCTGTGATTTAATTTCCTCATGAGGCTAAATTCGAGTCACTAAAATGCATCGTCATTAGTATTTTTTCCAGATCTTTCAAGGATGTTTTCTATGCTAGCATATATGGCTTATATCATGTTACACTATGTAATTTATTGCTTGAGGAATGACATCTTCAATTGCACATATATGCAAGAGTTCAATTCTGTGATCTATGCTTGTGTTTGTGTTACAAGATGAGTTGTGGGTGGGATATCGCTCTAGCTTGCGAAATGTGTCACAAACAACATTTTGTCATCATACCAAAGAATTCTCGTATATGCTTGCCAACGACATTGGAGGAAATTGTGTTACCGAGTATTATTTTGGATGAGGTGTTGGACCAAATGTTTTTAATTTATTCACTCATAGTCCAAAGAGCTATTCAGAATATCATTGGTGAAGAGTTTCTATATCCTTTGGCAATTTTGTTTTTCTACCCATCTCAGCTCATTTCAATTTTCCTTTCCAACGCTATGAATCTCCTCTAGTCTCCTGAAATGCTTCAAGTTTCGGCCCATAAGGTAATCCAACTTCACTACCTGGTTGAGAACAAATTGATTTTGCCTTTGCAAAAGTATGACTTATGGAATGGAGTGGCATTAGTTGGTGGTTTGTTCTCACATTTTCAACTTCTACACAATCATGAATTTTATGTTGTTTTTGAGGCACTTAAGCATGCTATAGACACTAGCAATTTTATTTATTTAAAACATGCTTTGCCACCTAAACCAAGATTAATGGGTGTTCATTTGGTGGAACGAATAAAGATAGTGGGTCAAGCTATGATTGATTTGTAGAAGGAATCTAATGTTTCAAACTCCAGGGGTATAAATGTAATTTTTGTGTAGCTGATTGAACAAATTTTTTGGGATTTAATTGATGAGGTTAACTCAAATTTGGATTGGATTCATGGCACTTTAGAGTTATGTTACGACTAGGGACCTATTCCTGGTGGGCTTTGGTCAATTGAAGATGGATCTGTGTCTGATTGGGATGATTTGTAAGATAAGTGATAATTGCTAGGATAAGCTTGTCATGAAGATAGTGCTTGGAAAAGTCCAAAGAAATCATTGTCAAGGCACTCTCTGGTTCACCATTGGGTGTTAGTTGTTACACCCCTTGTAATTATTTTCTTAAACTATATAAATCTATGTATATATTAGGGATGATGTTGGGTTTTCTTCACTGATTCTTTCCCAATTGACCTCATTGAATCAAAAATAATAAAATATTATAGTGGCTTGCCACTTTTTCCTAAAAGAAAAAAATAGTATCTACTTCCAAAAGCTTTTAACAAAATCAAACTGCAAAGTTTTCTTTGTATTTGCTGAAATATGAAATGCTACTTCTAAAACTTAAGATTAAACCTAAAACAAAAATAGCTTTTCCTATCAGTTTGCTAGAGATTAACCCTATGCCATACTAATTATTACATATTTATAAGGCATGGGGCTAGACAGTTGCCCAAATTACCCTGCCATGAGTAAAATAGTCTTTTGGTTAACACAATTGTGCTAACCAAAATGCAAGAAAAGAACAACTAAGAGACTATGTGTAACTATATCTTTTGATCAGGTAGCACCATCCCCGCTGGCCATGTTTCTTGCCACTTTCCATGCTTTGTAGGTAGTTTCAAATTCTAAAATAATGGAATGATGGGGTAGACCAATGTGGGTAAGCCATTACTTCCAGATTTCCTTTTCTTTCTTCAATTCCACTATCTTTTCTTCATGCATTTCCAAGTGTTTCATATTAGTTATTAGCATGGCTTCAGTGTCTGTTATGTTTGAAAAATCTTAGTTAGTTGGTGCCTTCTTGTCTTGAAGTTCTTGGAATTTCTTCTAAACCTCTTTGATCACTTCCTCGGACTGGGCAATGGAGTCTTCTTCTTTACCTGTGAAATGTTTGACAAACCACTTAAGGTCTCCCTAAATTATCTAGTGTATGACCTTAAGTTCTTGCAATGTTTCTTTAATTTTAGTCACACCTTGTATTAATTGTACATTCCTCCATTCAATACAATCTTTGATTACATACACAGCTTTCTCATCTAAACCTACCATAGGACATTCAACCTAGATCTTTTGTAATCCAAATTCCTGGATATCTTCTAGCCATATCACTACCTTCGCCCAATTGTTTCTCTCTCTTTCATATCCTTCATTGCTTAGTTCTACCTTTTTAGTGATGGTGGAGATTTATTTTGAAGCCTTATCCAAGAGACCTAGGTAAGTGCACCGAGTTGTGGTGCCAAAAAGATGACACCCTTTTTTTCCTTTCTATTTTGAATAAGTGCGCACGCGCTATAGTGCGCACGCACTATAGCGCGTGCACGCTATTTAAAAAAATAAAAATTTCAAAGCCCGTACGCGCTATTTAAAAGTATATTTAAATAGTGCGTACGCACTATAGTGTGTACGCACCATAGCGTGTGCGCATTTTTTGAAAAAAAAAATTTACAAAGCGCGTACGCGCTATTTGAAAGTAAATTTAACAAGCTTTAAATAGCGTGTGCGCGCTATAGCGCGCATGGGCTATTTAAAGATTTAAAGACTACCGAGCCTAACATTTGGTATTGCTTTGGGAATCCAAACCAAAGCTTTGGAGTCCATAAACTGGTCTGAGACGTGTTTTGCTGCAAACATATAAAAAATGATTGATTTTTCTTGTATGCTCTCCGTCTAGTTTCTTCATGGTTGAGCATAAATAAAATTAGGTTACATGACATTGTAGGTCTCTTTGTTAGCTACACAACCATATAATTTATTTTTAATTTGAACTATTTTAAGCCTTTCATCTATAATTTCTTTTGAATGTATGTCCATTTTTTGTCAAAAACCAGCATGTACTAATTGGGCTATAGATTTTAGCTCGTTCATCGAATTTTGAATAAACTTAGTTTTTTAGAAACTAGACTCCATTATACACACTTTGAAAAAAAGAAGTTTTTATTTTAGATTAGTTTTCAATCATTTATAGGGGGAGCACATAGATATTTCATATTTTTCGAATGTGTCCAATTAAAAAATTCATAAAAAAAAAATACATATTATAAAATTACCCAAAAAATTTGGGATAAACTACATAGTGTTAGGTAACTTTTGACTGGAGCGATTAAAGAATTTGAAAAAAATTTCAAATTTTAGGGGGACCACACTTTGTACTATGTTATGATTTTTTGGAAAAACCAGCACCACTTTTTGTGGCCCCCTTTTTTGAGGACCTAAAACTAAACCATTTTGAAAAAAAATTAGTAGTTTAGAAACTAGATTCAGAGGACTATGACTTTTGTTTTCGTCATATCTTAAAATTTTGAGCGTAACTATCTTCAAATTCTTGTTGAAGTCCAAAAATTGCTGATTTCAGTAAAAAGGTGTCCACTTATACCCCCCTTTTGCACCACAACTTGGTGCAATTACCCACCTATGTGTTTCATAGTGTCATCTAGGACACCTTGCACCCATTCCCCTATTTTCTTTGTGACTGCTTTGCATTTGTGCAAGTTATCAAGAGATTGTTAGTTGGTTGCAGAGGACACATCAACAATCGCTCACATCTCACCGATAGGTTTTGCTTTGAGATGAAGGATGGAATTGATATATTGTGCCATACTCTTTATTGTCTCCTTCATCTCATGTTTATCTTGTCCATCTTTCCACACCTTGTATGCAATTTTCTTATTAGAGGCTTCGAAGAATTCCATATCCACTTCATGATTTCCTTTTCCCAAATCAACCTTTGTTATCTGGTAGTCCTAAGGAGCCAGGGATTCACATGAGCTTCCATTTGGTGGCATGGCTATTTTAGCCGATCAACACCCTGATTTTTTATCAAATCTGATCCTTGATTCTATCTAGGCTTTCTTCACCTTAGGTGTTTTTCCCAAGCATTTACTGACTAAATCATCAATTGGCATGAAAAGAGGAACCATGCTCCACTTCTTTTCAAGAAAAGTCTCTAACCATTTAGGTGTGACTGGTTCTTTATTGGTAGTAGGGGAGAACTTGGCCAAGACAAGATTACTCTCTTGGCCTTCAGTATTCACCAATGACTTCTTAGGTTCAGGTACACTATCTGTCATAGGTGGTTCTTTTGCAACCTCAAGATAAACTATCACTATAATCTTGCCTTTGGTTATTGATGCCTTCTTTGTGCTTGAATTGGTCACCCTTTTAGTTTTAGGTGTCTCTTCTTGAACTTGAAGTTGAAATGGTGATGGAACTGCTTCAGCTTCAACTTCAACCAAGCCTACAATATGACCATGAATATCTTGATTAATGACCACTTTTTTCTCTTGAGGAGCCTTTTGACTTTTCATTTTTGAAGACTTCCTAGTCAAGTCAAGGGCGACAACAATTTTTTTTTATATTTAACTTGTAGTCCTAGCTAGCACATCGTTAGTGCGAGAGAATACATCATCCTCTTCTCTTCTTCCCCAATCAATTTTAGGAATAGGCATGCACTCAATTTGGTCAATGTAAAATGGGTCAAGTACCTCTGAATCTTCATCCTTTAGCCTACATGTCTCAAGATCCACATTAAACAAATTGATTCGTTTAATTGTTATTCTTGACCACACTCTTTTCCTTACTTCAAACTCATTAGAGAAATTCACATGGTACTCTTCTAACTGTGGAATATGAACAAGAGAGACTACATTCTTAACATTATTCCTAAGAAACCCTATATAATCAAAATCTTCCCAAGGGGAGAAGGGTTTAAAGCAGAGATGGGTCAATGATACTTTTGTTAACATGGCTTGCTTTAGACTAGGACATCTATAGTGGCCGATTTCAATAGGAAAGAATATAGAAAAAAACCTCTTAGAAATCTCAAAAGACTCTACCATAGAGACAAATTGTTTGTACATTTTAGATAAAACAATAGAGTCTAAATAATAACAAGGCAACTTCAATGGTTCACTAGAAAAACCACCCATCCTAAGATATGTGAACCTAGGGAACTAAATGTAAAAATAGCCATAGACTTGTATAGATTGCATGGCTTCTTTAGAAAGTCTATTGTTTTCATGACCTTGAAGTTCAAAGAGCAGCCTTCCCAGAAAGACATCATTTACCCTTCTAAACTCTTCACATAAAGTAGTTTCTTGAAGGTCACTGTAATAATGGTAAATGGCCATTTCATCTATCCATGATGAATGTGGGAGGTTTTCCCATTCTTTAGGTGCAGCTAGGACATAAATTAAAAAGGAGGACAAGAAAAATGGACCAAAGTTGTTGACGGCCACTAAACTCTTGTGCAAATTCTCAACAATTAGGTCAACATAGTCAATGAACTTATCTCCTTCAAAAATCTTTTAGATGAAGAAATAAATCCATGCCTCCCAATGAAATGCATGTTCATTTCCTTTAATTTTGTTCAATAGAAGTACAATGTCTACAATTTCCTTGATGAAATTCTCAATGGTTAATGGTTTGGGCAACCTTGAACCACCCTCTGCCAGTTTTAGAAGCCAAGACTGGGCTACTTTATTATCATAATTGAAATTTTTTTGGCATATGGGCGTTCTACTTCCTCAAATGTCCATGGTTCATAGGGTTCTTTATGAAGGATCTTAAAGGCCAAATAAACACTGGTTTTGTTGATCTTAATTATCATTTCCCCAAAAAATTTCTTGATACACTTTTTGCTAGGATCATAATGATTTGCACACTCAATAAATAGCTCTACTTATGTGATTGTTGTAGGAAATGTGACGGCTTCAAGCAACCCACTATTAACTAGTCTTTGGTATATGGGGCTCAATTGTGTGTTTCTGGCTCTTTCAATGACATCAGTTCAATTTTTATTAACCAAAAATGTGTCACAAATTTTAGGCAAAGAGCTAAGGAGACATGGCTTTTCAAATTTGGGCATTTTGGGGTCAAACAACATCATGGCTTGCTATAGGATGATAGGGTCTAAAAGACACAAATGGAAATATTTCAAAACAAAAGCAAGCACAAATAAAATTGCAGAGGGTAATGGTGGTACACTTATAGTTTGATAGAGCTATATCCTATTACTTGTTCTCCCTACTGGATGATGCTCGAATTTATTTTGCAAATGACAAAATGAGCAATGAAATGGAAAAATAAATGCATTTAAGGGATCAATTACAAAGGAAATTATAGTACAAATATGGCAAGTAAATATAATAATTACTATTCATGTCCTTGGCATTGGAAAAGACCCTCTAAGTGATATGTTATAATTGCCCATTAAATTTGCATGCCTATTAATGCTCCGTGTCATCATGAAATGACAAATTTGGCTTTTTGCAAAATCTTGCCATATCATAATGTGAGCCACCTTAATGTTCTTATTTATTATCTTGCATGCCTTGGGAAGTGTCTTTATTGGGACCCACCTTGCTTTTTTTAATTCAAAGATTGAATGCCTGCATGAAAACATAATGTTAATATAAAAAATTGATATCGAAGTTGAAGTTGAAGTTTGAGATGATTGGGCTTCAACTTCGGCTTCAACCTCACCAAGACTGACTCAAATAGGGAAAGTGGACTTTCTCATATGGAAAATAGAAGGGAGCTCAAACTTCAACTTGAAGTTAATTGAAACTTCAAGTTCAACTTCACGGTTAAGAAATGACTCACGATTAAACCGCCCTAGGACATGAGAAAAATATAAGTGGTAACAACTAAAATTGAAACTAAGCTTAAATCAAACTCCATATTACTTCTTGTTACATTTTCAAAATCATCTCCTTGGGTTAGATTTCAATAAAACCACACATGAAACGAGGATGAAAGTAAGCAGAACTAGAGTTAAGTGGACTAAATGCACCACTCAACTAATTTATAATCTAAAAAGAGTCTAAACTTTCATATGACTACTTATGAAGTTAATAAAACTTCCCCTTCTTCTCTACATGACACACAATCCTTTTTTATTATCCAACTAAATTCATTTAGAAATATAATAATAAATATGTATAAACAAGTATTTTATTAATTTCACTTTAATACTTATTTTTAAGTATTTTACATTTTTAAATTATTAATAATATCATTTTCTTTAGAAATAATTATTAAAATAAATATAGATAAAAATGAAAATGGAAAAAATCCTTCCTATGAGGACATATTAGTGTAAAAACCTTAAACATACCCTTGGCCATCATTAATTTTTTTCAAATCCTATTCATCTCATGGCACTACCATGCTAGGCTTTTAAGGTTTTCATTGTGATTTCTTGGATTCCTTGTTGTAGAGTTTCCCTATTGTAGGTCATGGATCATTTAGAATGTACCCATATTTTGTCCTTTTTGTAAAAATAAGAAAATTTATTTTAGTCCTTTATGTACTCAGCATTTTGAGCTCTTTATTATTTTATTTTCTTCTAGGTTTTCACATATCTCTATTATTTGGCCACACATATCTAGAATATTTGGTTCTTTGAAAAAGTAGTCAATCATATTGTATATGTTGACTGGTGGTTGAAATCTTCTCATAAAAAAGTACATTCTTACCCTTTGTAGGGTCTTTAATATGTACCTGAAGAAAAATTAAAAAATACAGTTTTAAATTCACTCCACAGGCAATAATTTCCTCATCTTATATGTATAATCCTTATGCTCAAGAACCTAATAGTTTTTTAGAGATTTATTTTTCTTAAAGTTTGTGACTTTATTTTCTCGAAATCCACTATTGATTCAACCACAAAATTGTACAAAGAATTTATTGCATATCTCTTTCCCAAATGTCAATAAAAATGAACAAATTTATTTTTCTTTTTGTGGGCCATGTTGCTACTATGATTGTCTTGACGACTATTTTATGAATTGAACATCATTTCTGTTATCTTAGTTATATTTAATATAATTTTTTTAATGAAAATGGATCTATGAGTGCACAACAATGAATGATGCATAGCTACTAGATATAACTAAGATCCAATAAAAATAATACTCTTTTCAAAATTTCGTAGGAGAACACCTTAGGTTCTACCCTTGAGGGAGTACATTTCACTCCATTTGGTATGATGCTTATGAAATTAGCTTAAAATACTCATTCCAATCATAAATATACATATAGTGTGAATAAATGTATGTTAGATAAAAATAATAATTTTTTTATGCATTCCTTTACTTTCCTCCCTAAATGTATACACTATGTAATATAACTTGGCTTGTATTGATTTCATTAAAAATTTAATATCAATCTCTATGATCTATAATGTCTAGAGACATCAAATTTAAACATATATATATATATATATATATATATATATATAATTCATATTTTGAAAAAAAAATTCTAGGTTCTAGTAAATTGCATATATAGAGGTCTTCTAGTCAAGATATAAAGTTGATACTTTTATTGGTCCTTAAAATTGGGCACCTAAAGGATCATTATTTTAGGGACTAAAACTAGAGTGTTAGTTTTTCTTTCTAATGGTGCAAATGATTTTCATTATTGTCGCTATCATTCTTATAATGAACCTCACAATTTTTGGTTTTAGACTTACTAACATATTATAATAAAAAATTTAATTATGTTATTTTAAGAATCTATATTAGATTGAATTTCCTACTGCAAGAATGACCATCAATTAGATTTCACTTTGGGTTTTTCTAATGGTTGGGTTTTGAATGGAATTAAATTTTCTAGTAATAATTAATAATATTGGATTTGATTTAGGAGTCTATTATAAACCTCTTAACCATTGGTTACCATGTCATTCATTTTTTTTTGTTTGCCAAAGATTAGGTATGGTTGTATGCTTGTTTGTAAGCATTTCTTTGTCATTGGAGAGTTTGTGTCTATTTTATTTCTATTTATGTCTATGGATTCATCTATAATAATGTTAGATTATAATATTAGATTTGAATTATTTTTTAGTAATATTGTTATGGTATGCTATACTTCCCTAACAATACATGGTCCTTTAATTTTGGACAAGAGATAATGCAAGCATTTTCTAAGGAAGCTCTATACAAGAGCTATCTCTAGGACTAGGGTTCTTCCTATGTTGGCCACTAGTTCTTTGTAGACAATGTAGATAATGGACCACCATGTTTTTAATTTCATAATATTGCTCCATCTCCACTTGAACATAGTGAGTACCTTCATCTTTGTGATTTACATCCATGTGAGATGAACACAACAACTATTTTAAGATTGGTAATTGTAGATGCAAAAATGAATGTATATCGAAAGATGACGGTTAAAAGGAAAAATTGAACATAGTTCATTTGGACAAAAATTATTAAGGCTTACATATTTTGGACAAACCTGTCCCAAAATGCTAAATTTACATAAAGATGCCTAAATTCATCTTTCGATACAATTTTTGACAATGGTATTATAAATTAGAGCCAGTATAATATATTGATGTATCTATTTTCTTTGGGAATGGTACACTACAATGATAAGATAGGATGCACATTGCATTTGAATGGAAACAAATGTACCTAATAGGGGCAAGTGAAATTCCCTTCCAGTAATCAAGGTTAATGTGAAACTAAAGAGGTGCAATATTTGTGTGTTATGGCTCATACCTTTATGAGATTCCATGTACACAATGGAAAGTAAAAGGCAGACTGATTACAAGATATATTAGTGCACATATTTGGACTGACCATATTCTTCTATCTCATTTTAGATGCACAGCGTGTACCTTCATCATGTTCTATCTCATCTTAGTCGTGCAGTGTGTAATTTCATCTTTTTTTGCGTAGTGGTGAGGGCTAACTTTGTCAACATGTAGCCACTATATGCGATGTCATACGACCTTCATTTTCTTTTGAAATGTAAAATGGACGTCGAACTACCTACAACTAAGGTTTGAAGGTGTGACTCATCATGTAACTCGTTAAAATAGTGCACCTAGTGAAATGTGTCTAAAAAATGACTTTTTGAACATTTGACCAAAGGTTAATATAAAAATCTCTACTAATTGAATTTAAAATTATCATTTGTTGTTAATAAAGTATTGTATAACTATATGAAATGTAACATATATGCAACTTAAATGGACCAAATAGTTATACTTAATCATAAATATTTGCTATATCTAATTTTTATATATAACACAAAATGACAAATACTTCAACATAAAAAGATTATTTGTTGTTATAAAAATAACACATTATTATATAAAATACAACCTATATCCAACACATAGGGACCATTAGTTGGAAACTAATTTTTTTCTTTTGACAATTGCACACATTTCATGGGAAAATACAAAATATTTATTGGTATTCACCTTTTATATTTGTGATGATACATATTTTTGACATGGTTTACTTTATGCATATACATTGCTACCTCAATAGTTGTACACATAAGAATAGTATGTGTACACTAAGATATCAATGTTTATTTAAGTGAGCATATTATGTTTTGAGTGACATACATATATTAGATAGCTATGATATTTTGTTTGAGACAAAAGGTTTTTTATTTCACTCATTAATGAATTTATTTATTTATTTTTTCGATAACATTTATAAGTTTTATGTGTTCAAGTATTGGTGTATTTTTTATCAACATTTAGATTTTTTTATATTTACAAATAAATCAATTAATTACAATATATAGTAAAAATGTGTTGGAAAATTAGAATCTATATTCACCATAGAGTAATCCACTACTGGTCCCTCTACCCTATGAAATGTGAAGTTTCATCTTTTTTATTTCTCTTTTCGCGTGGATGCAGTTGACACTGTCACATTTGAATGAAAACAAGCATACGTAATTCAAATAATTAGGCCACGTGAAATCATCTTACAGCAAAAATGCTGTGAAAGGCAGGTTGATCACGTCTATAAATTCCCTTCCAGCAAATAAAAGGGGAAAGGAAAACCTAATAATATCACCGAGTTAATTGACTGGTCAAAAGTGTGTTGAAAGGCATGGAATTCCAGAGGGCGTCGAGGGATGCAAACCTGTTGGTATCAGGAGAGTGGTGTTTGGCGAGTGTGGAGGAAGTGAAGCACAATCTTCAATAGATAAAAAGCCAAGGAATCCTCGAGAAGTGGAGTATTCTCCGCCTCTTGGATGGATGGGTGACGGGGTCTGGGTATAACTATGAAATTCAACAAGGCTACAGGAGCATCACCACCATGGGCCAGATGCTGCTACTTAAAACAACCGCATCAAGGCCCTCAGGTAAACAACTTTCATATTATATTCTCTCTTCTCTTTGCTTCATCTCCATTAATATACTCAAAGCTGAGAGGTGAACTTACAAATATATGTCTAGCTGGCTCGTTCAATCCAGCCATGTACGCAGGAGTCGAGTTGAGTGCTCAAGGCAGAGAAGTTGCTCTTTTATTGACTGTTGATGATAAGATCACCGAAGTTGTGCACTTCCTCCTCTACCTTTTCACCAACGATGCAGCACGCGTGGCCGAGCTAGACAAGTTGATCCTCAAGATTAAGGACTTGGGCTGCGACTGCTAAGAAAACATAGACAACTTGCCATCTTTTCCCTCTCTATGATTGCTCTTACTGCTACAGTCCTTCAACCTCTTATATCTTCACTCCCATGTATACAAACTCTTATATGTCATGTCGTGTCATATTTCTTCCTTACTATATCTATGACCTATATCTAAATAAATAAAATATAAGATGGCATCTACTTTATTCATCAACTTATTGCCCATTCTAGTTTTAATAATTTATATTAATCTTTCCTTTCTAATTTCTTAATTGTTTATGAACGTACAGATATTTCTTTTTGCATTCTATTGTACTTTCACTATAGATGTGTGTGAGATGAGCAAACACATAATGTACATGTTGTAGATCACTACTGTTGTAAAATACATAGTATTCAAAATTGTGATAAATTTAGATATGTCCATCTCCAATATATAAAATTGTTATGTATTCTTTAACAAAAATCTTGTGGCATGTCATTTTTATATATTGTACAAATCAAAAGATGATTACTATAATATTTCATATTGTAAGGAGTGTATTCACTACATGAATGCCACATATGAAAGGAGGCAAAAAACTGAAAATATCACACATAAAAGTGAAAGTCAATTTCATAAAAAGTATAAGCAAGCCTAAATTTTCCATCCATTTGTAATGATAATGATTAGTATAATTATTCAACCAAATTGTTGACAACACTAAGAAATATACATTGACAATGACTTTATTAAACAAACTGAAAAGGTGTGGACTATACAATTGAATACATAAACATACTTATAAACATCAGTTATATCAAGAGATGCAACCAAACTCATCAAGTGTTAAATACACCAATAATACAAGGAGAAATGGAGGCCAATCATAATACATGATATAAATGTATCATTATATAACTCTACATCTACAAACCCCTGTCTCCTAAGCTATCAAAATTGGTTTCATCTTCTATCTTGAGAAAAGACTGTGTCCCAAGCACTCCTTTTACCCAACCTAAGAGTGCATTTCTCCCTTGAGGATCATCCTTACATGAAGCTTGCATTGAACCTACCTAATAAGCCCAACAATCCAAAACTACATGAGAAAATGGATCATAAGGTGTCACCATAAAACTAAGTATGAAGATTAAATGCCTAATGTAAAAAAATCACAAATGTGGTAGGGAGTCATTACATAACCAACATAATTAAGAAAACATATGCACATAAAGTTAGTCAAATTATTTCAAAACAATATTTATGATCGTAGGTAGGTTCAAACAAAGTAAAAATCTTCCTACCATTCCTGGATTTCCCACATTAAAAACCATTCCATACTTAATGTTCTCAGATAAGAGTGATTACATTACCAATACTTTCATCAAATAAACAAATTTATTTACAAAAAACTCCTGGAAAGAAGAAAGCTTTAAAAATATTTTATTCATATTTCTATAGTCCAATTAGCAATTCTCCTAGAAGAATCAAACTAAAACAATTTGTGCGCCAAAATGAAAGTAATAAACCAAGGGTTATGTACCTTCCTCGGAATCAAAATTTACATGTCAAAATGAAATGACTCTGAGTAACACAAAAACCAAATGGAAGTACTTTAAACAAAGTACTTAATGGTATATTTTTTTTTATATTTCCCTCTATGTTTAGGAAAGAAAAAAAAATAGATGATTAAAATTAGCCATAGAGTATCTTTATTTTTCTAATCTTTATATCAAAACATAAAGTAATTAACTATTAATTTAGTTGAATGAAACATCATCAAACATTTCAAGATCTATATGATAACATGAAAGGACGCATTATCTATTTAGCTTAGTGAAACAATATTAAATATTGTATGAGCTATACACTAACAATTAATCACCGTGCCTCCATCGCGAAACCAGTTTTCAAGTTTTATCCCTTTAAAGTGTCTTCTTTAAATTATTAATAACTCATATTAAGTTTAGGCACAATTTCAATACTAAATCTTTGAGAAATATTATAAAACATGTCTAAATGTTAATAGAATTTGGTTAGTAAAAATAAATAGAGAAAACCTTAAAAAGGTCCACAATCCTTTTATACCTATGTATGCCATTCCAAGAATGAAAAGCACGTGCATGTGATAAATGAGCCCAAAGTATAGTGTGTTCAATTGAAGTGACCATGCAAATCATAATAGTGTATTCACAACTTCCAACATGAAATTCATACAAGATCATGTTTAGTGAAGTAGAACTATCTTGTCACTATCATGACAATCACAATCTTAAGCCATGCCATTTTATTTCTGCTTAAGAGCCTATAGAAACTTTATTAAAAAAATGGAATATCATGTCTTTAGAATGTAAGAGGAAATCTGAATCTAATTTTTTCACATAAATTAGTTTCTAGTTTCATGGGAATGGTCAATAGACACACAATCCAATCAAGCACATTTCTTTGAGGCATTGTACAAAAATAGTATACGTGATTCCACACTTTGTATTGGAACTTGTAAAGAATGATTTGTAGAAAAACTATTATGTGTAGTGCAAATCTAGCAACTAGCCTAGAAATAGGCTCAAGAATGCTTTAGCTCCATTACAATACAAAAATATTGCACACAAAATTTGAATGATAATTCAAAGCTTAAGTAGCGTAGGTGCATAGCATTTACTTTGATGAAATGTTACAATTGAGATAACTTCTAAAAATGAAGAAGTTTTAAATTTTAATCACAAGATATGATTAAGGTGAAATCAAAAGTATTTTTTAAGACAAGTGAAGATGAAAGCTACAATAGTATCATATGATATCGATAGATTTTTTGAATTTTCCAATGTACATGGATATCATATGTTAAGTAAATGTAATAAAGCGACTTGAAAACTAAAATTTAGTGGTGTAAATTTCCAAAATTATCATTTTTAATGCTTACTGAAACTTAAATATGTTGAATTTTTTTTGTATTTAATAGTTTCATTAGGAATGCAATGAAATACATGGAAGACCTTGATAGTTCTTGTCTTGCATCACCAAATATTCCTTACCATCACACTTAATATGGTACTAGAAGATTACAAACCCTAATGTCATCGAACCTCCTAGGGTTAGTCCTTTCAATTATAGTTTTGGTTAATTATTGAAATAGTGAGCATCCTTTAATATAGGAAATTGAGAGAAAGATTTACTTTTCTCATCAGGCGTAGTTATTTTTATTTTACTATATATACCAAGAATTCACTTATATTAATTGAAATGAAACCCATTTTAGGATATTCCCACATTTACATAATTAAAAGGAAAATTATTAAATGCTTTTTCAATGAACATTTATTTATTTGTATTTGGGCCTTCTCAAGATTAAAAAAAAAAAAATATTAAGAGTTTTTATTTTATTTATATAATTTGTGCAATGTATGTCACATGAAGTACATTTTGAGAAAACCCTAACTATAAACTATAGGCATAATCCTTTATCTGAAACATGTGTTGTAATAGCACAAAATAAATGTTTTCAAATTTATAATTTCCAATAAAAAAGGAAATATGTTAGAATATTTGTTATGAATATTCTCATGAAGAATTAATATAGGGCATCTTTGCAAATTCCCTTTGAAACTTACGCAAATTCAAGTGGCATATTGTCTTAATGGAAAATAATTGCCTAATAGAATACAAGAAATTTCTGCATTAAAATCTTTGCATTCGTGGAATAGGACTAGGAATTGGAATTAGGAATAAAAAATAAGAGTAGACAAAATATATAGGAACAATAATAGGTTTTGTTATTCCACATCCCATTTGATTTTAC
>CM053793.1:606593974-606798974 GCA_028749045.1 Cupressus sempervirens
ACAAGGTTAGATGGATTCTTGCAATGCTTTCCAAGGCCCTTAACTAGAGAATTGACAAGATAGAAAGGAAAATGAACTTTATCATCATCTTTGAAGTGATTAATAAAAACAAAATGGTAGTGGGAAACGCTTGTGAACCTACCATCAAGAGTGATATACTCCATAATTGTCATAACAACTTTTCACCATTTCTTCTTAATCTGTTGGATATCTAAGAAGCTAGCAATTTTTTTCACTAGAAGACCCTTATACTTTTTCTTTGTTGTAAATTTATTTAGGGAAATAATTAGAAGACCCATTACTTTACAAATCAAGTCAATGTTGATAATAACCCTTTGGTTGCGCAAAATTTTCTTATCGTTCTCCCACGTCTTCACAAATTACTTAATAATCTCCTTGTCCATGCCATCAAACTTCTCCAAAAAATTTGCAACACCATCTTTCTTTAAAATTCTTAGGTGTTTTTATGCTCCTTCCACTGATATTCCTCTAGCTCAAGAAAATTTAGATCAATTTCCAAGCTCTGCTTCATTTTGTGAGATCTGAGCCCATGGAATGCTAGACTTTGCCTAATATCCTCTTTGCTTTTACAATCCTCCTTGTAGTTTGAATAGATCTTGAACCCCATGCAATCCCAAAGGCTAGTGTTGTTCCTCATGAACAATTCTTCATTGGTTTCTCCATTAACAATTGATCATCCAAAAATTTATCTTTAGACCATTAACAAGAACCTAACCACTACCAATTTTCACTTGATTTCTACTCTTTTGAATACCATTCCAAATGGATGCACCATGAATTTTCTCTTCAAAATCTAAGAGCGAATGCAAATTATTGAAATTTGAAAGATATTTTTCTTTAAGAATACTACTCTGGATTGTTTATCTGAATAAAAAAAGTCTCCGTAATTGTTTAGAAAAAGGAGCTATATTAATCAACCTTATAGATCTTAGCCCCAACCTACCAAAATTCTATAGTTTACAAACATCTTACCATTTGACCAAATGAAATCTATTCTTCATTTTAGTCTCCATCTAAGGAAAGTTTCTCTAAATCTTTTCTATAGTATCAACAACTTTTTTCGGTATAGAGAAAAGACAAGGTACATAATTCAAATAATTAGGCCACATTAAATCCCCTTACAAAAAAAATGCTTTGAGAGGTAGGGATATCATTTCTATAAATTCCCTCCTAGCAAATACAAGGGGAAAGGAAAACCTAATAATATCAGTGAGTTAAATGATTGGTGAAAGGTTTGTTGAAAGGCATGGAATTCATAATTGTGTCGAGGGATGCAAAGTTTTTAGTATTAGGAAAGTGGTGTTTGGTGAGTGTGGAGGAAGTGAAGAGAAATCTTGAAGAGATCAAAAGCTAAGGAATCCTTGAGAGGTGGAGTATTCTCCACCTCTAGGATGAATGGGTGATGGGGTCTGGGTATAACTATGAAATTCAACAAGGCTACAAGAGCATCACCAATATTTGTGAGATGTTGCTTCTTAAAACAACTGCATCAAGGCCCTTAGGTAAAAACTTTCATGTTATATTCTCTCTTCTCTCTTCTTTGTCTCCTTTAATATACTCAAAGCTGAGAGGTGAACATAAAAATATATGTGTAGATGTCTTGTTCAATCTAGCCATTTACGAATGATTCAAGTTTAGTGTTCAAGGCAGAGAATCTACTCTCTTATTGATTGTTGATGATAAAATCACCAAATTCATGCATTCAATCCTATACCTTATTGCCAATGATGCAACATGCCTAGCCAAGCTAGACAAGTTGATCCTCAAGATTAAGGAGGACTTGGGCTATGACTGCTAAGAAAAGACAGACAACTTTTCATCTTTTCCATCTCTATGCTTGCTCTTACTTCTATAGACCTTCAACCTCTTATATCTTCATGCCCATGTATACCAACTTGTATATCTCACATCGTGTTAGATTTCTTCCTTACTATATCTATGATTTATATATAAGATTACATCTACTGTATTCATCAACTTATTCCCCATTGTAGTTTTAATAATGAATATTAACCTTTCATTTCCAATTCCTTAGTTTTTTATGAACACATAGATATTTCTTTTTCCAATCTATTCTAGTCTCACTCTTTTTCCAATCTATTCTATTCTTATTGTAAATGTGTGTGCGATGAGAACACATATAATGTGCATGTTGTAGATCACTATTGTTGTAAAATACATAATATAAAAAATTGTGATAAATCTAGATTCTAATTGTCCACCTTCAATATCTAAAACTGTTATGCATTCTTTGACAAAAATCTCATGGCATGTCATTTTTATGTTATACAAATCAAAAGATGATTACTATAATATTTCAGGTTGTAAGGAGTGTATTCACTACATGAATGACAAATATTAAAGGAGCGAAAAAACTAAAAATGTCACACATAAAAGTGAAAGTCAATTTAATAAAAAGTATAATTAAGCCTAAATTTCCCATCCATTCATAATGATAATGAAAAGTACTAGTATAGATATCTTAAATAAATCTATCTAAAGAATTACCGATAGATATCCAGTAAAAAATAATTATAATTTAATTTACTACCTCCAAAATTATTTACATTTTCTTTGTTTCTATTTATTTAGTATTTTACTTAAGGCTTTATTTTAATTTCTAAAAAATGGATGATTTATATCTCCAAATATTATAATTTAAATGAATATTTTATGTGATATTTATTTAATTTTTATCAAAAGAATTTTATATTTATAATAAGATTTAAAATTTTGACATGTAGATGGTTGTCAAATTTAACCTAGAAGAATAAAAGTTAACATTAACACATTGGCACCTTCCCACTCCACTCATTCTATCATTATTGAATGCCTATTGACATTAATAATGGTTTAACCATCTTGTTGACAACAATAGGAAATATACATGAACAATGATTTTATTAAACAAAGTGAAAAGGTGTCAACTATACGATTGAATACATAAACATAATTATAAAAATCAATTATACCAAAAGATGCAACCATACTCATCAAGTATTAAATAAAAAAATAATACAAGGAGAAATGGAGTCCAGTCATAATACATGATATAAATGTACCATTACCTAACTCTCCATTTGCAAATACTTATCTCCTAAGCTATCAAACATTATTTCATCTTCTTTCTCGATATGAGACTATGTCTCAAACACTCTTTCTACCCAACCTAAGAATAATTTTCTCCCTCTGGGCTCATCCTAACATGAAGTGTACATTGAACTTGCCTATTAAACCTAGCAATCAAAAACTACTTGAGAAAATGGATCGTAAGGTGTAGCCATAAAATTAAGTATGAAGATTATATACCAAATGTTAAACAAATCACAAATGTCATAGGGACTCATTACATAACTAGAATATTTAAGGAAATATATCCACACAAAGTTTGTCAAATTATTTGAAAATGATATTTATGCAGGTAGTTAGGTGCAAAGAAAGTAAAAAGCTTCTTGCCTTTCCTTGATTTCCCACATTAAAAACCATTCCATACTTAATGTTCTCAAATAAGAGTGATTACATTACAAATACTTTCATTAAATAAACAAATTTCTTAACAAAATAACTACTAGAAAGAGGAAAGCTTAATAAATATTTTATTCAAGTTTCTATAGTTCAATTAGCATTTCTCTTACAAGAATCTAACTAAACATATTTGTGTGCCCACATGAAAGTAATAAGCCAAGGGTTATATACCTTCCTTAGAATCAAAATTTACATGTCAAAATGAAATGACTGCGAGTAATGTAAAACCAAAGGTAAGTGCTTTAAAAAAAATATTTAATGGTATCTTAATTTTTCTAAACTTTATATTTGACTTCCCTGAGTCTTTAGGAAGGATAAAAAAATAGCTGGTTAAAATTAGCCATAGAGTATCTTTATTTTTCTGATCTCTATATTAAAACATAGAGTATTTAACTAGTAATTTAGTAAGCAATTCTATTTTCTTGTAATTTACACAAGAACTCTTTCTTTGTCAACTAATTTTGATTTTGTAAATGAAGAACTTTATAAGATAATCTACTTTATTAAAAAAAAAAGATTACAATTCTCTAAACTTTCATGGAGAAATTTGTAAATATTTGACTATGAATATAAAATAAATAGAAATCCAAAATATTAAGGAATCATTACGTTTAGTAAGGGGTCAACTTCTATTGCATGAGATTACATACAACTAAAATTTATAATATATAATACGTTTAGAAACCTTAACAAAATGACATGTCTTGATCTAGAATAAGTAGTAAAAGTGTATGGTTATGATAAATCAAGTAGAAAGTACAATAATTAACAACCATTAAAAAAGGTTAATGATAATAAATAAATAAATAAAATTAATTTTTTTCTTGAGAGTGTATGATATTCAAGAATACTTCAACTATTTTCTCCTCTTTTATAAAATATTAACTACTACAATTTCCTATTTGTTTACCTTATATACATGAAAGTTATAGATCTATAAATATATTTTTTGATTCAATAAAAGGAATGAAGGATTGAATCCTTGAAGGATTGAAAGAACATTAAACATTGCAAGAGATATCCCCGAATATGAAAAGACACATTATCTATTTAGTTGAGTGAAAAAACATTAAACATAGTGAGATCTATATGCTAACATGAAAGGACACATTATCTATTTATCTTAGTGAAACAATATTAACATTGCATGAATTATACACTTACAATTAGTCACTATTCCACCATTATGAAACCAATTTTCAAGTTTCATCCCTTAAAAATGTCTTCATAAACTAATAAATAACTCATATTAAGTTTTGGCGCAATTTTCACACTCAATCTTTGAGAAATATTCTAAAATATGTCTAAATGTTAATAAAATTTTGTTAGTAAAAAATAATAGATAAAACCTAAAAATGGTCCACAATCCTCTGATAATTATTTATGCCATTCCAAGAATGAAAAGCACATGGATGTGATAAATGAGCCCAAAGTATAGTGTGTTCATTTGAACATTATAGTGTATTCACAAACTTAACCATGGAATTCTTACAAGACACTATCTTAAACTGTGCCGTATTATTTTAGCATAAGAGCCTATAAAAACTTTATTCAAAAAAATGGAATATCATCTTTTTAGGATTTAAGAGGAAATATGAATCTATTTTTTTCGCATAAATTATCTGCTAGTTTCATGGGAACAGTCAATAGACACTGCAGTCCAATCGAGCACATTTCTTTGAACCATTCTACAAAAATATTATACATGATTCCACACTTTGTATTGGAATAGTGAACATCCTTTAATCTAGGAAATTGAAATAGAGTTTACATTGCTCATTAGGCATAATTACTTTTATTTTACTCTATAACTAGACATGGAGTTCACTTATATTAACTGAAATGCAACCCATTTTAGGATATTTACACATTTACATACATTAAAGGATAAACTACTAAATTCTTTTTCAATAGAAATTTATTTATTTTTATTTGTTTCTACTCATCACCAATATAAAAAAATTATTAAGAGTTATTTTTCTTTTATATATTTTGAGCAATGTATGTAGGATGAAACTTACAATTTGAGAAAACCCTAACTGTAAATTGTAGGCATAATCCTTTTTCTAAAACATGGAGAACATGTGTTGTAATAGCACAAAATAAATGTTTTAAATGTTATTCTTTACAGTACAAGAGGAAATAGGTTAGATTATTTATTATGAATATTAGCATGAAAATATTATACATGGCATCTTTACAAAGTCCCTTTGAAACTTATGTCAATTCAAGTAGCATATTGTCTTAATGGAAAACAATTGCCTAGTAGAATAAAAGAAATTGCCACATTAAAATTTTTGCATGTATGGAATAAGACTAGGAATTGGAATTAGGAATTAGAAATAAGAATAGAGAAATGGTGTTTGAATAGGAAAACAAATAGGAATATGATTTGTTATTCCACACCCCATTTAATTTTACAAAACTTGCAAATTTGATACAATAGAGAACTTGCTTCTTGTAGGTTTGTTAATTAAATAAAAAGAACATTATATAAATTACTAACTTCCCATTAAAATAAAGAAAACCAATTTGACTATTTGAAATAAAAAATAAAATATATTTTCTCCTTCGCTCAATAAAAAATTAATTAGTTGTGTTGACCATTTGATCTTTTCAACACATTTTTGTATTCAATGGACTTTTAATTAATAAATAAAAACAATTTTCATATACCATATACAAGGGCTAAGGATCAATGCACAACAATATCTATACAATTGTGCTTTTAAAAATAAATTCAAACAACATTTTGACAAACAATCAGTGATAAATATATGTAAAAATAACAAGTAATCCTAATATCTGCCCAGAACACTGAAGGCATTTCCAAAAATGCCAATTAAAAAAAAACATAATCAAATATAAAAATTATTTTTAATATTGTTAGAATGTATACTAGATTTTTTTTTTTGGGAGATTTATTTTTCTTAAAGTTTGTAACTTTATTTTTTCGAAACACACTATTGATGCAACCACAAAAAAGTACAAAGAATTTATTTTATACCTCTTTCCCAGAGGTCAACGAAAATGAACAAATTTCTTGATCTTTTTGTGGGAAACAATTTTACTATGATTGTCTTGTCCACTTTTTTATGAATTGAACATCATTTATGCTATGTTAGTTATATTTAATAAATATTCATGTTTTTATGAAAATGGATCCATGAATGCACAATGATGAATGATGCATAGCTACTAAATATAACTAAGATCCAAAATAAATAATACATTTTTCACACTTTCATAGGAGAACATGTTGGACTGAACCCTTGAGGAGTACATTTTACTCCACGTGGTATGATGCTTATGAAATTAACTTAAAATATCCATTCTAATCATAAATATACAATAGAGTGAATAAATGTATGTTAGATAAAATATAATATTTTTAAATCTATTCTCTTACTTTTCTCCCTAAATTTATACACTATGTAATATAATTGAATTTGTATTGATTTCAAAAATAGTCTAATGTGGATCCCTATGTTCTAAAATCTCTAGGGACATCAAACTGAAATGTTAAGAAAAGAAGCCTCATATTGTAAAACAAAAATTCTAGGTTCTAGTAAATTGCATATTCAGAGGTCATATGGTCAAGATCTAAAGTTGAGGCTTTTATTGGTCCTTAAAATTGGGTAGCTAAATGATCACCATTTTAGGGACTAAAACTAGAGTCTTAGTATTTCTTTCCATTGGTGCAAATGATTTTGAAATTTGAGCACCAAGTCAAAAGTGACAACACAAATAGTTTGGAGTAAATAAACTCCTTATTTTTTTTATAATTTTTGTTATTTTTTTATGTCATGATATTGAATTCAAATTATTATGCTTGTGGGAAATTTTAATGTTCCATGATTATATATATTCTTCAAATTTTGAATATGGAGATGAATTTTGGATTGCATATAACTCTTTCAAGTTTGAAAGTTTTTCCAAATTGAACACAAATATCATAACTTTTCAATTCACACTAGATTTTTTTCTTCTATTCCATTTTTTAATTCAGGTCAATGGTATTAGAGTAGGGACACTCCTTTCTGCCAAATCACACAAAGTCTTCCTATCAAAGATTATGACTAGTCACATAGTATTTTTTTAAATACCCTTCTTTAAGACACACATAGCCAAATTTGTGAGATGATACATGCAGGTTTGTTAAGAAAATAGTGGAAGATGTTATAAAATACCAATGAAAATAGATGTTGAGCATGTTTCCACACATTCTACTAAACTAGCAATCCTCTAGGTTAGTAGTACCATTTCATGGAAATACCACTTTCAAAATATATGCAAATTTTGATATCCAAAATATTTTAGGAAAAGTTGATGTTTTCAATTAACAAAAAAAATAGGTTTTCAAGGAATGCAAAACACTTTACAAAAAAATCCTCTTATATGTAGATACTCATAAAAAAATAGTCATAATCTAGTTACTATCAAAAACATAAAGACTCTAACAATAAGAAACTACACAATATCAACAGTAGAAGCGATGAGAGTGAAATAGTCCACCAAAGACATAGAAAACAAAAAAGACCAGAACAAAAAAAAAAAAGGAAACTAGACCAAGTCTAGGAGGAGACACTCTATTTGATTTTCTGTAATGCCCCGCCAAGGGATTCAAAGAATTAACCTAAAATTTCACTAAATTTGGTAGCATTTTTTTTTTTTTTTTCAAACATGAAAGTAAATCCGTTTACAACTTATACATAGTAATGGAAGTAATAGCAATATCCATCTAAAAGTAAACATCACATATATAATAGGTTACATTCTTTAAGGATCCCTTAACATAGAATTACATCTAAATCAACTAATCTTAATGAATCCATCTAATACTGCATCCACATAAAATAATAATGAAAAGTCCAATGTTTATACATTACATTTATGAATGCTCAATCATCCACTATACATGTCACAGGATATGAAAGGCTTAAAAGAATATACATGTATGGAAATAAAATACATCATCCTACTCTAGTCCATGATGCAATAAGGTAAATGATACATCAACATAAAAGACAACCATTTATCACAAACATAATTAACTAAGTGCATGGTTCCTCCCAACCGTAAATAGCATCATTAGATCATCATGGGTCCTAGCCATCCCTCTGTGCGTAAAATTCCAAATCACTGAGGACATCATCGGTATTAACATGGTAGGAATTTCACTCCTAAACATACTACATCATATGCAGAAAGTAATCTAACATGCAAAATAAAGCATAAGATAACATCATCTAACATATGAAAATTGTTAATGTAAGGATACATATCCACCATCATAAAGAACGCATCAGCCACAGTTTCTCAAATGGATCTCAAATGATAAGAGTGGAAAAACACTACCACCCGACCGCGTGGAACCTAAATGGTCCACTCCCACTATGCTGAGGAGATAATCACAAGTCCCAAAAAAGCTAACAAAATCACATAGCATAATACTCTCTAAGTCTAGGAATCCTAAAACTATAGTAACTCAAAGGTTCCAATCACAAATCGACATCTAATTCCAGAGGCACGACAATGACATGTAGGAAACCTACTATGCAAGCAGGAAAGTGTCATCGCACGGATCACACTAGAGTTACCTTAGTAGTCTCTCAATAGACCCTAGCCCCTTAGTGATCCCTGTGCGGCCACTAGTATCCTCTCATACAGACGAGGCATACTATGGAATGCAAGGTTGCAACCAAGCATTCTCTCTACTCCCATCCTAGTTTGTACTAGCACTCGAGGCATGGGAAAGAACATAAAAATTATCTTATTAAGTTTTTTAATTCATTATTAGGTGTGAATTTTTTCACTTATTGAGACAACTTACAATGAGTTACCCTGGCAGCCACTTAGGGCTCCGAGCCCCATTGCAAGCCACTTCCCAACACTACAAGCAAATAACCTACCCTAAGCTCATGGAATTATAAATCACAAAATACCGAAAGATAATCCACAATATAATCATCAAATCTCCATGAGAAAAAAGAAGCATCCATAGATAATCATGACCACAACAATTCTCTATTGGCAACTGAAGGTATCCCTGATAATCACAATAATCATTGGTTCTTAATAAGCAACCAAAAAGTATCTCAAAATAATATTGATCAAAGACTACAAAAAGGTCGAGTCAAAACATGTCGCAACATGACATCATCAAGATTAGATAAAAAATTTCAATTCCATCAATGACTGGAAGGTAACCCAAGTATAATTCATCAATGACTCAAAATGGTTAAGTCAAGTGTCTCATACATATGAATCTCAGCTGCACACAAGAAGACTGGAAAGCATTAACAATCAGTAAATACAACATCTCATAGAGCATACCATCACATTACCATGGTTGGGTTTATAAAGATTGAGATCAAAAGACATCATCATGACATCACAATCATAACCCCTGAACCTCTAATAGACGTCCTATAACTGGTCAACACTAGTCAACCAAAAAACCCAAAACAGATAGCATAGAGAAAACACAATGCAAGCACATGTTTGGGTTTTCTAAAATTACATAATTGAATTAAGTGTGGAGGTCTCAATTTTCATTCTAAATTTAGATATTGAATGGAAGAACATTTTGTAGGTTTTTCCTAACCCATGTACTATTTTAAAGAATAAAAGTTTTTCCCTCTAACTCTTAGAATTCAATTTTTCTAAATGTTCTAGGAATAAACATTATACGTTATTTTGGTAATGAACTATAATAATCAGCAACAATTATACCACTTCATTAGCCAATTGATCATGATTTAAATTGCATTTAAATTAAACTAACTATCAATTATATTATTAAATCTCCAAACCCAAATCCCTCATTAATTCAAGCAACTAATGTTTCTATTTAATTTAATAATAATTAACGAACTATTATTAAATTAATGTTCCACATTCACCATTTAAAAAAAAGAATAATAACAAATATTAACTTATATATATATATATATATATAATAACATAACAAATATTAATATTAATTGATGAATATATTTATATTTTATTATAAATGATATTTAACAACACATATAAATTAACATAATATAATATATGATATTTATAACAAACTTTAAAAAAGATGAAGGGTAATTTATAATGATCGCACCGGCCACTGATGAGTGCGCACCATAGGTACTCTACGGATCACAGTACACTGCGAGTCGTAGGTACTCTACGATCTTGCAGGCCTGCAGTATGTAGGGGTGGGATATGGAATTCCTACCCTCCCCCCCCATTATTATTAATTTTGAATTTTTTTTTTATATAACGTTTTTATAAACGTTTTTGTGCGGCATGAAAAATTCCATTTTAAATGTTTGTCACTATGCCATTTTTAAAAAAACAAGAACTATGTTATTACATTTATATATTTTAATATAAATGTTTTCACATTGACATAATTTTTTTAACAGTGTAATATTAATGCAATTTAGAGCTCTTATATATATATATATATATATATATATATATATATATATATATATATAAGTAATTCAGACAGAAATTTGTTTGATGTACACAATGAATAGAATACAAATTCACTCAGATGAAGAAATAGAGTGTATTACCCTTCTGTTAAATTTTAACTACCTATTCCTTCTGAAAAGATTTGTCCATATTATTTAACCCCAATCCCATAAATTCCTCGGATCTATGCATGCGAGATTTTCTTATATAGAATTTTAAATATCAACGACAAGATTGCATAAAACTTAAGCAATCATGCATGGAATTCTCAAAAAGCATTCAAAAGACACGAAAAAGACAGGAAGTGCAAGATGTGGAAATAACATAAGCAAAGCCACAAGTGTCTACTTGGACACTGATGCTAAATCACTTCTCCTCAAAATTCCATAGAACAAGCTCCTTCCTTCTCCAACGTTCTCAGGTCCTCCAAAATGCTCTCCCAAACGCTCTCCCTAAGCTTCTAGTAGTGCCTGAATATAAAGAACTCTCAGGAAGCACCTAGAATGTCTCTAGAAACAACTAGAAGGTGTTGACAACTAAGCACGAGCTTTTTCCAACCTTCTAGATGAGTCATAAGGTTGTAGACACCATGTGTTTAATTTG
Organism: Cupressus sempervirens; assembly: GCA_028749045.1. Lineage (NCBI taxonomy): Eukaryota > Viridiplantae > Streptophyta > Pinopsida > Cupressales > Cupressaceae > Cupressus > Cupressus sempervirens. Next base: position 606,605,597 of record CM053793.1, read on the forward strand.
TGCACTAACCCTTGTGTTGTTGACATATGTGGAATCAAAAGGTGCGTTTACTCCTAGGAAAGCTTATAACTTTTATTATTAATATTTATTTATTACTTTATTATTATGTTATTATTATTATTAATTTTAATTTTTAACTTCTTTTATTTAATTCTTTTCTCAATTAATTCTCGTTTAATTATTTATAATCAAAATATCAAAGATCATGATATTATATTAATTTCTTCCAAATAATTAATTTATTAATTAAATCTATTTATTTAAGACTTAATTAATAAAACATTCAGCATAGACCTCCAAGATAAAATATGAAAACCCATCATAGAACAATCCATACAAAATCAGTCTAAAGGGTTAAAAATCATGAATTATGTCATCCGACACATTCGGTGGGTAAAATATCTAGATACTTGTCCTATCTCTCTAGGAAAAATGGTTTAAGGGTTTGGGATTTGAATTGAGAATTTATCTACCTTCTCTTACCATTGAGATAGTGTAATAGGGTACGCTCATCCTGGCAATTCAGGGAAGTCGATACCCAGTACCTGCAACCTGCATAAAAACCATGCATGTACATACAATATATATATTACTAAGCTAAACAAGCACTGGCAAGAAGTGGTGCATCGTGTAGATCTCCAGTAGCAAGTGACTACGACTCCCTTCCTTAACCACATTAGAAACACTATACAATAAGAGACAAACATGCACACCATACACATGGAAGTATGGGGTAAGTATCCATAAGAACACACATGTGATAATAACCATCTAACTAATCATCATCAATAACTGAAAATAATGTAATAATCATCATGCATCCATGAAATGTAAAGTCTAAGTAATCTTGTCACATATAAACTGAATCCATAACACAATATTTGATAGTCTCAAAACAATACTATTAATAATCATCAACATAGAACTAGCCCTAAAAGAGTTTGAAAATGATAACAAAAATGTGACCTAGGGGCAGGCATTACATTTTCCAAATCTTCCAACTTCTGTAGAGTTTGAAGGATTGAGTCCTCTTTAGGCTCTTCCACTTTAGTGTCCTTTTTGTTCTTTCTTTTTTTGCCACTTGTTCTCTTGTAGGACCTATGATATCATTAGTGTTAACATCATCCTTGTCCAGATTAATGAACTTCTAATATTGCAACATTTTATCGAGATTTTTATGGTTCATCCTTGATGCCTTTAGTTCATGTAATTATGAAGAAAAATCGTAACCAACATTGTTTCATTCTTTTTCATCCTTTCAGTCAGAATCTTTATTTTGTTCTCCATTTCCTTAACTAGTATACTCAAATCAGCATTCTTCTCACCACCGTCCTTCTTTCTAGCATCCTTAGTTTCCATTTTAGTCGACTAAATTTGATTGACAAGCTAGTTGTCAAACTGAAATGAGTTAGAATACCTAGCATAAGCAATGTCAAGAATATTCAAGTTAGTATTTTTCTTATCCTTATTTCTAATCTAGGATTGATCCAATGAAATAATAGACTGGGCTTTGACAATGTTCTTCTCAATTCTAGTATTACAATCCATCTTGTTGTTGCTAATGTCATTTAGGGATTTCACTTCCATGGCATCCAAGTAGTTTTGTTGATTACAATTCACATTCTACAATAACCTTGGAGAAAACCCCTTAGCTTTCTAAGTGTATTCCTCCTCAATCTCATCACTATTATTATCCTCCATAATCTACTTGTCTTCCACACCATACCCTCCATCAATATCAATTTTACCCTCTGCATTATTAGATCATCCATCTTTTCCTCTACCTTACCCTTAGGGAGATCGAAATCTTCATTACCTTCCCCACATTCATATTTAGTGTTAAAATTTTCCTCTTCCTCAGAGTTGACCTGATCTTCATGATCAAGAGTGCTAATCTTCTCCCCCTCAGAGCTACCATTATTTTTTGTCTCTTGGCCCTCTATCTCGAATGAGGTTGAAATATCCTCTAAACTATCAATAGGGGTGGATGTAGTAGTCTCTTCCGAATAAGATAATTTCAATTTTTCTTATCAAGGTCTTTATCTGAATCAAAGAGCCATCCAAGGAGTCATCTAGGTATGAGATCACAAGCCTTCTTTTCTTGTCCTATTTCACCTCCTTGTTCCTTTTATTCCTATTCTTCTCTTTGGACTTCTCTAGATTTTTAGTCTCTATTTGTTCCCCCACTTTGTGCTTTGCACAATACTTAGTAATTAATTGCATTAAGCCCTCATGAAGAACAAGGTTAGATTGGTTCTTGCAATGCTTTTCAAGGCCCTTAACTAGAGAATTGAAAAGATAGAAAGGAAGATAAACTTTAACCTCATGTTTGAAGTGATTAATAAAAACAAAATTGCAGTTGCAAACTCTTGTGAACCTACCATCAAGAGTGATATACTCTATAATTGTCGTAACAACTTTTCACCATTTCTTCTTAATCTAGTGAATATCTAAGAAGCTAGCGCACTTTTTAACTAGAAGACCCTTTTAATTTTTCTTATTTGTAAATTTATTTAGGGAAATAATTAGAAGACCCATTACTTAGTAATCTCTTTGTCCATGCCATGGAACTTCTCGAAAAACTTTGTAACACGACCTTTCTTTGAAATTCTCAAGTGTTTTTATGCTCCGTCCAGTGATATTCCTCTGGCTCAAGAAAATTTAGATCAATTTCCAAGGTCTGCTTCATTTTGTGAGATCTAAGCCCTTGAAATGCTAGACTTTGCCTAATATTCTCTTTCCTTTTACAATCCTCCTTGTAGTTTGAATAAATCTTGAACCCCATGCAATCCCAAAGGCTACTGTTGTTCTTCATGAACAACATCCAAGTGTTACAAAAAATATTAAAATTTTCCTTCATTCTAATTAATAATGACCCCTACTCAAGAATTTAATATATAATGATTAATTATATTAATGAGCTCATGCTCCATATTTTCACTGCTTTTCTACTTTATATTGTCATTACTACTCATGGCCAAATTAGCCAATCCATCAACAAATTTATTTTCTTCTCTATATTCATGAGGAATTTCTTCAAAAGTTTGGTTTTCAATTTTAATTTTGTCAAATATATGAGCAATCGTAATACTAGGATTATGCTGCGCATTTATACATTTAACTATATTTTTTGAACCTCCAACAAGCCAAGCCCATTTGTTACTAGTTTCCCTAGCCATACTTATAATAGTGATAGCTTTCATTACTTCCACAAAATGACTAGTTTGAGTACTTAGAGGTGTAGCAATCACACAGAGATAACTTCCAAAATAATTTCTCAAAATACCACCATAGCCAAAAATATGTGAGTTCACTTTGGCAGCACTATTAAATTTAGCTTTTACCCAATCATGGGGAGGAAATGACTAGACCACATCTTCCCTTTTTTTTGGAGTCTTTATTGAACTTAGAAATCTCCTAGCTCTAAAGGAATTCCTTATTTCTTACCTCATTAGAAATTTGAAAGTTTTCATTAATGATATAAATATTTATTTTGACATTATCTTTATCTTTCCTACACTTATCCATGAAGATATGGTTGTTTCTCTTTTTCTAGGTATGACAGATGGTATAGGGTGCTATGAAATTCTAGAGATTTTGAAAATTAAATTTTTTCATAGGGCTTCTCCATTGATAAAAAAAAACTTGAATGGAGTTGGGAAAAATCCAGGATAGATTCATTTTAGCAACGATCAAGTTCCAAATTTCCTCCATGTATTGACAATTCAACAAAAGATGATTATTAGTTTTCATCTCCTATTGATATAGGTAACATTTTTTAGGAATAATCATTTTGTTTCTAATCATATCATCAATATTCAAAATTTTATTCTAAAGAAATAAGTAGTGAAAATATTGATTTTTGGAGTGGGGTCTATGACCCAAGCCTTATCCCAAAATGATTTTCTCTCATTTTTAAAGCTTTCTTTACAACCTGATTTCACACTATAGTTTCCATCTTGTTTAAGTTTCTAGATAAACCTATCATCCACATTCTCACTCATAAACCCTTGATTAATATTAGTTTGATATCAAATTATGATCCTGATTGATGACAGTCAGGTTCACCCAAGTATCATTCCTCTAATAGTTGGCCACTTTCTTCCCAAAACTAAAAATACTTGAGTATTTTGATGAATAGAAAGGTTAGGAAAATTCTTCATTGGTTTCTCCATTAACCATTGGTCATCCCAAAATTGATCTTTAGACCATTACCAAGAACCCAACCACTACCAATTTTCACTTAATTTCTACTATTATGAATAATTTTCTCTTCAAAATCTAAGAAAGAATGCAAATTTTTTAAATTTGAAAGATATTTGTCTTTAAGAATACTACTCTAGATTGTTAATCAACCTTATATATCTTAGCCCCAACCTACCACAATTCTTTAGTTTACAGACATCTTCCCATTTGACCAAATGAAATCTATTCTTCTTTTTAGTCCCCACCCAAAGAAAGTTTCTCTGAATATTTTCTATAGCATCAACAACTTTTTTTGGTACAGAGAAAAGATAGGATACATAATTTAGATAATTAGTCCATGTGAAATCCCCTTACAAAAAATTGTTGTGAAAGGTAGAGTGATCATGCCTATAAACTCCCTTATAGAAAATACAAGGGGAAAGGAAAATTTGATAATATCAGTGAGTTAATTGATTGGTGAAAGGTGTGTTGAAAGGCACGAAATTCCAAAGGGCATTGAGGGATGCAAACCTATTGGTATTAGGAGAGTGGAATTTGGTGAGTGTAGAGGAAGTGAACTAAAATCTTGAAGAGATCAAAAGCTAAGGAATCCTTGAGAGGTGGAGTATTCTCCACCTCTTGGATTGATGGGTGATGGGGTTTAGGTATAACTATGAAATTCAACAAGGCTACAAGAGAATCACCAAGATGAGTGAGATGTTTCTTTTCAAAGCAATCACATCAAGGCCCTCTGATAAAAAAATTTCACATTATATTCTCTGTTCTCTCTCCTTCATCTCCATTAATATACTCAAAGCTGAGAGGTGAACTTACAAGTATGTGTGCAGATGGCTTGTTCAATCTAACCATGTATGAAGGAGTAAAGTTGAGTTCTCAAGGAAGAGAAGCTGCTCTCTTATTGATTTTTAATGATAAAATCACTAAAGTCATGCAATTTGTCCTCTACCTTACTGCCAACCATGCAACACACTTGGCCAAGCTAGACAAGTTGATCCTCAAGATTAAGGAGGACTTGGGCTATGACTATTGAGAAAAGATAGACAACCTTCCATCTTTTCCCTCTCTATGCTTGCCCTTCCTTCTACAAACCTTCAACCTCTTATATCTTCACACCTATGTATACCAACTCATTTATGCCACGTCGTGAGGTGTAGCCATAAAATTAAGAAAATGGATCGTAACGAGTAGCCATAAAATTAAGTATGAAGATTATATACCTAATGTTAAACAAATCACAAATGTGTTAGGGAGTCATTACATAACCGACAGGTTTATGCGAGTAGGTAGGTGCAAAGAAAGTAAAAAGCTTACTACCATTCCTTCATTACCCACATTAAAAGCCATTCCATACTTAATGTTCTCAAATAAGAGTGATTACATTACAAATACTTTTATTAAATAAACAAATTTCTTAACAAAATAACTACTAGAAAGAGGAAAGCTTAATAAATATTTTATTCATATTTCTATAGTTCAATTAGCAATTGTCTTAGAAGAATCTAACTAAATATATTTGTGTGCCAACATGAAAGTAATAAACCAAGGGTTATATACCTTCCTCATAATCAAAATTTACATGTCAAAATGGAATTACTATGAGTAACTCAAAACCAAAGGCAAGTGCTTTAAAAAAAATACGTAACGGTATCTTAATTTTGCCAAACTTTACATTTGACTTCCCTTAGTCTTTAGGAAGGATGAAAAAATAGATGGTTAATATTAGCCATAAAGTATCTTTATGTTTTCGATCTCTATATTAAAACATAGAGTATTTTACAAGTAATTTAGTAAGCAATTCTAATTTTTTGTAATGTATACAAGCACTCTTTATTTTATAAAGAAACTTTGTCAACTAATTTTGATTTCTTAAATGAAGAACTTTATAAGATAATCTACTTTATAAAAAAAAATTGTAATTCTCTAAACTTTCATGGAGAAATTTTTAAATATTTGACTATGCATATAAAATAAATAGAAATCCAAAATATTCAAGAATCATTACTTTTAGTAAGGGGTCAACTTCTATTTCATTAGATTACATACAAGTAAAATTTATAATATATAATATGTTTAGAAACCTTACCAAAAAGACATATCTCAATCCAGAATTTGTAGTAAAAGTGTATGGTTTTGATAAATCAAGTAGAACAAACAATAATTAGCAACCATTAAAAAAGGTTAATGATAAGAAATAAATAAATAAAATTCATTCTTGTCTTGAGAGTTTATGATATTCAACAATACTTCAACTATTTTATCCTCTTTTATAAAATATTAACTACCACAATTTCCTATTTCTTTACCTTATATCCACCAAAGTTATAGATCTATAAATAGATTTGTTGATTCATTAAAAGGAATGAAGGATTGAAGCCTTGGGGGAAGAAATTGGTCTTTTCCTAGGAAGAAAGGCTCTATCACAAGAACTATAATAAAATAAATTAAACATTATGTATTTTTCTAAGTGAAACAACATTAAACATTACAAGAGATATCCGCTAATATGAAAGGGCACATTATCTATTTAGTTTAGTGTAAAAACATTAAACAACTTGAGATCTATATGCTAACATGAAAGGACACATTATCTATTTATCTTAGTGAAACAATATTAAACATTGCATGAGTTATACACTTACAATTAATCACTATGCCACCACCATGAAACCAACGTTCAAGTTTCATTCCTTTAAAATGTCTTCAAAAACTAATAAATACCTCATATTAAGTTTTTACACAATTTTAACACTCAATCTTTGAGAAATATTATAAAATATGTCTAAATGTTAAAAAAAATTGGTTAGTAAAAAATAATAGATAAAATCTAAAAATGGTTTACAATGCTTTGATAACTATTTATGTCATTCCAAGAATGAAAAGCACATGCATGTGATAAATGAGCTGAAACTACACTATGATCAATTGAATGTAATAGTGTATTCACAAACTTCAACATGAAATTCGTACAAGACACAATCTTAAACTGTACCATATTATTTTTGCATAAGAGCTTATATTCAAAAAAATGGAATATCATCTTTTTAGGATTTAACAGTTATTATGAATCTATTTTTTTTGCATAAATTAGCTGCTAGTTTCATGGGAACAATCAATAAACATTGCAATGCAATTGAGCACATTTCTTTGAGCCATTCTGCAAAAATAGTATACATGATTCCACACTTTGTATTGGAACTCGCAAAGAATAATTTGTAGAAAAAATGTTATGTGTAGTAGAAGTTTAGAAGCTAGCTTAGAAATAGGGTAACAAATGCTTCAACTCTATTAGAATACAAAAATATTGAACACAAAATTTCAATTATTCTTCAAAGCTTAAGCAATGTTAATGCATAGGTTTTCCTTTTATGACATGTTCCAACTAAGATAAAATCTATAAATGAAGAAGTTCTAAATTTTAAACATAAGATATGACTAAGTTGAGCCCCAATGTACTTTTCTAAAATTCTTCAATGTGCATGGATATGATATGTTAAGTAAAGGTAATAAAGTGACTTGAAATCTAAAATTGAGTGGTGTAAATTCCATAAATTATTATTTCTAATGCTTACTGAAACTTCAATATGTTGGTTGTTCTTTGTATTTAATAGTTTCATTAGGAATGCAAAGAAATACATGGAAGACCTTGATAGTTCTTGTCTTGCATCATCGAATATTCGTTACCATCACACTTAATATGGAACTAGAGGATTACAAACCCTAATCTCATGGAACATCATTCGCTCAATCCTTTCAACTAAATTTTTAATTAATTATTGAAATAGTGAACATCCTTTAATCTAGGAAATTGAGATAGAGTTTACATTGCTCATCAAGCACAATTACCTAGAGTTCACTTATATTAACTAAAATGAAACCCATTTTAGCATTCACACATTTACATACATTAAAGGAAAATTACTAAATTCTTTGTCAATAGAAATATATTTATTTTTATTTGTTTCCATTGAACACTTATAAAAGAGTATATTAAGAGTTATTTTTCATTTATATATTTTCAGCAATGTATGTAGGATGAAGTACAATTTTACAAAACCCTAACTATAAACTATAGGCATAATCCTTTTTATGAAACATGGAGAACATGTGTTGTAATAGCACAAAAAAAATATTTTAAATATTATTCTTTACAATACAAGAGGAAATATGTTAGATTATTTATTATCAATATTAGCATGAAAATTTTATACAGGGCATCTTTACAAAGTCCCTTTAAAACTTATGTGAATTCAAGTAGCATATTGTCTTAATGGAAAACAATTTCCTAATAGAATAAAAGAAATTGCCACATTTAAATTTTTGCATGTATGCAATAAGACTAGGAATTGGAATTAGGAATCATAAATAAGAATAGAGAAATTACATAAGAATAGGAATAAAAATAGGAATATGATTTGTTATTCCATACCCCATTTAATTTTACAAAACTTGAAAATTTGATAGAGTAGAGAACTTGCTTCTTCTAGGTTTGGTAATTAAATAAAAAGAACAATATAGAAATTACTAACTTCTCATTAAAATTTTAAAAAAAACCAATTTGACTATTTGAAATGAAAATAAAATATATTTTCTCCTTCACTCAATAAAAAAACAATTAGTTGTGTTGACCATTTCATCTTTCCAACACATTTTTGTATTCAGTGGACTTTCAATTAATAAATAAAAACAATTCACATATACCATATACAAGGGCTAAGGATCAATGCACAACAATATCTATGCAATCATGCTTTTAAAAATAAATTCAAGCAGCATTTTGACAAACAATGAGTGAAATATATATACATATATATATATATATATAAATAACAAATAATCCTAATATTGGCCTAGAACATTAAAGGCATTTCCAAAAATGCCAAGTGAAAGGAAATATAAGTTGGAAGTTGGGCACATATTTTGTATCAATGCGTTTAGGAGTATCTCGCGAGAAAAAAATGGGTTTACCATTGCAATCCATAAAAGAAATCAATCTAGCACCATAATGGGCTTGCAGTTATAGTCTTTGGCACCATTTTATAAAAGGGTTTCCCATTATGGCCATGATGGAATGATTTATGGATATGTGCATTCCATAATTGGACCTATGATGATTTGTAAAAGGTTGATTGAAGCTTTAAGTTGCTAGCATGGTGTGATGGATAGAGTCCGATGTGAAAATATTATCAACAAACTTGAAACAATTACAAAATAAGAAAAATTCAGAATGAGAATTGGAATAACAATTCTAATAACAAGTACTTTGAGGGAGAGGATTGACATATTTTTATTTTGGGGTCAAAATGAGAATACAAATTCTAATTACCAATTCCCATTTCGCACATCAAATTAAGAATTAAAAACAATTTTTTATTTGGTGATCCAAACATAAAACTAAAAATAAATTAAACAATTCTCAATTCCCATTCTACTTAAATTCCCACAAATAAATAGACCTTGGGATTTTTGTTTCCAGGAATTCAATTGGAAATAGAATTTGTGAATACTTGGATTTCAAAATTTGTCATCTACTCTTGCTATAAATGAGACAGATACACACATACTATACATGTTGTAAATCCTTATTTAAACCATCACCACTACTATAAAGCACATAGTCTACATAATTTTGATAAATATATATATTGTAAACTAAAAGATGATTACTATATGATTTCATGTTCTGAGGAGTGTATTCACTACAAGCATGCCACATAAGCAAGGAGCCAAGAACTGAAAAATGTTACATAGAAAACTCAAAATCAATTTCATAAAAAGTATAAGTAAGCTTATATTTTCCATCCATTCATAATGGTAATGATCAGTATAATGATTTTCCCATCTTGTTGATCGTGCTCAGAAAAATAGATGGATGATGATTTTGTTAAACAAGTGAAAATGTGTTGACTATATGATTAAATATTAAAAATGATTATACATAGACATACTTATAAATATCAATTATTTCAACAGATGCCACCATACTCATCAAGTATTAAATATGTCAGATCCAAATTTTGAGATAGAATTTTAACAATAATTAGATAATACAATATTATTAAATAAATAATGGTAATAGAGCTTTTTTTAACTAGTACTAAAATACAAGAAAATAAGAACTAATAATTATTTAATCTATACCCTTAAAGGAATAATATTCAGTTTGATATTTTAAATATTTAAAAAAAAACTTACAATAAATAAATAAGGAAATTAAATTAAATACAAGAGACAATAGTGTAGAAATTATGTAATGCCCTGCCAAGGGATCCAAAGAATTAACCTAGAATTTCACTAAGTTTGGTAGCATTTTTTTTTTTACATGAAAGTAAATACCACATATAACTTATGCATAATAATGGAAGCAATAGCAATGTCCATCTAAAAGTAAACATATCATACACAACTGATTACATTCTTTAAGATCCCTTAACGTTGGATTACATCCAAGTCAACTAACATTAATGAATCCATCTAGTACAACATCCACATGAAATAATAATGATAAGTCCAATGTTTATATATTACATTTCAAATGTTCAATCATCTACTATACATGTCACAAGGTATGAAAAGCTCAAAAGAATATACATATGTAGAATAAGGTACATCATCCTATGCTAATCCATGATACATCAAAGTAAAGATAATCACATGATATACATGATACATCATCATAGAAGACATATAAAAATCAAACATAATAAACTAAGTTCATGGTTCCTCCCAACCGTTAATAGCATCATTAGACCATCATGGGCCCTAGCCATCCCTCCGTGCATAACATTCCAAATCATCGAAGAGATCATCAGTATTAACATAGTAGGAATGTCACTCCTAACATATACTATATCATATGCAGAAAGTAATCTAACATGCAATAAAAGCATAAGATAACATCATCTAACATATGCTAATCATCAATGAAAGGATACATATCCACCATCACGAAGGACGCATCAGCCACGATGTCTCAATGAATCTCAAATGATAAGAGTGGAAAAACACTACCACCCAACTGTGTGGTACCTAAGTGGTCCACTCCCACCGTGTTGAGGAGATAATCTCAAGTCCCAAATAGGCTATCTATAACACATAGCATAAATCTTTGCAAGTCTAGGAATCCTAAAAGTATAGTAACTCAAAGGTTCCAAACACAAAATCTGACATCTAATTCTAGAGGCACACAATGACATGTAGGAACCTACTATGCAAGCAGGAAAGTGTCATCGCATTTATCACCTACAAGTTACCCTGGCAGTTAGGTAAACTCCATGGGTCCATACTGATCTCATGCGGCCACTAGTATCCTCTCATACTGACAAGGCATACTATGGAATGCAAGGTTGCAACCATGCATTCTCACTACTCCCATCCTAGCCTGTACAAGCACTCAAGGCATAGGCGAGAACCAAAACACTTATCTTTTTAGGTTCATTCAGTTAGTATTAGGTGTGAATGTTATAACTTATTAATCCAACTTACAATGAGTTACCTTGGTAGCCTCTTAGGGCCTTGGCCCCCATTGCAAGCCACTTGCTGACACTACATGCAACTATCCTACCTTAAGCTCATGGAATCATAAATCTCAAAATCACAAAAGATAATCCATAATGAAATCATCAAATATGCATAAAAGCATCAAATCTCCATGAGCAAATATCCATAGAAAATCATGAACACAACAGCTCTCTATTGGCAACTAAAGTTTCACTGATAATCAAAAGTATCCAATGGTTCTCAATAACCAAAATATATCTCAATCATACTGATCGAAGACTCCAAAATGGTTGAGTCAAAACATGTCACAACATGACAACATCAACAATAAATCCATATTTCAGTCTCATCATGGCAACTAGAAAATAACCAAGGATAACTGATCGATGACCACAAATGGTTAAGTCAAGTGTCTCATACATAAGAATCTCAACTATAACAATCAATAATTACAACCAATACATAGAGCATTCCATCACATAACCATGGTTGGGTTTCTAAAGATCGAGATTAAAACATCATCATGACATCACAATCACATAACCCCCAAGCCTCATGTAGACGTCCTATACTGGTCAACACTAGTCAACCCAAAACCCAAAACAATAGCATAAAGAATACCCAATGCAAACACATGTTTTGGTTTTGCTGAATTTACAAACTTGAATTTATATGTAGAGGTCTCAGTTTATGTTTCCAAGTTTAGAGAATAAATGGAGGAACATTTTATACATGTATTATTTTAGATGAATAAAAGTTTCCTTTAAAATCCATCTTTCGATTATAATCTTTGTTTGAAAACATCCCCCACCAAATTATTAATTAAATTGCATATTCTTTCTTTAATAATTAATATAATATTGTAAAACAACTCATCGTTATAAAAGATGAACCTTTAATATATATATCTTTATCAAATAATAATAATTTAAATTTATTAATTAACATATTTACATACTTACATATATACATATATATATATTTATATTTATATTTAAATATATATATACATATATATATATACATATATATATATACATATATATATATACACATATATATATACACATATATATATACACATATATATATATACACATATATATATATACACATATATATATATATACATATATATATATATATATATATATATATATATATATATATATATATATATATATATATATATAGGGTATGTGCAGGATCATGGTGTGCCAAAAAGTGGCGATCTGAAAAATATGTAGTTCTGAAATGCCTCAAAGAATTTCAAAATCTATTCCCACTTTTTTCCCACCCATCCTAATACTAAATGAAAACAATTAATACCTTTATAATTCCTACTATATCTTTCAATACCAACCTTATATGGTCATCTTTAAAACATCCCGAAAATGTGTTTTTGGCATGTTCTTATGTGTTTTTTACTTCAAGCATGTAGCTGATGACTTTTTTTTAACCAAAATTTGATGTAATGAAAAGGGTTTCTTAAGAATGTTCTTAGCTTTTCATAAATGTAAGTTTTTTTAAATTACGAGTTCAATAAGTAATTATTACTTATTTTCTAATAGAGTTAGCTACAAAATGCTGATTGACATACTGGTTGAAAAATAGCTATAACTTTCAAACTGTATAAGATTTATGAAATCCAAAAGATGCGTCACAATCTATGCTTTGACTAGTATAAGAAAATAAAAAGAAAAACTTAATTTTGATTTTTTTTGAACTAGTTAAGGTGGTCAGACACGGGAGTTTTTTAATTCTGAAAATAGTATAGTAGAAAATTCATAATTAATTATTTATTTGGAATAAAAATTGCCAAAAATATGCGTCACATCCAAGCATGAGTCTACTTTTTATATCTAAAATTATATTTAAAAATATTATCATTTGATTATGATTAAGGTGGTCAGACATACACCTACTTTTTATTTTTGCCCTGAAATTTTTGTAGTACTACATTAAAATCCAAACTTTTGACCAATCAAATAATTTTTTCTCCAGATAAGGCCTTGTAGTTTAGAAACTAGATTCAATTTCCTATAGATTATTTTCTTACAAATTTTTGATATAAATTCCAGAACCACTTTAAAATTATGTGTCAAGTTGATATAACCCTGATTTGCTAGTTTTTCACTGCCAGTTAAGGCTATAGTTTGGTACACCATGATCCTGCACATAGCCTATATAAACATATATATAATTGTTGCATTTTATATTAAAAAAATGAAATATAAAATTGAATTACAAAATTTTGATTGATGTCATATTAAAACTTTAATCACATACTACTGTTTAATAATAGTCACTGCCGGCTATAAAAGCCGTTCGGCCACCATGCCTGCCGTCGCAGGCCTGCGACAACAGTTATAGTACCTGCGACCACAGGTATGATGTCGCTGCCCAACATACAGGGTACGGGTCATATACCCGCCCAAAGACATGTTTAATATTGTTTTCAATAGCACTTTTAAAACACTTTTCTCAGAGATGAATTGCGATGCGATTTTTAAAACATTCGCTCGCTGTGAAATATATGTCATTCGACTTATATATATATATATATATATATATATATATATATAAGTATGTGTGTGTGTGTGTGTGTGTGTGTGTGTGTGTGTGTGTGTGTGTGTGTCTGTGTGTCTGTGTGTGTATACATACAAAGTTTAATCAAATATCACAGCATATAGACACACACACACACACACACACATATATATATAATTGTGTTTATATATATGCATATATGTATGCAGATTTAAAAATATAAACATTTATATACACAAAATTTAAATTCCAATTCTCAGAATTTTCCTATAATCCTTGATATCAAACCTTTTCCATTAATTAATCTAATGGGTTTGACTATGAATCTAAGACCTAGCCCTGTGTTCTTTTCAGATCTATGCATATAAAATTCTCAAATAAATTTAACAACCCATATTGAGAATGCATACAATTAAAATAGGAAAATCCTCAGGAGACATATGGAAGACATGAAGAAGACAGGGAATGCAAGATGCGAAAATAGCATAAGTAAAATCACAAGAATCTACCCTGATTCTGATGCTAATTCACTCTTCCTCAGAAAACCCACAGAGCAAGCTCCTCCCTTCTTCAGAGTTCTCGAGTCCTCCAATGCTCCAATTGCTCTCCAATGCTATATCTAAGCTTCTAGGAATGCTTGAATATGAAGAGCTCTCAGGAAACATCTAGAATACTTCTAGAAACAGCTAGAAGGTGTCACCAACTAAGCATGGGTCTTTTCCAACCTTCTACATGAGCCATAGGGTTGTAGACACCATGTTCTAAATTGATGCACTAATCCCCATGTTGTTGACATATAAGAAATGAAAAGGTGTGTTAATTCCCATGCAAGCTTATAACTCCAATTTACTTTTTATTTAATTTCTATTTAAATATTTATAACTTTCATTTTAATTTTTTATAACTTTTATTATTATTATTTATTTATTACTTTATTATTATTATTAATTTTAATTTCTAATTTTATTTTATTTAATTCTTTTTCCTCAATTAATTCACATTTAATTAATTATAATCAAAATATCAAATATCATGATTTTTTATATTAATTTTCTCAAATAATTAATTTATTAATTAAATCTATTTATTAAGACTTAATTAATAGAAAATTCACCATAGACCTCCAAGATAAAATATGAAAACTCATCATAGAGCAATTCACACAAAATCAGTCGAAAGGGTTAAAAATCATGAATTATGTCATCCGACACATTCGATGGTAAAATATCCAAATACTTGTCCTACCTTACTAGGACAATTGGTTTAAGGGTTTGGGATTTGGACTTGAGGATTTATCTCCCTTCTCTTATCATTGAGATAGTATAATAGGGTATGCTCATCCTGGCAAATTTAGGGAAGTCGATGCCCAGTACCTGCAACTTGTAGGAAAAACCATGCATGTACATACAATATATATAATGCTAAGCTAAATAGACAATGGAAAGAAGTGGTGCATCGTGTAGATCTCGACTAAGTACGTGACTACGACTCCCTTCCTTAACCATATCAGAAATGTCATACAATAAGAAAACACACACACCATACACATGCAAGTATGGGGTAAGTATCCATAATAAAGCACATGAAATAATAAACCATCTGACTAATCATCAACAATAACTGAAAGCAATGTAATGATCATCATGCATACATGAAATGTAAAGTCTAAATGATCTCATCATATATCCACTGAGTCCATAACATAATGTCTAATAGTCTCAAAACAATACCACTCATCCATCAACATAAAACTAGTCTATCATAGTCTAATAATAACAACAACAATGTCCAAAAAAGATGTCAATGAGGGTAGGTACTACATCCACCCCCCCTTGGATTAGACTTACTCTTGGAAGCCTACAAACAAGTAGGGATATAACTCCCATAATCTAGCTGCATACTCCCAAGTAGCTGAAGAATCATCAGTAGGGTCCCGTTGGACCCTTACCTACTCGATGGTTTGACCCCTGAGGGTCAACTCCCACTGCTTCAGAATAAGAACCAGGTCCAAAGCCAACTGCCCATCCTCTACTTGCAATGCATTCCAATCAAGAACATGTACAATATCAGGAATATACTACCAAAGCACTGAACCGTGGAAAACATCATGAATGCGAGCTAGGCTAGGCAGTAGAGCAAGGCGATAAGCAATCGTGCCAATCCTCTCCAAAATATCGAATAGTCCCACAAAGTGAGGTGCTAGCTTAGAACCCTTTCTATATTGGATTAGACTCTTTTGTGGAGGCACTCTCAAGAAAACCTTGTCACCCATAGCAAACTGCTTATCAGTCCTATAGCATCAACATACTTCTTTTTTCTATCTTGTCCCGTAGTCAGGTGCTTACGGATATGCACTACCTATTGCTCCATATCACAAAGCATCTCAGGACCCTACAGGATGTGATCCTCAAGGCTGTCCCAACTCAATGGTGTATGACAAGGATGTTCATATAATGCCTGAAATGGTGCCATGCCAATAGAACTATGATACCCGTTGTTGTAAGCAAACTCCACTAGGTAGAGATAGTCCTCCCAATGTGTCTGCCTATCCATCACATACATCTGTAACATATCCTCAAAAACCTGATTCACCCTCTCTGTCTGACCATCAGTCTCCAGATGATATGCCAAACTAAAGTTTAACTATGCTCCAAGCTCATGCTGCAGCGATGTCCAGAATGTAGATGTGAATATAGGATCCCTGCCAAAAGTGATCTTTCTAGGAATACCATGTAATCTCACAATGTCACGAATGAAGACATTAGCTACAGAAGCTATTGTGTAGGAAGACCTGATCGGTGAGAAATGTGCCACCTTAGTCAACCGATCAACGGTGACCATGAGAGCATCATGACGACGAACAGTCATAGGAAATGCTACAATGAAATCCATGGAGATGATATCCCACTTCCAAGAAGGAATGAGATTTGGCTGCAAAAGTCCATCTGAGTGTTGATGTTCTATCTTAACTCTCTGACACTCAAGGCACCTAGCCACAAAATTAGCAATGTCTCGCTTCATCCCTGACCAAAAGAACAAACATCTCAAATCAGCATGCATCTTCTTGACACCTAGATGTGCTAAGTAAGGTGTACGATGGGCTTTTTCTAGAATCGAGGTGCGAAGCTCATCCAATAATGGCACATAAATCCTCCCCAAATTTCTTAAAAGACTATCTGATTCTTGAACATAACCTGCAAACTTACCTTCGAAAGGTCTTCCTAAATCAATCTCTCTGTACACTTCCTGATACCAAGAATTTGTAGGAAGTGCCTGAAGAATCTAACTCCTCAAATCCACACTAAGAGTCATAGATGATACCACATGTCTCCTGTGACTCAAAGCATTTTCCACCACATTCTCCTTCCCCCAAATGTACTTAACCTCAAAATCATACTCACATAGAAATTTCATCCATCGCCTCTGGCGAGCATTCAAATTAGGCTGAGTGAAAATGTACTAAAGACTATGATGATCGCCATGTAGCTCAAATCTGTGCCCCAACAAGAAATGTCTCCACCTTGTCAAAGCATGAACTATTGCTGCTAACTCAAGATCATGCGTAGGATAATTTAACTCATGATCCCTGAGCTTGCATGATTCATACGCAATCACTCGTCCATTCTGCATCAACACTGCCCCAATTCCTTCAAGAGAAGCATTTGTACACACCATGAAATCACCTTCTGGATCAGGTACGACTAAAATTGGTGCACTGGTCAAAAGCTCCTTGAGCTTCTAGAAAGCTCCCTCACATTTCTCTGTCCATACAAACTTCTTGCCTTTCCTTTGAAGAGAAGTGATAGGATGTGCTATCTTAGAGAAGTTCTGGACCAATCTGCGATAATAACTACCAAAACCCATGAAACTATGAATCTCTGAAACATTAGTCGATGTCAGCCAATCTATTATAGCCTAAATCTTTGCAAGATCCACTGAAATACCATCACCTGAAATAACATGTCCTAAATACTGAATCTTCGACTTGAAGAATTCACACTTAGTTGCATTGGCATAAAGTTGATTGTCCCTCAAACACTGCAATAACAACTGCAGGTGTTCCTCATGCTCCTTCTGAGTCTTAGAATAGATCAATATGTCATCAAGAAACACAAGTACAAACCTTTCTAGATAAGATCGAAACACACCATTCATCAAACTCATGAAAACCAATGGAGCATTAGTCAATCCAAAAGGTACCACTGTGAACTCATAATGCCCATAGCGTGTTAAGAAAAGTGGTCTTGTGAATATCTGCTTCCTTAATTCAAAGCTGGTGGTATCCTGACTTAAGGTCAATCTTGGAGAATACTGTAGCTCCCTTGATCTGATCAAATAAGTCATCAATCCTAGGCAAAGGATACTTGTTCTTAATAGTCACCTTATTCAACTGTTTGTAGTCAATACAAAGGTGTAAAGAACCGTCTTTCTTCTTCACAAAGAGCACTAGAGCTCCCCATGGCAATACACTAGGTCGAATGCTCCCTTTGCTAGAAGTTCCTCTAGCTGAAGACATAACTCACCCAATTCCTATGTAGTCATACGATAAGGAGCTTTAGAGATAGGCTCCGCTCCAAGAATCAAATCAATACTAAAGTCAATGTCCCTCTCTGGAGGCATGTCCAAAATCTCACTTGGAAAAACATCAGCGTACTCCTACAAAATTGGGTGATCTAAAGTCTTCCTTATAGCATCTTCCTCATCAAGATCATTTACCATAATAGCAAATATATGACATCCCTTACGGAAACTCCACTTCAATTGCATAGCAGAAATCATCCGCAAAGATATAGGCCTTGGTATCTCAACTATCTTTAGTTCATTCCCTTGGTCATCTTGGCACATAATAGTCTTCTTCCTGCAATCTATACTAGCTCTATGAGATCCAAGCCAGTCCATGCCTAAAACCACATCATAGGAACAAAGGGGTATGACTCGAAGATCCACTATAGTATCAAAGCATCCTAAGCTAAGCCCGCACTTATGAACTACAGAATCTCTGGAGACCTTAATGCCTGAGTCTAGTTCCACTTGCCAACAATGATCTTGCTTCACCGCATCCAGCTTACACTTAGAAACTATAGATGGTGAAATAAATAAATTTTTAGCTCCGAAATCAAACAATACTGAAAGAGATATACCTCTAATAGAACCTATGGTCTCAACCATTGTTCCCTAATGATTTGCCTGACGGTGATCAACTGCTACAAAAACTCTATGAGCTCTACTTGCATCATCCACTGTAGGCTCTGAAACTATAGGTCTAGGTCCTAAAAACTAAGGTGCTTGTTGTGGACATTGAGCTGCATAATGTCCAATCTGACCACATGAAAAAATTCTATATTTCTGCCAGATCCTCTACCCATAGTTGGTACATTTGATTGCTGACGACTGTTCCTACTAACAAAACACTGGCTACTCTGAGCTGGCTGATTGGGCTGATTTTGTTTATTGCATTGAGCATTGCAGTTGTTCTTGGAATTAGAACCTTTGCCACCACCTTGAGCCTGAGAATTTGATCCCTTTTATCGCTGTGTCTGCTAAGACTACTGTTGATACTATTTCCCCTTAGAAAAAGAAGGCTTCTTGTTACCACCTGAATTGTAATTTCCTTTAGATCCTGAAGCTAATGGCGCTCCTACAAAACCTCCTTGAACAAGGTTGACACTTTTCTCAACAAGGATAGCTCGACGTACCACATCCTTGAGGGTTTTTGGCTCAAATACCTTGACACTCCCAATTATACGGTTATTCAAACCCCTAATAAAATGTTGTGTTAACTGAGCTAAATTTTCACTGAATCCTAAAAAAGTCATGAGCTCATAAAATTTATGCTCATACTCGATCACTGACATAGTGTATTATCTGAGGTTATGAAATTCATCTGCCCTTTGCTGTTTCCATTCCTCTGGTAGGAATCGTTCACGAAAACTTTCCAAGAATAGTTCCCATGTAACACTGCTCATATCGATTCCCAGCTTCTTCTCCTCAACTGTCCACAAGTGGCCCCAAAATTCTCTAAATTAGTGATCGCAAATCTTTCCTTAACATTGATGTCGAAATATTGCATGGAAAAAATCCTATCAAGGGAAATAAGCCACTGCTTGACCACATAACTAGAACCTTGCCCATTGAAAGGTTTAACCTTGGATCTTGAAAGATCCTTCATCTAAGTGGATACAATGGACCTCTGACGATCCTTCCAAGGACTCCTAGACCTAGGTCTATGCTCTTGTTCAGTCTGATGCACTTTGGGCTATTCTTGAATAGGAGGTAGACGTTCTAGAATAGTGTGCATCATCTATCTCAAACCAACCTCTTCAGACTCAACTTAGTCGTCTCTACGGCTCTCTTCCTATTGCATACTAGTGTGCTCTTCCTTGCTCTCTACATGAGCCGATCCCTCATGGGTAGACTCATGGACACTGATAGCTCTGCCATGACCATGGCCTCTACCATGGCCTCTAATAGAAGACCTAGTCCCAGATGCCATCCTACAATAGTACAAAGTACTATTACAATCACACGTTGCAATAGACTAAGTTCAGTTACTATGTTTAGTTTTAAGTTAAATTTCCAATCTTGAAACTAAGTGTTGAAGTATGAAAAAAAATATACAAGTAACAGTTCAAGTTCTGTTTCAGTTCACCTAGTTTTAAGTTGAATAGATACACTTTATAGTTCAAAGTTCCAGTTGTTCCAAAATACCCAGAACTCCCAATGTAGAAACTTGAGCTCTGATACCAAATGTAATGCCCCACAAAGGGATCCAAAGAATTAACCTAGAATTTCACTAAGTTTGGTAGCATTTTTTTTTTTTACATGAAAGTAAATACCACATATAACTTATGCATAATAATGGAAGCAATAGAAATGTCCATCTAAAAGTAAACATAACATACACAACTGATTACATTCTTTAAGATCCTTAATGTTGGATTACATCCAAGTCAACTAACATTAATAAATCCATCTAGTACAACATCCTCATGAAATAATAATGATAAGTCCAATTTTTATATATTACATTTCAAATGCACAATCATCCATTCTACATGTCACAGGGTATGAAAAACTCAAAAGAATATACATACGTAGAATAAGGTACATCATGCTATTCTAATCCATGATACATCAAAGTAAAGATAATCACATGATATACATGATACATCATCATAGAAGACATATAAAAATCAAACATAATAAACTAAGTGCATGGTTCCTTCCAACCATTAATAGCATCATTAGACCATCGTGGGCCCTAGCCATCCCTCCCTGCATAACATTCCAAATCACCGAAGAGATCATCGATATTAACACAGTAGGAATGTCACTCCTAACATATACTATATCATATGCAAAAAGTAATCTGACATGCAATAAAAGCATAAGATAACATCATCTAACATATGCTAATCATCAATGAAATAATACATATCCACCATCATGAAGGACGCATCAGCCACGATGTGTCAATGAATCTCAAATGATAAGAGTGGAAAAACACTACCACCCGACCGCGTGGTACCTAAGTGGTCCACTCCCACCATGCTGAGGAGATAATCTCAACTCCCAAACAGGGTATCCAAAACACATAGCATAAATCTCTGCAAGTCTAGGAATCCTAAAAGTATACTAACTCAAAGGTTCCAAACACAAAATTTGACATCTAATCCCAGAGGTACACAATGACATGTAGGAACCTACTATGTAAGTGGGAAAGTGTCATCGCATTTATCATGTACAAGTTACCCTGGCAGTTACCTAAACTCCATGGGTCCATACTGATCTTATGCAGCCACTAGTATCCTCTCATACTGACAAGGCATACTATGGAATGCAAGGTTGCAACCATCCATTCTCACTACTCCCATGCTAGCCTGTACAAGCACTCAAAGCATGGGCGAGAACCAAAACACTTATCTTTTTAGGTTCATTCAGTTAGTATTAGGTGTGAATGTTATCACTTATTATTCCAACTTACAATGAGTTACCCTAGCAGCTTCTTAGGGCCCCAGCCCCCATTGCAAGCCACTTCTCGACACTACATGCTTATATCCTACCCTAAGCTCATGGAATTATAAATCTCAAAATCACAAAAGATAATCCATAATGAAATTATCAAATATGCATAAAAGCATCAAATCTCCATGAGCAAATATCCAATGGTTCTCAGTAACCAAAATATATCTCAATCATACTGATTGAAGACTCCAAAATGGTTGAGTCAAAACATGTCACAACATGACATCATCAAGAATAAATCCATATTTTAGTCCAATCATGGCAACTAAAAAATAACCAAGGATAACTGATCGATGATAAAAAATGGTTAAGTCAAGTGTCTCATTCATAAAAATCTCAACTATAACAATCAGTAATTACAACCAATACATAGAGCATTCCATCACATAACCATGGTTGGGTTTATAAAGATTGAGATTAAAATATCATCATGACATCACAATCACATAACCCCCAAGCCTCTGGTAGACATCCTATACTGGTCAACACTAGTCAACCCAAAACCCAAAACAATAGCATAAAGAATGCCCAATGCAAACACATGTTTTGGTTTTGCTAAATTTACAAACTTGAATTTAAATGTAGAGGTCTTAGTTTATGTTTCCAAGTTTAGAGAATAAATGGAGGAACATTTTATACATGTATTATTTTAGATGAATAAAAGTTTCCCTTAAAATCCATCTTTCGATTATAATCTTTGTTTGAAAATAGTTTCCCTTAAAATCCATCTTTCGATTATAATTTTACATGTATTATTTTAGATGAATAAAAGTTTCCCTTAGATGAATAACAGTCGCAGTACCTGTGACTGCAGGTATGATGTCGTTGCCCGACGTACAGGGTACGGGTCATATACCCGCCCAAAGACATGTTTAATATTGTTTTCAATAGCATTTTTAAAACACTTTTCTCAGAGATGAATCGTGATGCGATTTTTAAAACTTTCATTCGCTGCAAAATATATGTCATTCGAATTTTAATTTTATATATATATATATATATATATGTATATATATGTCTGTGTTTGTGTATATATATACAAAGTTTAATCAAATATCACAGCGCACACACACACACACACACACACACACACATAATTGTATTTATATATATGCATATATGTATGCAGATTTAAAAATATAAACATTTAACAAAATATAAATTCCAATTCTCAGAATTTTCCTATAATCCTTGATCTCAAACTTTTTCCATTAATTAATCTAATGGGTTTGACTATGAATCTAAACCCTAGCCCCGTGTTTTTTTCAGATCTATGCATATAAAATTCTCAAATAAATTTAACTACCCATATTGAGATTGCATACAATTAAAATAGGAAAATCCTCAGAAGACATATGGAAGACACAAAGAAGACAGGGAATGCGAGATGCGGAAATAGCATAAGTAAAATCACAAGAATTTACCCGTATTCTGATGCTAATTCACTCTTCCTCAAAAAACCCGCAGAGAAAGCTCCTCCCTTCTTCAGAGTTCTCGAGTCCTCCAATGCTCCAATTGCTCTCCAACGCTATATCTAAGCTTCTAGGAATGCTTGAATATAAAGAGCTCTCAGGAAACATCTAGAATGCTTCTAGAAATAGCTAGAAGGTGTCACCAACTAAGCATGGGTCTTTTCCAACCTTCTACATGAGCCATAGGGTTGTAGAAACCATGTGCTTAATTGATGCACTAACCCCCATGGTGTTGACATAAAAGAAATGAAAAGGTGCGTTAATTCCCATGCAAGCTTATAAATCCAATTTACTTTTTATTTAATTTCTATTTAAATATTTATAACTTTCATTTTAATTTCTTATAACTTTTATTAATATTATTTATTTATTACTTTATTATTATTTTATTATTATTATTAATTTTAATTTCTAATTTTCTTTTATTTAATTCTTTTTCCTCAGTTAATTCACATTTAATTAATTATAATCAAAATAACAGAGATCATGATATTTTATATTAATTTTCTCAAATAATTAATTTATTAATTAAATCTATTTATTAAGACTTAATTAATAGAAAATTCACCATAGACCTCCAAGATAAAATATGAAAACTCATCATAAAGCAATTCACACAAAATCAATCTAAAGGCTTAAAAATCATGAATTATGTCATCCAACGCATTCGGTGGGTAAAATATCCAGATACTTGTCCGACCTTACTAGGACAATTGGTTTAAGGGTTTTGGATTTGGACTTGAGAATTTATCTCCCTTCTCTTATCACTGAGATAGTATAATAGGGTACGCTCATCCTGACAAATTCAGGGAAGTCGATACCTGGTACCTGCAACCTCCAGAAAAAACCATCCATGTACATACAATATATATAATGCTAAGCTAAATAGACAATGGCAGGAAGTGGTGCATCGTGTAGATCTTGACTAAGCAGGTGACTACAACTCCCTTCCTTAAACATATCAAAAATGCCATATGATAAGAAAACACACACACCATACACATGCAAGTATGGGGTAAGTATCTATAATAAAGCACATGAAATAATAAACCATCTGACTAATCATCAACAATAACTGAAAGCAATGTAATTATCATCATGCATACATGAAATGTAAAGTCTAAATGATCTCATCATATATCCACTGAGTCCATAACATAATGTCTGATAGTCTCAAAAAAATACCACTAATCCATCAACATAAAACTAGTCTATCATAGTCTAATAATAACAACAACAATATCTAGAAAAGATGTGAACGAGGGTAGGCACTACAAATTATGTTGACTTTCTACATAGATTTTAATAATAAACACAAATAAATAAATAATATAACATGGAATAATAAAAATTAACTAAATATAATGAAAAGTCAAGAGATATTTAAGAAATAGACATGACTCCTTAAAATAAAGATATAAAAGGGAGGGGAGGTTTTTTAGAGAGAGGGAAAAATGGAAGAGGACAAGATAGGAGTTCAAGAAGGAAAAATGGAAAAGGAAAGTATATGAAGAAAATAAGGAAATGACTTTCTTAAAAAGTATCAATGGTATAGAAAGTGTGTGAACCTTTAAAAGGGTTGTAAGTATGAATTATGTCTTTCCAAGATTGTTTTGATGTATTTAGAAAGCAACCAAAAGAGGGGGATGACCCTGTGGTACAAGTTGATAGAGACCAGTCAGAAGTTACCCCTTACTATCTAACCAATACCTTTTCTAGATTTATAAAACATTAAAAACATCTTAACCTTTAATCCCCTAGTATTAACCTTAAAAATACTAGTATCAACTTTACTACCCTTAACATTAATACTATACCAAAAAATTCTTTAGCAACTGATATTACAAATGCTACTTATAACATGATTAATAATAATAGATGGGGTTCTAAGGATCCTAAAGAGGGTTATTGATCTCGATGTGGAGATGTTTTTAAGGCTAGATTAGGATAGATGGTAGAATAGTGAAACATAATTGATTGTTGTGTAAATTCTAATTATTGCATAAATACTAATTACTATTGTTTTAAGGCCAGAATATTTTATAGATGTTAACATATGCATATGTGGCAAGAGACCTAAATACAGAATTTCTCTTCTAGGAAGGACCTTATAGGGAGCATTTCATAATAGATGGAGAATTAACCAAGGATCTAAGGATCCTCAAGAGGGTTCTTGATCTCAATATCAAGATGTCTTTAAGGTTGGGTTATGATAGAAGTTAGAAGAGTAATATATAATTTATTAATGTGGAAATTCTAATTATTCTAATTCATATTCCTTATGGTCCTTTCGAAGGTTCATAAACTATCAATATATTGATACCTTTTAAGAAAGTCACTTCCTTATTTTCTTCATATTTATTTCCTCTTCCTTTTATTATTGTGAAATATAAGAATACATAGAAAAAAAAAATATTAGAATTTACACAATAATAAATTATATATCACTATTCTACCCTCTATCCTAACCCAACCTTTAAGATGTCTCTATATTGGGATTACTAACCCTTTTGAGGATCCTTATATCCTTAGTTATTTCTCTATCTTCTATGTAGTAGTCCTTTCAAGGCCCTTCCTAGAAGAAACATTCTTTATCTGGGGCCCTTGAGATACACATACACACATGCATGCTTGCGCGTGCACGCATGCACACACACACACAGAGACACACAAGCCTAAATTTTCCATCCATTCGTAATGATAATGATTAGTATAATGATGCAATCAACTTGTTGTCAACACTAAGAAATATACATTAAAAATGATTTTATTAAACAAACTTAAAAGGGGTCGACTATATGATTGAATAAATAAACATACTTATAAACATTAGTTATACCAAGAGATGCAACCAAACTCATTGAGCATTAAATTCACCAATAATATAAGGAGAAACTGAGGCCAGTCATAATATATGATATCAATTCACCATTATATAACTCTCCATCTACAAATCGCTATCTCCTAAGCTTTTTTTTTTCATCTTCTATCTTGAGAAAAGACTGTCTCTCAAGCACCCTTTCTGCCCAACCTAAGAGTGCATTTCTCCCTCGAGGCTAATCCTTACATGAAGAGTGCATTGATGTCATGCCTGACCACTACTTCAGGTTTTTCTGCAAATTAGGACCTTGTGTTATCAAATTCCCTTTAGTTGTTATGTTTTTAATTCTAAAGTATTTGGTTATATTACTGTCTTTGAATGATGAGACTGATGCTAAACATATTTTCTGTTTTGAACTATGTTGTTAGCAGTGAATGTGATTTAGGATTTTTTGATTTGAACTGGCATATAAATATTTGCATGTTGGTTGGGTATCGATTATGTTTATAATGTTTCAAACTCATTGTATACTACATTCTATATCTTATTGTATGATTATCTTGATGTTGCAAATATATTTAAATGGTAATATGTTGTATGCATTCAGAATTCTTCATTGTAATTTCATATATGTGACTTTAAAGGGATTAAATACTTATATTGTGTATATCCTTGAGATGGTTTTAATTACAAAACTTATATTCATTTTGTTTTAAAAAGGTTTAATAAACTACAGTTGCATTTCATAGATATATAGATATATATATATGTTTTTTTTTAAAAGGGGTCTAAACACCCTAAGTTGAGGTTGGCATTAATATTTTCTATTATGTTTTAAAAAGGGGGTTTTGTATTTCTTAATTTTCATAGAACCCTAAAAGGGTATCAAATGCCATGAATGAGGAAAACATGCTCATTGTGTTCAAAGCCAAATTCATGGCGGTGGACTTGGTGCTGTGGAATACATGGCACTATGATTCTTGTGGTGTATTGAATGTTTGTTTTGGGGATTTATGGCCCCAAAGGATTAGTCGGCCATTTCGTGTTGTGAGTTGGGATTTTTGTTAAATATACACCAGAATCTTGGCCACAATGCTCTGTTTGAAATACATTTGTGACCCTTACTACTGAGGTATCAGCATAATGAAGGGTGTTGGTTGGAAAGAAAACTTGCATATTGGGTTTAACTCGATGGAGTTACTCCACAAAAGTTGTATGTTGTTCTTTTGAGTTCCTCTACTCCACTTCATTGTGAAGTCATTTGTGAGTTATATGTGTAAGCTATGTAGAGATTGTTACTAGTTTGGTCTTGGCTTTTGGGGCTTTGGCATCGAGTTAGATTGCAGAGCAATTTCCATCTTCAGAATTAAATGTAGGGGCAATTTCTTACCCTACTCTCTCTCTATTTTGAATTGCAATGTTATTTCATTTACCATAATGTAAATGGTTATCAGTTTTACATTTTGTGAATGTACATTCAAGGATTGGTATGTAAAGAGCATGGCACTACGTGCGATGCTTAGCTCTGTATATATCCACCTTTAAATGTGGATTTATGGAGAAGTTAAGTTGGGTGTTGATATATATATATTTGTTTGGGCTTTTCCCTAACGATACAATCTTTCTCTGAGTTGAACCCGATCAGGACTTTATGTCTGCGATAGCATGTGTGCAAAGTGTTTAGGATATTTTTATGGGTATTCGGCTTTGTTAGGGCCAAGCTTTGAGAGAATCATATTTTAAAATTCATAGATATATTTGGTTCAGCCACAGTCTCAAGCTTGCATTTGGTTGTAGTCTTATGATTGATTAATGCCACGGTTACTCTATTTCTTAAGATATAAATAAATAAGGTTTATGTCATTGTTAAAAAAATAGTATGCTTGAATTCTTTAACTCAATTATTGTAAAGTAAAATAGTAACTTAGCGAACAATTGTGACATTTAATGATAATGACATTTTGTCAAATGGTTAATAGGAAGCTCGAATTAAGAAGAAAATCTTTTGCGACAGCAAAGTTTACCCATTAATTTATTATGGAAATCGAGTCTAATTTAACTGATTATTTTGTGGTATATTTTGCAACTAAATAAGGCATTATTTTATAACAAAGACATTGTTAGATGCTGTTGTATCACCAGGGTCATTATGTGAACAGCTAGTGAGCATCTTACAGTTTTGGGATTTTATATCTTAATCATTTTTAGTCATTGATATAATGTAAGTTACATTTCATATTTGTGAATCATATTTTAAATTGAATTCAGATATTGTATTTTAAATGCTGATTGTAGATATAACTGGGTGGTATCTTATCGTTAAACAGTGGTAAAACTTCAATAGACACTTGGATATTCAGTAACATTGTAGATTATCTTTTGTTAAGCATTGGCTATACTTGGATTCAGTAATATTTTATTTTACTATGAAGTGTCTTAATAAGCATTTACAGATTGTTTTGAAATAAGATGTTTGAAATAGAATCTTTTTTTACAAAGATGTATTTCTGTTCTTAAATGAAATGGAAAGTCGTTTTAAGTTATGAGACGAGTTATGATATATGTTGGTGATATTTCATTTAAAAGCAAGAATATCATATGTACCTTGTATTATTATCTTGGCCAATTCAAAGGATAAGCTTAGTTTGTTATAATAGTAGAGATAAGTAGTATAGTATTACGACTGGTAAATATTGTTAAATTGATGTAACAGTTTAATTATATTTACAAGATCGTAATATTATAGTATTTATTTCTGTTGTTATAATAACCTGAGTTTACTTTCAAAGTTTGGTAGTAGAAGATAAGATTTTAAAAGATTAAGAATGTAATGTCATGTGAAATCCGACTGTTATTCATTGCATGTGCATTCTTAGAATATCTGATTGATGTGTAGTTTAAGGATAGTTGTAATGAACGTATATTGAGGTGGCTAAATATCAATTTATCCTATTCAGTTAATTAATTTAGTGATAATTTTAAAGATGAATTGGGTGGGTTAATTACATATAAAAGATAATTGGCCTTACCTATGACTTAAACCAGTAAGGTTAAGTACGAAGAATATGGAAAGTCTCTATTATGTCATTTCACAAGTACTATAGACAATCCCACTATGTGTTGTCTATGGGCTTACCATATACGGATGTAGTATCTTGGCACCATAGTGATGACACCTCAGTATATATATGGTTCATTAACTGGTTATTCTTAGTGCAAGTTTAATTTTGCATTGTTAAGAAGATGATACTTCTTGCATAGTAATTTTAGAATTGCACTATGTTATGTGGTTCAGATATCTACATTATGGTTATATATATATATATATATATATATATATATATATATATATTCTAACATGTATGCAGATGGAGTACGCTTTTCAACTCAATGTGTACTAAGCCCTCTTTATGTTGTGTTGCATTTTGTGTATGTTCTAGGTATTCAAGTTGAATAACTAGTGCTAAGGAAGACTATTGAAGTTACTTCTTAAAATTGAATTTGATATTTGTAAAGTCCATATGTTGGACTTAGGCATCTTTGAATGATATTGTTCTTCATTATTATACTGAACTTATTATGTATTAACTTCATTATGGAAATTTATTTAGACGATTTATTCTTATATTTTGAGGTCTACAAATTGAGAATGACTCAATCAATGTACTTGTTCTTGTAATATGATGATTAAATAAATAAAAAATTCTTTGGTTCTTTATGTTTGTTCATAGTTTTTCTCTTTGTTTTGTGGATCATTATATTTGGTATCAGAGCACGGTTAGAATAACCAAGACTCTTGGGTTTTAGGGGTTTTCTTGTCTTCGATGCATTATTAACAATTAATTATTTACATGTTGTTATCATGCCTCTCATCACTAGAGGAACTCGAGGTCATGGCATTCCTGAGGATAACCTTGCTGGCAGAGGTAGAGGTAGGGGCAGGGGCTATGGTAGAGGTCTTAGGCACCAGAGAAATGTTGGGGCTGATTAGGTTTATTAGAATGCTGGGGTTGGAAACAACCAAGATAATTAGGCAGATCAAGCTATGGTACTTCAACGGATACTGGAACGTCTCGATAATATTGAGACTAATAACTAGATTCCTAGTGGGTGAGCAAATGTGTGAGTACCTATTGTGCAAGGTATTAACCTTCTTGTAGAGGATGATCTAGTGGCAAGAGCTCAGATCAAGGATCTTTCCAAGGTAAAAGGATGGTTATTTTATGGTATGGAATAGGGTACAACAGCAGAAGCTTAGCTGTTGAATATTGAGTGGTGCTTTATCTTACACCGTTACTTGAGTAATGTGAGAGTAAGATGGATGGTTATGCATTTAAGGGGATTTAGTTCCTTGTGGTGGGAACAAAAGTTGGAGAATCTTGACATTGATATCTCTTTCATTACTTGGGAGCTCTTTTTAGAGCATTTCAAGGAGAGGTTCATGTCAGAATATTGGCATCAGGCCCGTGCAGAGGAGTTCTTTCAGATTATGCAGTCTGGCTCTATAGTGGAAGCTTATGAACATAGGTTCTATGAGCTTAAAAATTTTTTTGGCTAGGCAGAAAATGATAAAGCCATGATACAGCATTTCATCAGGGGGCTTATGCCCAAGATCGGGGAGGAAGTGAGAACTTTCAGACCTGTGTCTATGTAGGAAGCTTCGGAGCGAGCAAAGCTGATTGAGATGAAGTCTGGCTATCACGGGACTTCATACAAGATGAGCATGGATCTACCTACCCTGAATGTCAGTAAGAATCAAAAACCTCCTCAGACTAGTTCAAAATCAGGATTTTCAGTTGGGAAATTCAAGAAGAGGAAGTTTGATAAGAACTCCAAGGGTTCAGAATGGCCTAGACCATCTCAACCACCTCAGAGTGTGCAGAGTAATAATCCATCTCCTAGTCTTTCTAGTCAGAACATGGGATTTAGGAAATCTATTGAGTGTTATCATTATGGTTAGTTAGGTCATTACCAATCTTAGTGCTCGAACTGGGACAAGTTGAAGGTTGGACCTAAGCCAGCTAGGTCTGAAGTGACAGTTGGTGATTCTGCTAGGAACCACTATGTTTTTACTACCCTGAATCAGAACCAAGCTGATCATCATAACATAGTTATTGAAGCTCAAGGTAATACTCAAGGTATGAAAGTATCTATCTTATTTGACTGTAGAGCTATAGACTCATTTATTTCTTCTTCTTTAGCTGCATATAGTGGAATTCCTATGGTTAAGGCAAGGAATAGATGGCTAGTGGAGTTAGCGTCAGGTTCTAGGGTGAACACTGATATTGTTGCTCCTGACTGTAAGATTCAAATGAAACCTTTTACTACTTCAGCGAACCTTAGGGTTATACCTTTAGGATCATATGACATAGTTTTGGGAATGGATTGCTTAGAAAAACATCAAGCTATTATGGATTGCAAGGATAAGACAATTACTTGTATGGATGATGTTGGATCAGCTAGGGTTATTGCTGGAATCAGGAGACCCATTTCTTTGTGGATAATTTATACCAAGAAAATGGCAAGGTGTGCTAAAAAAGATTGTAGTTTGTTTGCCATATTGGTAAACAACTTAGAAGATTCCATGGTTAAAGGTTTTTCTCCCAATCATCCAGTCTTGCAGAGATTTTTGGATGTTTTTGTTGAAGAGATTCCTGGAATACCTCCAAGAAGAGAAATTGATTTTAGGATCATATGACATAGTTTTGGGAATGGATTTCTTAGAAAAACATCAAGCTATTATGGATCGCAAGGATAAGACAATTACTTGTATGGATAATGTTGGATCAACTAGGGTTATTGCTGGAATCAGGAGACCCATTTCTTTGTGGATAATTTCTGCCAAGCAAATGGCAAGGTGTGCTCGAAAAGATTGTAGTTTTTTTGCCATATTGGTAAACAACTTAGAAGATTCCATGGTTAAAGGTTTTTCTCCCAATCATCCAGTCTTACAGAGTTTTTCGGATGTTTTTGTTGAAGAGATTCCTGGAATACCTCCAAGAAGAGAAATTGATTTTCGGATTGATTTAGTGCCAAGAATAGAACCAATTTCCAAGACTCCATACAGAATGATAGCTCAAGAACTGGTTGAGCTTAAATTCCAGTTGGAGGAGCTTTTAGAGAAAGGTTTGATTCATCCTAGTGTATCACCTTGGGGTGCTCCAGTAATCTTTGTCAAGAAGAAAGATGGTTCCTTGAGACTTTGCATAGACTATAGATAGTTGAAGAAGGTCACTATTAAGAACAGGTATCCTTTGCCTAGAATTGATGACTTGTTTGATCAAGTTAAGGGTGCCCATGTCTTTTCAAAGATTGATCTGAAATTCAAGTATCATCAACTTAGAATCCAGGAAGCTGATATTCATAAGATAGCTTTTCGTACTAGGTATGGGCACTACGAATTCATAGTAGTACCTTTTGGGTTAACAAATACACCTTCTATCTTTATGAGCCTAATGAATGTTGTGCTTAGAACTTTCCTAGATAAGTTCGTAGTGGTATTTTTGGATGATATTTTGGTGTATTCTAACACTACTGAGGAGCATGACCTGCATTTAGAGCAAGTTTTGGAATGCCTTCGTACGAACAAATTGTATACCAATCCTTGGAAGTGAAAATTCTTCAAATCAGAGATGTATTACTTAGGTCATATCATTTTAGGGAATAGAATTTATGTAGATCCATCCAAAATTTGGGCTATTGTAGATTGGCCAGTACCTGCGAATGTGTCTGAGGTCTGAAGTTTCATGGGCTTAGCAAGCTATTACCACATATTTGTGTCAAACTTTTCTAGAATAGCACATCCTATCATGTCTCTTCAGAGAAAAGGAAAGAAGTTTGTGTGGATAGAGGAGTGCAAGGTAGCATTTCAAAAACTTAAGAAATGTTTGACCAGTGCACCAGTTCTGGCAGTCCCTTATTCAGCTAAGGAGTTCGTGGTTTGCACTGATGCATCTTTGGATGGCATAGGGGCAGTGTTGATGCAAGAAGGACATATTATAGCTTATGAGTCTAGAAAGCTTAAGAGTCATGAGGTAAATTACCCTACTCATGATCTTGAACTTGTAGCAATCATGCATGCTTTGACCAAGTGGCAGCATTTTCTTTTGGGTCAACGATTTGAGTTGCATATTGATCATCAAAGCCTTCAGTATCTTTTCACACAACTAGACCTCAATGCTAGATAGCAAAGATGGATGGAGTTCCTATGTGAATATGACTTTGAGATTAGTTATGTGCAAGGGAAGGAGAATGTTGTTGCTGATGCACTTAGCAAAAGGCGACATGAATTATCTACTTTGATCCTAACAGTGGTTCTTAAGGATAAGATCTTGCAGAACCTTTCTGCAAATCATTGGTTTTAGGATGTTAAGGCAGTTATTGATAGTGGCAGCATCTTGGAAGGGCATTTTGAGAGGTATTTAGTAGATTTTGAAGGTTTACTGCTTTTTAGAGGGAGTGTGTACGTTCCTGAGTCGGGTGATTTGAGAAATCTGGTTTTGTTTGAGGCCCACAAAGCACCATATTCAGCTCATTCGGGTGTCAAGAAAATTCATGCTAATCTTAAGTAGCATTACTATTGGCCTGAAATGAAGAGAGACATAGCAGATTTTGTGGCTCGATGTTTGGAGAGTCAACGAGTTAAGGCTGAACATCAGCACCCTATGGGACTATTGCAACCACATAATATTCCAGAATGAAAATGGGACACTATTTCTATAGATTTTATTACTGGATTGCCTATTACAGCTCATAGGCATGACACTATTATGGTGGTAGTAGACCATTTTTCTAAGGTTGCCCACTTTATTCCAGTTAGATCATCCTATAATGCAGTAACGGTTGCCAAGGTATATATGGAGCAGGTAGTTAAGTTACATGGCATTCCTAAAAAGATTATTTCTGATAGTGATCCATTGTTTACTTCTCCTCTTTGGAGATCCATGCAGCGAGAGTTAGGTACTCAACTAAATTTTAGTTCAGCTTATCACCCAGAGATAGACGGATAAACTAAACATGTCAACTAGATACTGGAAGACATGCTTAGGATTTACATAATGGATAGACAGAATAAATGGGAGGAGTATCTACGCTTGGTTGAATTCACTTATAATAATGGATATCACAATTCCATAGGTATGGAACCCTTTCAAGCATTGTATGGAAGACCTTGTAGGACACCTCTCAGTTGGGATAATTTGGAGGATAGGACTCTTTTAGGACCTGTTATGTTTCAAGATTTGGAGCAGTAGGTTAAAAGGATCAGAGAGCACCTTATTACTGCTCAAGATAGACAAAATAAATATGTTGATAAGCATAGAATCGACTATCAATTCTTGGTGGGTGATAAAGTGTTTCTCTAGGTAAGACCACGTAAGAGTCCAATTTGTTATGGAAAGGGATCCAAGTTAGCACCTCGATTCGTGGGTCCATTTGAAATTTTGGAATGGGTTGGACCTATTGCCTATAAACTTGTCTTGCCACCGAGTCTTTCACGCATTCATAACATATTTCATGTTTTAGTTTTGCGTAAGTATATACCTGATATTGCTCACATGCTTGATTGGAAAAATTTGGAGATTATGGATGGTCAAATCATGTTGGAACCAGTGTAGATCACTCAAAGCAGAACTATGAGTTTAAGAGGGAGATAAATAAGGTAGGTAGAGGTCCTATGGGACCCCAATGATGAAACATTTGCTACCTGGGAGGACACTGAAATGAAGAGAGCAACTCATCCGTTCTTTTTTACTGACTTGTAGGAGAAAGTCGATTTCTAGTGGGGGAGGGTGTCATGCCTGATCACTACTTTGACTTTTTCTGCAAATTAGGACCTTGTATTATTAGATTCCCTTCAGTTGTTATGTTTGTAATTCTGAAGTATTTGGTTATATTACTCTCTTTGAATGATGAGACTGATGCTGAACATATTTTCTATTTTGAACTATGTTGTTAGCAGTGAATGTGATTTAGGATTTTGTGATTTGAACTGGCATATAAATATTTGCATGTTGCTTGGGTATCGATTATGTTTATAATGTTTCAAACTAATTGTATACTGCATTCTATTTCTTATTGTGTGATTAACCTGACGTTGCAAATACATTTAAATGGTAATATGTTGTTTGATTTCAGAATTCTTCATTGTACTTTCATATACGTGACTATAAAGGGATTAAATACTTATATTGTGTATATCCTTCAGATGGTTTTAATTACAAAACTTATATTCATTTTGTTTTAAAAAGGTTTAATAAACCGCAGTTGCATTTCATAGATATATATATATATATATATATATATATATATATATATATATATATATATATATATGTTTTTTTTTTAAAAAGGGGTCTAAACACCCTAAGTTGAGGTTGGCATTAATATTTTCTATTATGTTTTAAAAAGGGGGTTTTGTATTTCTTAATTTCCATAGAACCCTAAAAGGATATCGAATGCCATGAATGAGGAAAACATGCTCATTGTGTTCAAAGCCAAATTCATGGCGGTGGACTTGGTGCTACCAAATACATGGCACTGTGATTCTTGTGGTGTATTAAATGTTTGATTTGGGGATTTATGGCACCAAAGGTTTAGTCGGCCATTTCGTGTTGTGAGTTGGGTTTTTTGTTAAATATGGGTCAAAATCTTGGGTGCATTGCTTTGTTTGAAATACATCTATGACCCTTACTACTAAGGTATCGGCATAATGAAGGGTGTTGGTTGCAAAGGAAACTTCCATATTGGGTTTAGCTTGATGGAGTTACTCCACAGAAGTTGTATGTTGTTCTTTTGGGTTCCTCTACTCCACTTCATTGTGAAGTCATTTGCGAGTTATATGTGTAAGCTGTGTAGAGATTGTTACCAGTTTGGTCTTGACTTTTGGAGCTTTGGCATCGAGTTAGATTGTAGAGCAATTTCCATCTTGAGAATTACATGTAGGGGCAATTTCTTACCCTACTCTCTCTCTGTTTTGAATTGCAATGTTATTTCATTTAAAATAATGCAAATGGATATCAGTTTTACATTTTGTGAATGTACATTCAAGGATTGTTATGTACAAAGCATGGCACTTCGTGTGATGCTTAGCTCTTTATATATCCACCTTTGAATGTGGATTTATGGAGAAATTAAGTCGGGTGTTGCTATACATATATATCTATTTGGGCTTTTCCCTAACCATACAATCTTTCTCTGAGTTGAACCTAATCGAGACTTTATGTCTGTGACAGCATGTGTGCAAAGTGTTTAGGATATTTTTATGGGTATTCGGCTTTGTTAGGGCTGAGCTCCAAGAGAATCATATTTTAAAATTCATAGATATATGTGGTTCGGCCACAGTCTCAAGCTTGCATTTAGTTGCAGTCTTATGACTGATTAATGGCACAGTTACTCTGTTTCTTAAGATATAAATAAATAAGGGTTATGTCATTGTTAAAAAAATAGTATGCTTGAATTCTTTAACTCGATTATTATATAGTAAAATAGTAGCTTAGAAAATAGTTGTGACATTTAATGGTAACGACATTTTGTCAAATGGTTAATAGGAAGCTCGAATTAAGAAGAAAATCTTCTATGACAGCATAGTTTACCCATTAATTTATTATAGAAATCGAGTCTTATTTAACTGATTGTTTTGTGGTATAGTTTGCAACTGAATAAGGCATTATTTTATAACAAAGACATTGTTAGATGCTATTGTATCACCAGAGTCATTATGTGAACAGCTAGTGAGCATCTTACAGTTTTGGGATTTTATATCTTAATCATTTTTAGTCATTGATATAATGTAAGTTACATTGCATATTTGTGAATCGTATTTTAAATTGAATTCAAATATTGTATTTTAAATGCTAATTGTAGATATAACTGGGTGGCATCTTATCGTTAAATAGTGGTAAAACTTCAATAGACACTTGGATATTCAGTAACATTGTATATTATCTTTTGTTAAGCATTGGCTATACTTAGATTCAGTAATATTTGATTTTACTATGAAGAGTCTTAATAAGAATTTACGGATTGTTTTGAAATAAGATGTTTGAAATAGAATCTTGTTTTATAAAGATGTATTTCTGTTCTTAAATGAAATGGAAAGTCATTTTAAGTTATGAGACGGGTTATGATATATGTTGGTGATATGTCATTTAAAAGCAAGAATATCATATGTACATTGCATTATTATCTTGGCCAATTCAAAGGATAAGCTTAGTTTGTTATAACAATAGAGATAAGTAGTACAGTATTATGACTGGTAAATATCGTTAATCTGATGTAACAGTTTAATTATATTTACGAGATTGTAATATTATGGTATTTATTTCTGTTGTTAAAATAACCTGAGTTTACTTTAAAAGTTTGGTAGTAGAAGATGAGATTTTAAAAGATGAAGAATGTAATGTCATTTGAAATCTAACTGTTATTCATTGCATGTGCATCCTTAGAATATTTGATTGATGTGTATGTTAAGGATAGTTGTAATGAACGTATATTAAGGTGGCTGAATATCAATTTATCCTATTCAGTTAATTAATTTAGTGATAATTTTAAAGATGAATTAGGTGGGTTAATTACATATAAAAGATAATTGGCCTTACCTATGACTTAAACTAGTAAGGTTAAGTACGGAGAACAAGGCAAGTCTCTGTTGCGTCATTTCATGAGTACTATAGAGAATCCCACTATGTGTTGTCTATGGGCTTACCATATACAGATGCAGTATCTTGGCACCATAGTGATGAAACCTCAATATATATATGGTTCATTAACTGGTTATTCTTAGTGCGAGTTTAATTTTGCATTGTTAAGAAGATGATACTTCTTGCAGAGTAATTTTAGAATTGCACTATGTTATGTGGTTCAGATATTTGCATTATGGTTATACATACATACATACATACATACATACATACATACATACATACATACATACATACATACATACATACATACATACATACATACATACATACATACATACATACATACATACATACATACATACATACATATATATATATATATATATATATATATATATATATATTCTCTGACATGTATGCAGGTGGACTAGGCTTTTCAACTCAGTATGTATTGAGCCCTCTTTATGTTGTGTTTCATTTTGTGTATGTTTCAAGTATTCAAGTTGAATAACTAGTGCTAAGGAAGACTGTTGAAGTTACTTCTTAAAATTGAATTTTATATTTGTAAAGTCCATATGTTGGACTTAGGCGTCTTTGAATGATACTATTCTTCATTATTGTACTGAACTTATTATGTATTAACTTCATTATGGAAATTTATTTAGACGATATATTCTTATATTTTGAGGTCTATGAATTGAGAATGATTCAATCAATGTACTTGTTCTTGTAATATGATGATTAAATAAATAAAAATTCTTTGGTTCTTTATGTTTGTTCATAGTCTTTCTCTTTTTTTTGTGGATCATTACAATTGAACATACCTAATAAGCTTAGCAATCCAGAACTACTTGAGAAAATAGATGGTAAGGTGTCACCATAAAATTAAGCATGAAGATTAAATTCCTAATGTAAAACATATCACAAATGTGGCAAGGAGTCATTACATAACCAACATAATTAAGAAAATGTATCCACACAAATTTAGTCAAATTATTTCAAAACAATATTTGTGATGGTAGGTTTTATGATGGTATGTAGGTTCAAAGAAAGTAAAAATCTTCCTATCATTCCTTGATTTCCCATGTTAAAGACCACTCCATACTTAATGTTCTTAGATAAGAGTGATTAAATTACCAATACTTTCATCAAATAAAAAAATTTATTTACAAAAAAACTTTTAGAAAGAAGAAAGCTTAACAAATATTTTATTCATATTTCTATAGTCCAATTAGCAATTCTCTTAGAAGAATCAAACTAAAACAATTTGTGTGCCTAAGTGAAAGTAATAAACCAAGGGTTATGTACCTTCCTTGGAATCAAAATTTACATGTCAAAATGAAATGACTATGAGTAACACAATACTAAAGGGAAGTACTTTAAACAAACTACTTAGTAATATATTTATTTATTATTTCCCTTTGTGTTTAGAAAAGACAAAAAAATAGATGGTAAAAATTAGCCATAGAGTATATTTATTTTTCTAATCTTTATATCAAAACATAGAGTAATTAAATATTAATTTAGTTGAGTGAAACAACATTAAACATTTCAAGATCTATATGATAACATGAAAGGACACATTATCTATTTAGCTTAGTGAAACAATATTAAATATTGTATGAGTTATACACTAACAATTAATCACCATGCCTCGATCATGAAACCAATTTTTAAATTTCATTCATTTTAAGTGTCTTCTTAAACTAATAAATAACTCATATTAATTTTAGGCACAATTTTAATACTCAATCTTTGAGAAATGTTATAAAACATGTCTACATGTTAATAGAATTTGGTTAGTAAAAACAAATAGAGAAAACCTTAAAAAGGTCCACAACCCTCTTATAGCTATTTATGCCATTCCAAGAATTAAAAGCACATGCATGTGATAAATAAGCCCAAACTATAGTGTGTTAAATTGAAGTGACCATGCAAATAATAATAGTGCTTTCACGACTTTCAACATGAAATTCATACAAGATAATGTTTAGTCAAGTAGAATTATCTTGTCACTATAACGAAAATCACAATCTTAAACTATGGCATTTTATTTCTACATAAGAGCCTATAGAAATTTTATTGAAAAAATGGAATATTATCTCTTTAGAAAAGTAAGAGGAAATATGAAACTAAATGTTTCACATAAATTAGCTGCTAGTTTCATGGGAATGGTCAATAGACACCACAATCCAATCGAACACATTTCTTTGAGTCATTCTACAAAAATAGTAGACATGATTCCACACTTTGTATTGGAACTTGTAAAGAATGATTTGCAGAAAGAGCAACTAGCTTAGAAGTAGGCTCAAGAATGCTTCAACTCCATTACAATACAAAAATATTGCACACAAAATTTGAATGATAATTTAAAGTTTAAGTAGTGTAAATGCATAGTATTTCCTTTGATGACATGTTCCAACTGAGATAACTTCTAAAAATGAAGAAGTTTTAAATTTTAATCATGAGATATCATTAAGTTGAAACCAAAAGTATTTTTTCTTGTGAATAAATAAGACAAGGGAAGATGAAAGATACTATAGTATCATATGATATTGGTAGATTTTTTGAATTCTCCAATGTCCATGGATATCATATGTGAAATAAAGATAATAAAGTGACATGAAAACTAAAATTTAGTGGTGTAAATTTCCAAAATTATTATTTTTAATGAGTACTAAAAATACAATATGTCAAAATTTCTTTGTATTTAATGGTTTCATTAGGAATGCAATGAAATACATGGAAGTCCTAGATAGTTCTTGTCTTGCATTATGAAATATTCCTTACCATTACACTTAATATGGTACTAGAAGATTACAAACCCTAATGTCATCGAACCTCCTAGGATTAGTCCTTTCAATTATAGTTTTGGTTAATTATTGAAATAGTGAACATCCTTTAATATAGGAAATTGAGATAGAGATTTACTTTTCTCATTAGGCATAATTATTTTTATTTTACTATATAAATAGACCTAGTGTTCACTTATATTAATTGAAATGAAACCCATCTTAGGACATTTGCACATTTACATAATTGAAAGGAAATTTATTAAATGCTTTGTCAATGAACATTTATTTATTTGTGTTTGGGTCTTTTAAAGATTAATAAAAAAAATATTAAGAGCTTTTATTTCATTTATATAATTTGTGCAATTAATGTCAGATGAAGTACATTTTGAGAAAACCCTAACTATAAACCATAGGCATATTCCTTTATCTAAAACTTGGAGAACATGTATTGTAATAGCACAAAATAAATGTTTTAAATTTTATTCGTTCTAATAAAAGAGGAAATATGTTAGAATATTTGTTATGAATATTCTCAGGAAAAATTTATACAGGGAATCTTTACAAATTCCCTTTGAAAATTATGCGAATTCAAGTGGCATATTGTCTTAATGGAAAATAATTGACTAATAGAATACAAGAAATTTCTGCATTAAAATTTGCACATTTGTGGAATAGGACTAGGAATGGGAATTAGGAGTCAAAAACAAGAATAGACAAAATATATAGGAAAAATAATAGGATTTGTTATTCCACATCCCATTTGATTTTACAAAACTTGCAAATTTGATATAGTAGAGAACTTGCTTCTTGTAGGTTTATTAATTAAATAAAAAGAACAACATAGAAATGACTATCTTCTCATTAAAATAAAGAAAACCAATATGACTATTTGAAATGAAAATAAAATATTTTTTATCCTTCACTCAATAAAAAATTAATTAGATGTGTTGACCATTTTATGTTTCCAACACATTTTCCTATTTAAATTGACTTTCCATTAATTTTTTTTTTTTAAATTACATATAGCATATAAAATGGCTAAGGATCAACACAAAATAGCATCTTTATCATGATTCTTTTAAAAACTAAATCAAACAATATTTTCAAAAACAATGAGTGATATATATATATATATATATATATATATATATATATATATATAGAAATAGAAAGCATTCCAAATATTGACCAAGCACACTAAAGGCATTGCCCAAAATGCCAATTGAAAGGAAATATAAGGTGGAAGTTTGGCATGCATCTGATGAAAGTATAAGAGACGTAATTTAGAGGGGAAGGGTGAATTAATTACCAGAAAAAGAAATCCTAGACCCCTTAGATGTCAATATAAATCAAAATCAAACTTTGCTGAAATTTAAAATATTGTTCTAACTTGGTTAGCACTGAATCACTCAGAAAACACTAAGAATTACCGCTATTCAACACTCACTGAAATAAATGCTTCTTAAGATGTTTAATAAAACTAACCAAAATTGACTTAGTTGCAAAATCATAAAGAAAAGAACAT
The DNA here is from genome assembly GCA_028749045.1 of Cupressus sempervirens. Lineage (NCBI taxonomy): Eukaryota > Viridiplantae > Streptophyta > Pinopsida > Cupressales > Cupressaceae > Cupressus > Cupressus sempervirens. The sequence continues at coordinate 606,648,130 of CM053793.1, forward strand.
TAACACATATGACACCAAGATTTAACATGGAAACCCAATTTGGGAAAAAACACCAATTGCAAATAGCTACTATTTTTCACTCTTTTGAAGTAAGCACTATTAAGAGCCAACCCTAATAAAGGTTATAATACAAATTGTTGGACACTTCAATCTAGAAATGCCAACTTGTTAGAGGATTTAGCAAATATCTCTTAAGCTAACTCTGATAAGAGATTTGATACACTATTATAATTATTTGAGAATAAAAATGATACAACTAGATTACTGATGCAACTTTATTTGTTCACTACAAATATTTGTTCTAGCTTGAATACTTGATCCTCCTTGATTAGATAAAATTTTGTAGCTCTGTCAACTTAGGACAGTAGTTTTTGAAGTGTTATGTTTGATTACATTTTGTAGCTTGTGATCATTTTGAGATAGCTCTTTGTGGATAGTTGTGTTAGTGTTTGCAAGCCTTGGGATGGTTTACTCAAATGTGCATAATAGGGTTCATATGATGTAATGAATCTTTAAGCGAGCGCGCGCACTCACACACACACACACACACACACACACACACACACACACACACACACATACATATATACTGCCGATAAAAAAAAACATAATCAAATATAAAAAAATATTTATAATATTGTTAGAATGTACACTAGATTATATTTTTTGGGAGATATAGTTTTCTTAAAGTTTGTGACTTTGTTTTTTCGAAACCCGCTATTGATGCAACCACAAAAATGTAAAAAGGATTTATTTTATATTTGTTTCCTAGAGGTCACTGAAAATGAACAAATTTCTTGATATTTTTGTGGGCAATGATGCTACTATGATTGTCTTGTCAACGTTTTTTATGAATTGAACATCATTTATGTTATCTTAGTTATATTTAATAAATATTCATGTTTTTATGAAAATGGATCCATAAATACACAATGATGAATGATGCATAGCTACTAAATATGACTAAGATCCAATATAAATAAAACTTTTTTCACACTTTCATAGGAGAACATGTTGGGGTCAACCCTTGAGGGAGTACATTTTACTCCATGTGGTATGATTCTTATGAAATTAAATTAAAATACTCATTCTAATCATAAATATACCATAGATTGAATAAATGTATGTTCGATAAAAAAAATCCTTTTTATGTGTTCCCTTACTTTGCTCCCTAAATTTATACACTGTGTGATATAATTGGGTTTGTATTGATTTCAGAAATATTCTAATGTGGATCCCTATGTTCTACAATGTCTAGGCACATCAAACAAAAATGTTTTTAAAAAAACCTCATATTGTAAAACAAAATTTCTAGGTTCTAGTAAATTGCATATTTAGAGGTCTTCTGGTCAAGATTTAAAGTTGAGACTTTTATTGTTCATTAAAATTAGGTAGCTAAACAATCAATATTTTAGGGACTAAAACTAGAGTCTTAGTTTTTCTTTCCATTGGTTCAAATGATTTTAAAATTTGAGCACCAAGTCAAAAGTGACAACACCAACAAGTTTGGGTAAATAAACTCCTTATTTTTGAATTTTTTATAATTTTTATTATTTTGTTACATCGTGATATTCAATTCAAATTATTATGCTTGTGGAAAGTTTTAGTGTTATATGATTATATATATTTGTCCAATTTTGAATATGAAGATGAATTTTGGATTGCATACAACTCTTTCAAGTTTGGAAGTTTTTCCAAATTGAACACAAATATCACAAGTTTTCAATTCACATTAGATTCTTTTTTTCTACTCCATTTTTTAAATTTAGATCAATGGTATCATAGTGGGGACACTTCTCTATGCCAAATCACACAAAATCTTCCTATCAAAGATTATGACTAGTCACATAGTATTTTTTTAAATACCCTTCTTTAAGACACACAGCCAAATTTGTGAGATGATTCATCGAGGGTTGTTAAGAAAATGGGGGAAGAGGTTATAAAAGACCAATGAAAATAGATGTTGAGCATGTTTTCGCTGTAGGATTTGAGCAAAAACACATAACAAATCCATGAAGCCCAAGAAAACCTACATGCAGAAAACCTGTCATGGAGAAGAAAAAGACAAGAAGAGGCAAGGGTTTGATCTAAAAAACTCAAACAAAGAAGAAAAATATTATTCAACAGATTCAATAAATTTACAAAGAGATCAATCCTTATAAAGGAGATTGAAACCCGAAAAGGGTAACCTAAAGCCTAAAAAAGCTAGGGTTGCACATTATAATTAATAAAATATTAATTATATGTACCTACAAGATAGCTTAAGAAAACTAGAGTAATAGGAAACTTAATTAATTAAATCAAAGTGATTTAATTAATAAGTGAAAACAACTAATTACTCTAAAACTACCCCTTAAGCAAAGCTCAAGAGGTAAACTAACCTAGCACATCTATGAAAGCAGATAAATGGGTCCTGGTAATAAGGCCTGATCAGGTACCCAATATAAGAAAATCTTTGTAAACTAGAGAAATAGAGAAAATCACATGGAGAAAACCCTACTCTAGAAAGAGATAGCAAAGAATGTTCCAGAAGTAGGAACAAAGAGAGATCATGAAGAGAACCAGTGAAGCATGAAAAGCCACAAAACTCTATCAAAAGGTGTTGATTTGTAGAATCTCCACAAAAATAGAAGGCATGAACCAAGCGTGTCTATATGGTAGATGATCCATCTGACCAAAATGCATAGGTATCCAACCAATACAATTGCCTAGTATGTAGGATCAAGTACTAAATACATAGCTCACACTAATGAACCATCAAACTAAGGAAGCATTAGGACCAATAATATAACCCCCCTTAATGCAGATGGGGTGAGGTGATAGGAAATTGAAAAGATAGGCCAAAAATATCCTACAAAATAGGAACCAAACACATCGAGAGTGAGGTACAGAAACCTATAAAGGCATGTGTCATTAACACATCATGAGGCAAAAATGGAAGAGGGTACAAAATGGAAAACAACTATCCTCCCCATGGCACTTTATAAAATAGTGCGAGTAGAACAAATCACAATGATGAAAAGGATCCCAAAATGCAAGAGTAGCACTTTATCTCAATGTGTTTCCATAAAGATGCTTACAAAAAATATTTAAAATGATCATAAAAAGCATAAGGCTGGTACAAAAAAAAAGTACAAGCTAAAATGAAGCATCTAAAGCAACAAAATCGATCCCTGAACCTAAAATAGCCAGGATATCCACCAGCATACAAAAAAATGTAGAAGGCTGAATAAAATGTGCCTAGAGTAGAATCCAAAACCAAAACTAGCATCACTGAAAAGAGCACAAAAAGAGCTTTCCAGCAATATAAAGAAGTCCAAAATCAAAGATCGAATGCTCAAGATATGCCTCTCGAAGTGTAAAATAGAACATCCAGCTTTGACAGCTAAAATAGGCAACCAAACTACATCAAAACTAAAAAGAAACCTACAAAAATATCTCCATCTTAGAACCAGCTTTCCAGTGCATTTTTTAGAGTGAAAAAATATGTCCATATGCTCAAGTTATGGAAGAAAAATCGACAGGGGCTCTGAAAATGCATGAAAATTTATTTTTTTTAATAAAAAAATAATTTTTAAAAAAAAAAATAGCCACCCCCACACCACCAGCGGAGTAGTGACCATGGTGGTAGGAGGGTAGAGGGCTACCATAGGACAGAGTGGTGGTGGGGCCATGGCGGGCACTACCGGCGGAGCCGCCGCGGTCTACTGGCGGATCGCTAGTGGTAACTGCCAACGGTGATCCCAGCATTTAACTGCTAGTGGTTCTGCTATGGCTAACTAAATGTTATGGGTCAAAATAGACCACTGTGCAACTTTTTTGTAATTTTTTTAATTTTCCTTGCCTTGGATTGCATTCAGAGGACATACGGCCCAGTACAACAAAAAAAATTTGCCTCCCAGTTCAACATTGGCCAAATTGGACAAATTTTATATCAAAATGGGGGTTTTGATGCCTTCTGAATCCATTTGTGAGGTCTGTTTGGCCTCAAACTCCTTCAAAAATTAGTGACCCAGCTATTTTCTCAGAAAAAACCCCAAAAAACACCAAATTTGATCTGCCAAACCCTTGTTCTCCCTTTTTCTTGAAACAACAAACAAGTTACAAAAGATCTGGCTTTGATACAATGTAGGATTTGAGCAAAAGCACATAACAAATCCACAAAGCCCAAGAAAACCTACATGTAGAAAACTTGTCGTGAAGAAGAAAAAGAAAAGAAGAGGCAAGGGTTTGATCTAAAAAACTCAGACGAAGAAGAAAATTATTATTCAATGGATTTAATAAATTTACAAAGAGATCAGTCCTTATAAAGGAGATCGAAACCTGAAAAGGGTAACCTAAAGCTAAAAAAGCTAGGGTTGCACATTATAATTAATAAAATATTAATTATATGTACCTAAAAGATAGCTTAAGAAAACTAGAGTAATAGGAAACTTAATTAATTAAATCAAAGTGATTTAATTAATAAGTGAAAACAACTAATTACTCTAACATTCACACATTCTACTAAACTAGCAATCCTCTAGGTCAATAGTACCATTTCATGGAAATTCCACTTTCAAAGTATATGCAAATTTTGATATCCCAAATTTTTAAGGAAAACATGATGTTTTCATTTAATGGAAAAATAGGTTTTCAAGGGATGCAAAACTCTTTACGAAAAAAACCTCTTATATTTAGATACTCATGAGAAAAATAGTCATAATCCAGTTGCTAGAAAAAACATAAAGACTACTAACAATAAGAAACTACACAACATCAACAGTAGAAGTGACGAGAGTGAAACAGTCCAACAAAGACATAGAAAACAAAAAAGACCAAAACAAAAAAAAAACTAGGAAACTTGACCAAGTCTAGGAGGAGACACTCTATTTGATTTTCCAAATCTTCCAATTTTTAAAGAGTTTGAAGGACGGAGTCCTCTTTAGGTTTTTCCACTTTAGTGTCCTCTGTCATCTTTCTTTTGTTGCCCCTTTTTCTCTTGCTAGGACCCATGATATCATTTGTGTCAACATCATCCTTGTCCATATTGATGACCTTCTAATATTGCAACATTTCATAGAGATTTTTATGGTTCATCCATGATGCATTTAGTTTCTCATGATTATGGAGAAAAATGGTAACCAACATTGTGTCATTATTTTTCATCCTTTCAGTAAGAATCTTTATTTTGATCTTCATTTCCTTAAGCAATCTACTTAAATTAATATTCTTATCATCATCAATCTCCTTTCTAGCATCCTTAGTTTCCATTTTAGTTGACTAAATTTCATTGACAAGCTAGTTGTCAAACTAAAATGAGTTAGAATACCTGGCTTGAGAAATGTCAAGAATATTCAAGTTAGCAGTTTTCATATCCTTATTTCTAATCTAGGATTGATCCAATGACATAATATCTTAGGCTTTGATAGTATTTTTCTCAATTCCAGTATTACGATCCATCTTGTTTTCGCTAATCTTATTTAAGCCTTTCACTTCCATGGCTTCCAAGAAGGTTTTTTTATTACAATTCACATTCTCTAGAAACCTGGGAGACAACACCTTAGCTTTCTAAGTGTATTCCTTCTCAAATTCATCACTATCATCATCCTCCAGAATCTACTTGTCTTCCACACCATACCCTTTGTCAATATCAACTTTATCCTCTACATTATTAGATCATCCATCTTTCCTTTTTCCTTATCCTTATGGAGATCAAAATCTTTATTAACTTCCCCACATTCATATTTAGTGTTAAAATTTTCCTCTTCCTCAGAGTCGACCTGATCTTCATGATCAGGAGTGCTAACCCGCTCCCCCTCAGAGCTACAATTATTTTCAGTCTCCTAGTCCTTTGTCTTGAATGAGGTTTAAATATTCTTTGAGCTATCAGTAGGGGTGGATGTAGTAGTCTCTTCCAAATTAGATAATTTGAATTTTTCTTATTGAGGTCCTTATATGAATTAGAAGAGTCATTCAAGGAGTCATCTGGGTCTGAGATGACAAGCCTTCTTTTCTTGTCCTATTTCACCTCCCTATTCCTTTTCTTTCTATTCTCCTCTTTGGACTTATCTATATTTTGTCTCCTAATGTTGATAATAACCCTTTGGCTATGCAGAATTATCTTGCCATTCTCCCAAAAAATTTGCAACACCACCTTTCTTTAAAATTCTTAGGTGTTTTTATGCTCCTTCCACTGATATTCCTCTGGGTCAAGAAAATTTAGATCAATTTCCAAGGTCTACTTCATTTTTTGAGATCTAAGTCCTTGAAATGCTAGACTTTGCCTAATATCCTCTTTCCTTTTACAATTCTCCTTGTAGTTTGAATAAATCTTGAACCCCATGCAATCCCAAAGGCTAGTGTTGTTCCTCATGAACAACATACAAGTGTTACAAAAAATATTAAAATTTTCGTTCATTCTAATTAATAATGACCCTGCTCAGGAGTTTATTATATCATGATTAATGATATTAATGAGCTTGTGCTCCATCTTTTCACTACTTTCTAATTTATATTATCATTACTCCTCATGGAAAAATTAGCCAATCTATCAATAGCTTTATTTGCTTCTCTATATTCATGAGAATTTTCTTCAAAGTTTGGATTTCAATTTTAATTTTGTCAATAATATAAGTAATCATAATACTAGGATTATGCCACCCATTTATAAAATTAACTATATTTTTTGAATCTCCAACAAGCCAAACCCATTTGCTACCAATTTCCCTAGCCATACTAATAATAGTGATAGCGTTCATTACTTCCACAAAATGACTAGTTTTAGTTCCTAGAGGCATAGCAATCACACAAAGATAACTTCCAAAATCATTTATGAAAATACCACCATAGCTAGAAATACTTGGGTTCTGTTTGGCAACATCATTAAAGTTATCTTTTACCAAATCATGGGGAGTAAAAGTCTAGACCACATCTTCCTTATTTTTTTTGAGTCTTTATTGAACTTAGAAATCTCCCAGCTCTCAAGGCATTCCTTATTGCTCACCTTACAATTATTTCTTACCTCATTAGAAATTTGAAAATTTTCATTAATGAAAAAAAAAATTTCCACATTATCTTTATGTTTCCTAGGCTTATCCATGAAGATACAATTGTTTCCCTCTTTCCAGGTATGACATATGGTATGGGGGGCTATGAAATTCTAGAGATTTTGAAAATTTGATTTGTTCGCAAGGCCTCTCCATTGCTCAAAAAAACCTTGAATGGAGTTAGGAAAAATCCAAGATAGATTCATTTTAGCAAGGATCAAGTTCCAAATTTCCCCCATGTATTGACAATTCAAGAAATGATGATTAGTACTTTTTACCTCTTGTTGACATAGGTAACATCTGTTAGGAATAATCATTCTATTTCTAATCATATTGTCAATATTCAAAAGTTTATTCTGAAGAAATAAGTAGGTAAAAAGTATTGATTTTTGGAGTGAGGCCTATGACCCAAGCCTTATCCCAAAATGGTTTTCTCTCATTTTAAAAACTTTTTTCATTGCCTAAGTTCACACTATAGTTTCCATCTTGTTTAAGTTTCTAGATAAACCTTCCTCCACATTCTCTCTCATAAACCCTTAATTAATATTAGTTTGATATCAAATTCAATTCCTGACTGATGATAGTCAAGATCACCCAAGTATCATTCCTCCAGTAGTTGGCCACTTTCTTCCCAAAAAAAAAAAATACTTGAGTATTTTGATGAATTTAAAAGTTACGAAAATTTTTCATTGGTTTCTCCATTAACCATTGATCATCCCAAAATTGATCTTTAGACCATACCAAGAACCCAACCACTACTGATTTTCACTTGATTTCTACTCTTCTGAATACCATTCCAAATGAAAGCACCATTAATTTTCTCTTCAAAATCGAACAAAGAGTGCAAATTATTGAATTTTGAAAGATATTTGTCTTTAAGAATACTACTTTGGATTCTTTATCTAAGTAAAAAAGTCTCTATAAATGTTTAGAAAAAGGAGCTATATTAATCAACCTTATAGATCTTAGCCCCAACCTACCACAATTCTTTAGTTTACAGACTTCTTCCCATTTGACCAAATGAAATCTATTCTTCTTTATAGTCCCCATCTAAAGAAAGTTTCTCTAAATCTTTTCTATAGCATCAACAACTTTTTCTGGTATAGAGAAAAGACAGGGTAGACAATTCAGATAATTAGGCCACTTGAAATCCCCTTATAGAAAAAATGTTGTGAAAGGCAAGGTGATCACATCTATAAATTCCCTTCTAGCAAATACAAGGGGAAAGGAAAACCTGATAATATTAGTGAGTTAATTGTTTTGTGAAAGGTGTGTTGAAAGGCATGGAATTCCAAAGGGTGTATGATTAATATAATATTTCATTTTGTAAGGAGTGTATTCACTACATAAATGCCATATAAGAAAGGAGCAAAAAAACTGAAAATGTCACACATAGAAGTGAAAGTCAATTTCATAAAAAGTATAAGTAAGCCTAAATTTCTCATCCATTCACAACGATGATGATAAGTACTAGTATAGATATCTTAAATAAATCTATCTAAAGAAATGTCAATAGATATCCACTAAAAGATAATTATAATTATAATTTACTACCTCTAAAATATTTATATTTCATTTATTTCTATTTATTTAGTATTGTACTAACTTAAGCTTTTTATTTTAATTTGTTAAAAATATTATAATTTAAATGAATATTTTATGTGGTATTTACTAATTTTTTATTAAAAGTATTTTCTATTTATAATAAGATTTAAACTCTTGACATGTATATGGTTGTCAAATTTAACCTAGAAGAATAAAAGTTAACATTAACATGTTTCACACCATCCGACTTCACTCATTCTGCCATTGCAGAATCCCTATCAACATTTAATATGATTTTACCATCTTGTTGACAACAATAAGAAATTTACATGAACAATGATTTTATTAAACAAAGTGAAAAGGTGTGGACAATATTATTGAATACATAAACATACTTATAAACATCAATTGTACCAAAAGATTCAACCATACTCATCAAGTATTAAATACAAAAATTATACAAGGAGAAATGGAGTCCAGTCATAATACATGACATAAATGCACCATTATCTAACTCTCCATCTGCAAATACTTATCTCCTAAGCTATCGAACATTCTTTCATCTTTTATCTCAATAAGAGACAATGTCTCAAGCACTCTTTCTACCCAACCTAAGACTACTTTTCTCCCTCAAGGCTCATCCTAACATGAAGAGTACATTAAAATTTCCTATTAAGCCTACCAATCAAAAACTACTTTAGAAAATGGATCATAAGGTGTAGTCATAAAATTAAGTATGAAGATTATATACCTAATTTTAAACAAATCACAAATGTGGTAGGGAGTCATTACATAACCAACATATTTAATAAATATACACACACAAAGTTAGTCAAATTATTTCAAAATGATATTTATGCAAGTAGGTAGGTGCAAAGAAAGTAAAAAGCTTCCTATCATTCCTTGATTTACCACATTAAAAACCATTCCATACTTAATGTTCTCAGATAAGAGTGATTACATTATGAATTCTTTCATTAAATAAACAAATTTCTTAACAAAATAACTACTAGAAAGAGGAAAGCTTAACAAATATTTTATTCATATTTCTATAGTTCAATTAGAAAATCTCTTAGAGGAATCTAACTAAACATATTTGAGTGCCAACATGAAAGTAATAAACCAACAGTTATATACCTTCCTCAGAATCAAATTTTACATGTCAAAATAAAATGACTACGAGTAACACAAAACCAAAGGGAAGTGCTTTAAAAAAAATAATGAATGGTATCTTAATTTTTCTAAACTTTATATTTGACTTACCTTTGTCTTTAGGAAGGATAAAAAAATAGATGGTTAATATTAGCCATAGAGTATCTTTATTTTTATGATCTCTATATCAAAACACAAAGTATTTAACTAGTAATTTAGTAAGCAATTCTAATTTTTTGTAATGTACACAAGAATTCTTTCTATTATAAAGAAACTTTGTCAACAAATTTTGATTTCTTAAATGAAGAACTTTATAAGATAATCTACTTTATTAAAAAAAAAATTACAATTCTCTAAACTTTCATGGAGAAATTTTTAAATATTTGACTATGCATATAAAATAAATAGAAATCCAAAATATTAAGGAATCATTACTTTTAGTAAGGGGTCAACTTCTATTGCATGAGATTACATACAAGTAAAATTTATAATATATAATATGTTTAGGAACCTTACCAAAATGACATATCTCGATCCAGAATAGGTAGTAAAAGTGTATGGTTATGATAAATCAAGTAGAAAGGACAATAATTAAAAACTATTACAAAAGGTTAATGATAGGAAATTAATAAATAAAATTCATTCTTGTCTTGAGAGTATATGATATTCAAGAATACTTCAACTATTTTATCCTCTTTTATAAAATATTAACTACCACAATTTCCTATTTGTTTACCTTATATCCACCAAAGTTACAAATCTATAAATAGATTTGTTGATTCAATAAAAAGGAATGAAGGATTGAAGCCTTGGGGGAAGAAATTGGTATTTTCCTAGGAAGAAAGGCTCTATCACAAGAACTATAATACAATAAATTAAACATTATCTATTTAGCTAAGTGAAACAACATTAAACATTGCAAGAGATACCCCCTAATATGAATGGACACATTATCTATTTAGTTGAGTAAAAAAACTTTAAACATCTTGAGATGTATATGCTAACATGAAAGGACACATTATATATTTATCTTAGTGAAACAATATTAAACATTGCATATACACTTACAATTAATCACTATGCCACCACCATGAAACCAATTTTCAAGTTTCATCCCTTTAAAATGTCTTCATAGACTAATAAATAACTAATATTAAGTTTTCGCACAATTTTAACACTCAATCTTTGAGAAATATTATAAAATATGTCTAAATGTTAATAAAATTTGGTTAGTAAAAAATAATAGATAAAATCTAAAAAAGGTCCACAATCCTCTGATAACTATTTATGCCATTCCAACAATGAAAAGAATATGCATGTGGTAAATGAGCTGAAAGTACAATGTGTTCAATTGAAAATAATAGTGTATTCACCAACTACAACATGAAATTCATACAAGACACAATCTTAAACTATGCCATATTATTTTTGCATAAGAGCCTATAAAAATGTTATTCAAAAAAATGAAATATCATATTTTTAGAATTTAATAGAAAATATGAATTTTATTTTTTCGCATAAATTAGCTGCTAGTTTCATAGGAACATTCAATAGACACCACAATCCAATTGAGCACATTTCTTTGAGCCTTTCTACAAAAATAGTATACATGATTCCACACTTTGTATTGGAACTCATAAGGAATGATTTGTAGAAAAAATGTTACGTGTAGTAGAAGCTTAAAATTTAGCTTAGAAATAGGCTAAGAAATGCTACAACTCAATTATAATACAAAAATATAGAACACAAAATTTCAATTATTCTTCAAAGCTTAAGTAATGTAAATGCATAGGTTTTCCTTTTATGACATGTTCCAACTAAGATAAATTCTATAAATGAAGAAGTTTTAAATTTTAAACAGAAGATATGACTAAGTTGAACCCCAATGCACTTTTTTTGAATTCTTCAATGTGCATGGATATTATATGTTAAGTAAAGGTAATAAAGTGATATGAAATCTAAAATTGAGAGGTGTAAATTCCTAAAATTATTATTCCTAATGCTTACTTAAACTTCAATATGTTGATTGTTCCTTGTATTTAATAGTTTCATTAAGAATGCAAAGAAATACATGGAAGAACTCGATAGTTCTTGTCTTGCATCACTGAATATTTGTTACCATCACACTTAATATGGAACTAGAAGATTACAAACTCTAATGTCATGGAACATCCTAGGCTCAGTCCTTTCAACTGAAGTTTTAATTAATTATTGAAATAGTGAACATCAGGCATAATTTCTTTTATTTTTCTCTATAAGTAGACCTGGAGTTCACTTATATTAGCTAAAATGAAACCCATCTTAGGATATTCACACATTTACATACATTAAAGGAAAACTACTAAATTGTTTGTCAATAGAAATTTATTTATTTTTATTTTTTTCTACTCAATGCTAATAAAAAAGGATATTAAGATTTATTCTTTATTTGTATATTTTGAGTAATGTATGTAGGATGAAGTACAATTTGAGAAAATGCTAACTGTAAACTATAGGCATAATCCTTTTTCTGAAACATGGAGAACATGTGTTGTAATAGCACAAAATAAATGTTTGAAATGTTATTCATTACAATACAAGAGGAAATATGTTAGATTATTTATTATGAACATTAGTGTGAAAATCTTATATAGGGCATCTTTACAAAGTCCCTTTGAAACTTATGTGAATTCAAGTAGCATATTGTCTTAATGGAGAACAATTGCCTAATAGAATAAAAGAAATTGCCACATTTAAATTTTTGCATGTATGGAATAAGACTAGGAATTGGAATTATGAATCAGAAATAAGAATAGACAACAACATAAGAATAGGAATACAATTAGGAATATGATTTGTTATTCCACACCCCATTTGATTTTACAAAACTTGCTTATTTGATAGAGTAGAGAACTTCCTTCTTGTAGGTTTGGTAATTAAATAAAAAGAACAATATAGAAATTACAAATTTCTCATTAAAATAAAGAAAACGAATTTGACTATTTGAAATGAAAATAAAATATATTTTTTCCTTCACTCGATAAAAAATTAATTAGTTGTGTTGACAATTTGATCTTTCCAACATATTTTCGTATTCAATGGACTTTCACTTAAAAAATAAAAACAATTTACATGTACCATATACAAGGGCTAAGGATCAATGCACAACAATATCTATTCAATCATGCTTTTAAAAATAAATTCAAATAATATTTTGACAAATAATGAGTGACAAATATATATAAAAATAACAAGTAATCCTAATATCGACCTAGAACACTGAATGAATTTCCAAACATGCCAAGTAAAAGGAGATATAAGTTGGAAGTTGGGCATGTATTTTCTAACAATGCATTGAGGAGTATCTAGTTGGAAAAAAATGGGCTTGCCATTGCAGTCCATAGAAGAAATCAATCTAGCATCATAATGGGCTCGTAGTTTTAGTGTTTAGCACCATTTTATAAAAGGGTTTCCCATTATGGCTATGATGGAATGATTTATGGATATGTGCATTAAATAATTGGACCTATGATGATTTGTAAAATGTTCATTCAAGCTCTAAGCTGCTAGCATGGTGTGATGGATAGAGTTTGATGTGAAAATATTATCAACAAACTTGAAAAAATTATAAAATAAGAAAAATTCAAAATGAGAATTGGAATTTAATAATTCTAATAACAAGTATTTTGAGGGAGGGGATTGACATATTTTTATTTTAGCATCAAAATGAGAATACAAATTCTAATTAACAATTCCTATTTGGTGCACCAAATTAAGAATTAAAACCCAATTTTGATTTGATGCACCAAATAGAAAACTAAAAATAAATTAAACAATTCTCAATTCCCATTCCGGTTAAATTCCCACCAATAAATAGGCCTTGATTTTTTGTTTCCAGGAAGTCAATTGGAATTACAATTTGTGAATACTTGGATTTCAAAATTTGTAATCTACTCTTGCTATAAATGAGATAGACACATACATACTATACATGTTGTAAATGCCTAATTAAATCATCACCACTACTATAAAGCACATAGTCTACAAAATTATGATAAATCTATATATTGTAAACTAAATGATTAGTATAATGATTTTCCCATCTTGCTGATCACACTCAGACAAATAGATGAATGATGATTTTGTTAAACAAAGCGAAAATGTGTCAACTATATGATTAAATATAAAAAATGATTATACATAGACATGATTATAAATATCATATATTCCAAGAGATGCCACCATACTCATCAAGCTCTAAATATTGAAAGGGTGTGAAGCTTTAAAAGGGTCATAAGTATGAATTGCAGCTCTTCAACATTGTTTTGATGTATTTAAATAGCAACCGAAAGAGGGGGGATGACATCCAACCAATACATTTTCTAGATAAATAAAAAATTAAAAACATCTTAACCCTTAAACCCCTAGTATTAACCTTCAAAACACTAGTATCCACTTTACTACACTTAACATTAACACTATATACCAAAAAATGTTCTAGCAACCGATATTATAGATGCTACTTATAACACGATTAATAATCATAGCCAAGGATCTAAGGATCCTCAATTGGGCTATTGATCTCGATGTGGGGATGTCTTCAAGGTTGGGCTAGGATAGAGGGTAGAATAGTGAAATATAATTTATTATTGTGTAAATTCTAGTTATTGCATAAATACTAATTACTATGGTTATAAGGCTAGAATATTTTGCAGATGTTAACATATGCATATATGTCAAGGGACTTGGATAGAGAATTTCTCTTCTAGGAAGAACCTTATAGGGAGCATTTCATAATAGATGGAGAAGTAACTAGGGATCTTAGGATCTTCAAGAATTTTATTGATCTCGATGTCAAGATGTCTTTAAGGTTGTGTTAGGATACAGGTTAGAAAAGTAAAATATAATTTATTATTGTGGAAATTCTAACTATACTAATTCATATTCCTTATGGTCATTTCAAAGGTTCATAAACTATCAATATCATTGATACCTTTTAAGAAAGTCACTTCCTTAGTTTCTTCATATTTATTTCCTCTTCCCTTTATTATTGTCAAATATAAGAATACCTAGAAAAAAAGGTTAGAATTTACACAATAATAAATTATATTTCACTATTGTGCCCTCTATCCTAACCCAACCTTAAAGATGTCTCATATCAGGATTACTAAACCTTTTGAGGATCCTTATATCCTTAGTTATTTCTTTATCTTCTATGTAGTGGTCCCTTTAAGGTCCTTCCTAGAAGAAACATTCTTTATCTAGGGCCCTTGACACACACATGAATATATTAACATCTATGACATATTTTGGCCTTATAAATATATTAAGACCACTCTATTCCCAAAGGGACTCTCTTGATCTTAAACAATTAACAACAGAGTCATGTGTGTTATCCATTCCAAATTCCATCTTTACATATACATATGTATATGCGTAAATTATCCACAAGTATGATTCATTAATATAAATAAATTTATAAATATAATTAAACAAATATAATCCATAAACATGAATTTCTTACCTTCCTCTTTTCTTGGTCCATGTGGTTTTATGAATACTCAACTCTTAAATGTATTATTCCTTCTAGATTATCTCAATTCTATATTTATTTTCTAAAATTCTTCCATTTCTAATTATAAATAAAGAATAAAATATACTTTTGTGTCTCTTTTCAAAGAGTCACAATCTTTCATAATACAAATATTTTGAAAAGTCACAACACTTCATAGTTATAATCCTTTCAAAAAGTAACAATACTTCATAACTATGTTAGAAATAGATAATATTGAGAGGGGGGTTGTACAATTAGTATTCTACAAAAATTTTCCCACAACTAGATATTAAATTATAATTATAATTTACTTTGCAACATGCATTACAATATAAACCAATAATGATAAACATTAAATATAACCATACACAAAGAGAACTCATAACACCATTATTTGTTAACTAGAGAAACCTTGACCAAGGGAAAACCTCGGTGAGGATGGTACCCAAAAAATGATCCACTAAATAAAAGAATCATGTTAAGGATATTGACCATGTTAGCAGCCTATGAATTACATATAGTGTCTCAATCATTGTTAGAGGACTAGGCCATGTTAAAAGCCTCAACCCTATTAGGAGTTGTTGTTACAATTACAACTATATGTAGGAAGAGCCTATTGCTCTAACATTTGACTATACAACATAATGCCTTTATATCAAAGAGATAGATACAAAAACCTCTTTATCATTGACTACCACACCTCACATAGCCTAATCTAACATCAGAATTCACATCATAGATCTCTCATATAAATTTTAATGGTATATACATAGTTCACATATACATCATATATACTTGACATTCTCAGATATGCCACATATCACTTTATAATACTTTGAATAAAGTAACTCTTTAGCTATACCATTTCCTTTCACAAAACTCTTGTGTAGTTAGCTCAATGTAAACACACATTACAATGCCTTAGATTTAAAATCTAGGATGTCCTCCTTACAAACATAAGTATTTATTTCATGGCAAAAATAATTTCTTAACCCTTTATACCTCTTTTCCTATTGTACTATGTTATAATGTGCACACTACCTTTAGTGGTATTTAGCCTATAACTTTGTATGTACTATTCGTACTGATGTGCACACTTAGGTATGTAATCATAACACACTGTTATACCTTCCCTTAACTTCAATAGTATATTTTTTCATTACATCCTAAAATATATGTTTCCATAAATGACAACCATAACTCATCTTACCTAGCCTTATTGCCAAAAATATCCCCCTTCAACATTGATGGAAACATATGGGAAAATTGACTAAGTTGCAAAATTTTATTTAAAATAACAATAAAAACAAATAGAATCTTCTCAAAAATTGGCTTTCAAAACTCCAAAATTTTATTCATGTCTGAATCAATCATTTCATGTTTGCATCATTACATATCATATTTCCATCATTCCTTATCTCTCCATTCACAATGATTTCCTATATAACTCTTCTTAGGATGACAAACGAGATATGCAATCACAAAAAATGATTGCTAGAATCTTCATATTCTTCTCCTACGAGTCCTTGACTCCTTATAAAATTCTTAGTAGGCAACACAAATTGTAAGATGTTATCTTTACTACATTCATATCTGAGTACACAAAGTTTTCAAAAGATGTCTTAACTGACAGACATTCCTCCAATTGACTCTCTATTGTGCTCAACTTCACAGATAAGTGTTCAATTAGAAGTGAGAACTTATTGGTTATCTTTTATTTCTTACCTTCAATGAGAATTATCTCATCATGGGCCTTGCTAATTTGTGCTTTATTGTTTTGATATGCACACTAGGTTGACTAAGTTGACTTCCCAATGCTTCCACTTTTGTGAATTTGGCCATAAACTCACTATCAATATCTTTTGTGAAGCTATAAGACATCGATCACTTTGCATATAGAGGTTCTCCTTTAAGCTCACACTTCCTTAATGACTTCATGCAAGAATTAAGATTCAATAAGTCATTTCTGATGTTCTTATAGATAGTATCAAACATTTGTGCATCATACTTGGCTTGAACTTGTGTTGTTGCAACCTCTTAGAAACTTGTGAGTTCAACATTAAATGCTTGAATCAGAGCTTTTACTTTATCCTCAAGGTTATAATCAAGTGATTTTACTATCACCACTCCCTAAAAAATTTTAGTGACTTCCAATCGAGTCTACTGCAAACTCTTTACCTATTTGTTTTTGTTGATTATCATTCTAAGGGATGATATTAGTTTAGATATATCATTATCGTTTGAATCAGTAAGTGCAACAAGGTTGAGAGATGTGGTCAGTGCACTAGGCTAGTCATCCTTCTTTGCTTCTTTCTTCCTCTATTCCTCATCCTCTTTCTTCTTCTCATTTTTTCCTCTTCTTCTTCATTCTTTTTCATTTCTTCTTCTTCTTTCTTCATCTTCTCATCATCATCTTCTTCTTCTTCATCTCCCTCTCCCTCTCCCCCTCCCTCGACCCCTCCCCCCCTGCCCCTCCTCCTCCGCCTCCTCCTCCTCCTCCTCCTCCTCCTCCTTCTCCTCTCTTCTTCTCTTCTCATGTCTTCAACCTCTTCACATCTTCTTCTTCCTTCTTCTTGTCTTCTTCTTATCTTCTTCTACCTTTCTTCTTTTTGTATCTGCTTGTATCTTCCTTCTCTTATCTTCTTGTTCTTTCCCTTTCTTCTCCTCTTCTTGCTTCTTTTTATCCTTTTTTTTTTTCTTATTTTCCTCCACTTCTTCTTTCTATTTCTTTTCATCTTCTTCTCTATGTCTCTTCTTTCATTCTTCTTCTTTCTTTTCATTTGCTTTCTTCTTCTTCTCT
Organism: Cupressus sempervirens; assembly: GCA_028749045.1. NCBI lineage: Eukaryota > Viridiplantae > Streptophyta > Pinopsida > Cupressales > Cupressaceae > Cupressus > Cupressus sempervirens. The sequence continues at coordinate 606,666,188 of CM053793.1, forward strand.
TTGGCCTCAATATTTCTCATCTCTTCCTCCTCATCTGAATTGGAGTAATTTTTCATATTGGCAACAATGTTAAGCCCAAGATCCTCAAAAGGATATTTTTGCAATCTTTATTGTCATACTTGCAATTGAAATTTGCATCATATCTTTTCCAATGGATATCTATGAGAATAGATCTTATGTCTATGAGTGCTTAGATTCCACTGTTGCTACAATTGGAGTACTTTGTTGAACAAATATAGACCTTACTCTCCTTGACTTTACACTCACATCCTTTGGTACAAAATCTATATATTTGACAATAGTTTCTTCTATTTCTTTTTTTAATTCTTCATTTTTCTTTTGGATCAAAAGAACTTGCTTTCTTTTATTCCTTGGCAAGGGATCAATTACCTTCAATATATCTTGCAAGTCTTCATCATTATTCATTTCACAAAGTTTCTTGATCATTATTTCCTCTTATTTTATTATTGTCACAAATAACTCTACTTCTTTTGTTAATTAATCTATTGTACAAATTATATATAATGTGTCTTTGAACATTTTTAAATCTTTTATTCTTAAGAATCATATTGCTTACTATAACATTTGCTAACTGGATTCTATCCATATTACTAAACATGCTATAAAAAAATATTCAACTGAATGAAAATGTTATCATTTATGATTTGCATGTTCAAGTTCTCTACCTTTCCCTTCCAAGTCTTCTTTCTTGTACATATCCTTTCTTTGCTAACTACTTGTTAATTATTTATGTCTTCTTCATCATATTTATCAAACTCGTAAGATTCAGCCATTTGTAGTGTCTTTCTCCTCTTTTCACGGGTCCTAGGTAGTTGCTTGGTCCTTTTCTTACTAGGTGACTTAGCTTCTTGTTTCACCTTGGTCACTCTCTCTGACTTTCATTTAGGTTGAGGAGTAGATGATTTGTCTTCAACAATCTATACCTCCTCTTCATTAGCTTTTTCAAGGGTTGTACAACATTAGGTTATACTTGAGCAACTATGGCATAAAGAACAATAGGTATCTGTGAAGTACATTCTACTATGGCAATAAGAGTAGCTTCCAATATGTTACACTATCCACTAGCCTTTATCTCCAAGGCTATACCCTTAATCTCATTTGATTCTTTCCTTGCCACTCCTTGTTATACAATTTTCTATTTTTTATTATAGAATCTTCAATAATATATTCTTCAATATTTTCCTAAGATATATGTTGCCATAAATAAAAACCCCATCGCATCCTACCTAGCCATATTTCCAACACTCTTATACCTTGCCAATGTTTGCCTAGTCTTCTTCCTTTGTATCTCATTTTTTGCATCATTTTTAGAAAAAAAAATATATTGTTTTTTAAAGAATCCTTTCTTGTTAGAATCATAAACTATATTTTAATGTGAAGCCACATCCCCTTAAACTTAACCATATTCAACATTAGGTACAAAATGCATGTTGAGTGAAAGTTAATGAAAAGAATAAAAATATTTGGTGGCACATGAAACATCTCAAATAGGTAATTTTGATTTAGCATTTTGATTTCCTTTTTACAAATTTTTATCTTCTTTTCCAAATATTTATCATCCTTACAAAAAATTGAGATGGAAAACTCTATTTTTCATTAAAAACTAAAGGAAATATTATTTCTAATAAACCAAAATTAAATGAGCTCCATATAAAATTTCCTATCTCTTCCAATAGAAAAATAATAAAGAAAGAAAGAACTAGAGAAAAGTTGCAATTCCAAGGCTTGAAAAAAAGGCTTGAATCCATAAAAAGGTAGAACTAAAATTGAAACTAAGCTTGAATCAAACTCCATATTACTTCTCGTTACATTTACAAAATGATCTCCTTGGGTGAGGTTTTAATAAAACCATGCATGAAAAGAGAATGAAAGTAAGCAGAACTAGAGTTAAGTCGACTAAATGGACCACTCAACAAGTTTATAATCTAAAAAAGGGTCTAAACTTTCATATAACTACTCATGAAGTTAATAAAACTTCCCCTTCTTCTCCACATGACACACAATCCTTTTTTAATATCCAACTAAATCCATTTAGAATATTAATAATAAATATATATTAACAAGTATTTTATTAATTTCACTTTAATACTTATTTTTTATTATTTTACATTTTTAAATTATTAATAATATCATTTTCTTTAGAAATGATTATTAAAATAAATATAGATAAAAATGAAAATGGTAAAAATCCTTCTTGTGAGGACATATTAGTGTAAAAACCTTAAACAAACCCTTGGCCATCATTAATTTTTTTCAAATCCTATTCATCTCATTGCACTACCATGCTAGGCTTTTAAAGTTTTTATTGTGATTTTTTGGATTCCTTGTTGTAGAGTTTTCCTATTGTAGGTCATGGATCATTTAAAAGGTACCCATATTTTGTTTTTTTTGTAAAAATAAGAAGAAAAAAAAATTAGTCCTCTATGTACTTGGCATTTTGAGCTCTTTATTATTTTATTTTCTTCTAGATTTTCACATATCTCTATTATTTGGCCACATATATCTTACACACATAAAAAGTGGATTCTTACCCTTTGTAGGGTCTTTAATATGTATCTCAAGAAAAATAAAGAAATATAGTTTTAAATTCACTTTGCAGGCAATAATTTTGTCATCTTACATGTGTAATCGTTATGCTCAAGAACTTGATGGTTTTTGAGAGATTTATTTTTCTTAAAGTTTGTGACTTAATTTTCTCAAAACCCACTATTGATTCAACCACAAAATTGTAAAAAAAAATTATTGCAAACCTCCTTTCCAAATGTCAATAAAAATGAACAAATTTCTTGTGGTTTTTGTGGGCCATGTTGCTACTATGATTGTCTTGATGACTATTTTATGAATTGAACATCATTTATGATATCTTGGTTATATTTAATAAAAAATTTTAATGAAAATGAATCCATGAGTGCACCAAAATGAATGATGCATAGCTACTAAATATAACTAAGATCCACTAAAAATAATACTCTTTTCAAACTTAAAATACTTATTCCAATCATAAATATACATATAGTGTGAATAAATGTATGTTAAATAAAAATTATAATTATTTATGTGTTCCTTTACTTTCCTCCCTAAATGTATATAATATGTAATATAACTGGGCTTGTTTTGATTTCATTAAAATTTTAATATTGATCCCTATGATCTACAATATCTAGAGACATCAAGCTGAAATGCTAATATATATATTTTTTAAAGCTCATATTTAAAATTTAAAAAAAATCTAGGTCCTAGTAAATTGCATATTTAGAGGTCTTCTGGTCAAGATATAAAGTTGATACTTTTATTGGTCCTTAAAATTGGGCACCTAAAGGATCACTATTTTAGGGACTAAAACTAGAGTCTTAGTTTTGCTTTCCAATGGTACAAATGATTTAAATTATTGTCGCTATCTTTCTTATAATGAACCTCACAATTTTTTGGATTTAGACTTACTAACATATTACAATAAAAATCTTGATTCTACTATTTTGAGAATCTATATTAGATCGAATTTCCTAGTACAAGAATACTTATACTTGTTTCATAAGAATGCAATAACATAGTAACGATGGTAACATAGGTTTAATACTGTAAACAATGATTCAAACAAATCTTTTATTTTCATTCCATTTCCAATTTATGTTTCCAATTCCAATTCCATCTTATTAGTGGAAGATTGATTTACTTGTTTGGGGTCAAAATTAGACTTCTAGATCTCCAATTTCATTTTCATTTTTTGTAACAAATGACAAATTTGGAAATCCCAATATTCACAAATTCTAATTCTAATTGAATTCATGGAAACAAAAATACCAAGGCCTATTTATTTGTGGTAATTTAACTGGAAAAGGAATTGAGCATTGTAATTTATTTGCAATTCTCTTTTTTGTGCACCAAATCAAAATTTGATTTTAATTCTAAATTTGATGTGCCAAATAGGAATTGGGAATTAGAATTTTTATTCTCATTTTTACTCCAAAATGAAAATATGTCAATCTTCTCCCTCAAAATACTTGTTATCAAAATTGTAGTTAGAATTTTTATACCAATTCTCATTTTTAATTTTTATTATTTTATAATTTTTTCAAGTTCATTGATAATATTTTCACATCAAACTTTATCCATTACACCATGCAAGTAGTTTGGAGTTTAAAATAACCTTTTGCAAAGAAACACAGGTCAAATTGTACAATGCACATATCCATAAATCATTCCATCATTGCCAAAATGTGGAACCTTTTTATAAAATGGTGCCAAACACTGTAATCACAAGCCCATTGTGGTGCCAAATTGATTGGTTCTATGGACTGCAATAGCAAACCCATTTGTTTCTAGCAAGATATTCGTCTACGCATGGAAGGAAAATATGTACCCAACTTTCAACTTATAGTTCCTTCTTATTGGCATTTTTGGTAATGCCTTTAGTTCTTATCCAATATTTGGATTGCTTGCTCTTTTTATATATATTTATCACAAATTGTTTGTCAAAATATTGTTTAAATTTGTTTTTAAAAACCCAATGTTATAGATCTTGTTGTGTGGCGGTCCTTAGTTGTTCTATATGGTATATGTAATTATTTAATTATTTATTAACTAAAAGTCCATTGAATAGAAAAATGTGTATGAAAGATAAAATGGTCAACACATCTAATTAATTTTTTATTGAGTAAAGAAGAAAAGATATATTATTTTCATTTCAAATAGTCTAATTGGTTCACTTTATTTGAATGAGAAATTAGTCATTTCTATAATGTTCTTTTTAATTAATTACCAAACCTACAAGAAGCTATTTCTGTACTCTATCAAATTAGCAAGTTTTGTAATATCAAATGGGATGTGGAATAAAAATCCTTTTCCTATTGCTATTCCTATTCCTATGCCTTTTCTATATTCTTATTTCTGATCCTAAATTCAATTCCTAGTCCTATTCCACAAATATAAAGATTTAAATGTGAAAATTTCTTATAACCTATTAGGAAATTGTTTATCATTAAGGCAATATGCTACTTTAAATCACATATGTTTCAAAGTGACTTTGTAAAGTATAAGTTTTTCCTGTGAATATTCATAACAAGTAATCTAACATGTTACTTCTTGTATTGTAAAGAATAATATTTAAAACTTTTTTTTTTTGATATTACAACACATGTTCTCCAAGATACAGAAAAAGGATTATGCCTACAGTTTGCAGTTAGGGTTTTCTCAAATGTATGAATATCCTAAAATGTTATTTAGGTTCAGTTAATATAATTGAACTATAGGTTTTTTTATATAGTAAAATAAAAATAGTCATGCCTAATGAGAAAAGTAAATTTCTATCTTAATTTCCTAGATTAAAGGATGTTCTCTATTTCAATAATTAACCAAAACTATAATTGAAATGACTGAGCCTAGGAGGTTCCATGACATTAGGGTTTTTAATCTTCTACTTCCATATTAAGAGTGATGGTGAGGAATATTCGACGATGCAAGAGAAGAACTATCAACGTCTTCAATGTATTTCTTTACATTTTTAATAAAACTATTAAATAAAAAGAACAATCAATATATTGAAGGTTTACTAAGAATTAGATATAATAATTTTAGTAATTTAGACCACACAATTTTAGTTTTCATGTAACTTTATTACCTTTACCTACTATACGATATCCATGCACATTGCAAAATTCAAAAAATCTATTGATATCATATGATACTACTGTAGTTTTCATCTTCACTTGTCTTATTTCTTTGCCAAAAAAAAAAAAAAAAAAAAAAACTTAGTGTTTTAACTTTTTCGTATCTTGTGATTAAAATTTAAAACTTCTTCATTTTTAGATGTTTTCTCTGTTAGAACATATCATAAAAGTAACTATCCATTTACATTACTTAGGCTTTGAATTATCATTCAAATTTTGTCTCCAATAATTTTGTGTTGTAATGGAGTTGAAGCATTTATTAACCTATTTCTAGGCTAGTTTCTAGATTTCTACTACACATAATAGTTTTTCTACAAATCATTCTTTACAAGTTCCAATACAAAGTGTGGAATCATGTATATGATTTTTGTAGAATGGTTTGAAGAAATGTGGTCAATTGGATTGTGGTTTCTATTGACCATTCCCTTGAAACTAGCAACTAATGTATGTGAAAATTTTAGTTTCATGTTTCTTCTTAAATCCTAAAGAGATGACATTCCATTTTTTTTTAATAAAGTTTCTATAGGCTGTTATGCAAAAAAAGAATGACACAATCTAAGATTGTGTCTTTTATGAATTTTATGTTGAAATTTGTGAATACATTATAATATTCAATTGAACATGCTATAATTTGGGCTCATTTATCAAATGCATGTGCTTTTCATTCTTGAAATGCCATAAATAGTTATCAAAGGATTGTAGACCTTTCTTGGGTTTGCTCTATTATTTTTTACTAACCAAACTTTATTAGCATTTGGAAATAATTTATAATATTTCCAAAAGATTGAGTGTTGGAATTGTGCCAAAACTTAATATGAGTTATTTAATAGTTTAAGAAGGCACTTTCAAGGGATGAAACTTGAAAACTAGTTTCATGATGGTGGCATAATGATTACTTGTTAGTGTATAACTCATGCAATTTTTAATATTGTTTCACTAAGATAAATAGATAATGTTTCCTTTCATGTTAGCATATATATCTCTAAATGTTTAATGTTGTTACACTCATCTCAATAGATAATGTGTCCTTTCATATTATGGGGTATCTCTTGCAATGTTTAATGTTGTTTCACTTAGCTAAATAGATAATGTTTACTTTTAATATATTATAGTTCTTGTGATAGATTCTTTCTTCCCATGAAAAAGACCAATTTCTTCCCTAAGGCTTCAACCCCTGGTTCCTTTTATTGAATCAACAAATCTATTTACAAATCTGTAACTTTCATGGATATAAAGTAAACAAATAGGAAATTGCAGTAGTTAATATTTTATAAAAGAGGAAAAAATAGTTGAAGTATTCTTGAATATCATATACTCTCAACACAAGAATTAAATTTTTAATTTATTTTTTATCATTAATATTTTATAATGGTTGTTAATTATTATCCTTTCTACTTGATTTATTGCAACCATAGAGTTTTACTACTTATTCTGGATTGGGAAATATCATTTCGGGAAGGTTTATAAACATATTATATACTCTTTAAATTTAAGTTTTATGTAATCTCATGGAATATAAGTTGACTCCTTACTAAAATTAATAATTCCTCAATATTTTGGATTTCTATTTATTTTACATGCATAGTCAAATATTTAAAAAATTTCCCATGAAAGTTTAGAGAATTGTAGATTAGTTGATTAATAAAGTAGATTTTCTTATTAAGTTCTTCATTTAATAAATTAAAATTAGTTGACAAAGTTTCATTATGAAAGAAAGAGTTCTTATAGACATTACAAATAATTAGAATTGCTTACAAAATTAATAGTTAAATACTCTATGTTTTGATATAAAGATTAGAAAAATAAAGATACTCTATGGTTAATTTTAACCATCTATTATTTTATTCTTCCTAAAGAGTAAGGAAAGTCAAATATAAAGATTAGAAAAATGAAGACACCATTATGTATTTTTTTTAAAGCACATCCCTTTGGCTTTGCATTACTTGTAGTCATTCCATTTTCACATGTAAATTTTGATTCTGAGGAAGGTACATAACCCTTGGTTTATTACTTTCATGTTGGCCCATAAATAGTTTTAGTTAGATTCTTCAAAGAGAATTGCTAATTGGACTATAGAACTAGAAATAAAATATTTGTTCAACTTTCCCCTTTTTAGTAGTTTTTTTGTAAAGAAATTTATTTATTTAATGAAAGTATTGGTAATGTAATTGCTCGTACGAAATGGATTTTAATGTGGGAAATCAAGGAATGACAGGAAGCTTTTTACTTTCTATGCACCTACCTCCCTGCATAAATATCATTTTGAAATAATTTGACCACCTTTGTGTGCATATGTTTAGTTAAACATGTTGGTTATTTAATTTTATGGCTACACCTTACAATCTATTTTCTCAAGTAATTTTGGATTGCTAGGCTTATTAGGTAGGTCCAACGCACTCTTCATGTTAGGATGAGACTAGAGGGAGAAAAGAAATCTTTGGTCAGCTAGAAAGAGTGCTTGAGATATAGACTCTTCTTGAGATAGAAGATGAAAAAAAGTTTGATAGCTTACGATATAGGAATTGTAGATGGACAATTATATAATGGTACATTTATATCATGTATTATGACTAGCCTCTATTTCTACATGTATTATTGGTGTATTTAATACTCGATGAGTATGGTTGCATCTCTTGATCTAACTAATGTTTATGAGTATGCTCATGTATTATATCGTATACTCAACACCTTTTTACTTTGTTTAAAAAAATCATTGTTCATGTATATTGCTTACCATTGTCAACAAGATGGTTGAATCATTATACTTATCATCATCATTATGAATGGATGGGAAATTTAGGTTTGCTTATACTTTTTATGAAGTTGACTTTCACTTTTATGTGTGACATTTTCAGGTTTTTGGCTGCTTTTTTATGTGGCATTCATGTAGTGAATACACTCCTTACAACATGAAATATTATAGCAATCATCTTTTGGTTTGTACAATATATAAAAACGACATTCCACAAGATTTCTGTTGAAGAATACATAACTATTTTATATAATGAAGGTGGACATTTAGTATCTAGATTTATCACAATTTTTTATATTATGTATTTTACAATAATACTGATCGACATCATAAACATTATGTGTGTCTTCATCTCACACACATCTACAGCAAGAGTAGAATATATAAGAAAAAGAAATATCTATACGTTCATAAACAAATAAGAAATTGGAAAGGAAAGATTAATATTCATTATTAAAACTAGAATGGGCAATAAGTTGATAGATAAAGTAGATGCCATCTTAAATTTTATTTATTTAGATATAGGTCATAGATATAGTAAGGAAGGAATATGACAGGACATGATATTTAAGAGTTGGTATACATGGGATATAAGAGGTTGAAGGACTGTAGAAGCAAGGGCACTCAAGCACATTGAAGCAAGCATAGAGAGGGAAAAGATGGCAAGTTGTCTATCTTTTCTTAGCAGTCGCAGCCCAAGTTCTCCTTGATCTTGAGGATCAACTTATCTAGCTCGGCCAGGCGTGCTGCATCGTTGGCGAAAAGGTAGAGAACGAAGTGCACGACTTCGGTGATCTTATCATCAACAGTCAATAAAAGAGCAGCTTCTCTGCCTTGAAAACTCAACTCCACTCCTTCGTACATGACTGGATTGAACGAGCCATCTGCACATATATTTGTAAGTTAACCTCTCAGCTTTGAGTATATTAATGGAGATGAAACAGAGAGAAGAGAAAATATAATATGAAAGTTGTTTACCTGAGGGCCTTGATGCGGTTGTTTTGAGAAGCAGCATCTCGGTCATGTAGGCGATGCTCTTGTAGCCTTGTTCAATTTCATAGTTATACCCAGACCCCTTCACCCACCCATCCAAGAGGCGGAGAATACTCCACGTCTCGAGGACTCCTTGGCTTTTGATCTCTTCAAGATTGCTCTTCACTTCCTCCACACTCGCCAAACGCCACTCTCCTGATACCAACAGGTTTGCATCCCTAGTCGACGCCTTCTGGAATTCCATGCCTTTCAACACACTTTTCACCAATCAATTAACTCACTGATATTATCAGGTTTGCCTTACCTCTTGTATTTGGTGGAAGGGAATTTATAGACGTGATCATCCTGCCTTTCACAGCATTTTTGCCGTAAGGGGATTTCACGTGGCCTAATTATCTGAATTACGTACGCTTGTTTTCATTCAAATGTGACAGTGCCAACTGCATCCACGCGAACAGAGTTAAATACTAAAGATGAAACTACACATTTCATACATTTCACATGTATGTGTATGAAAAAGATGAAGGTGCACACTGCGTCTAAGATGAGACGGAACATGATGAAGGTACACACTGTGCATCTAAGATGAGACAGAACAATATTGCCAAAAAAGTGCATTAATATAACGTGGTTCTCATTTATCATATCATTTTCAAAACATATATCTTGTAATCATCCTGCCTTATCCTTTCCCGTGTGTACATTGAAAGTATTACACAAATATTGCTCTTCTGTAGTTTCGCATTCACCCTAATTACTGGAAGGGAATTTCACTTGCCCTAGTCAGGTACATTTGTTTCCATTCAAATGTGACGTGCATCTTATCTTATCGCTGTTTTCATTCATTCAAACGTGATGTGCATGTTTTCTGGCCTCGTCATAAACATCTAATTCTCAACAAAATGTCGTGCTCCATCTTAGCATAGTACACACTTCATCCAACCCCACTTTTACAAAACTCAAATCTTACAATAGTCGATCCACCATGTCTGAAAGAATATATTAGAGGATAGTATTCCCGAAGAAAACACATACATCAATATATTATATTGGTTCTAATTTATAACACCATTGTCAAAACTTGTATCAAAATCTGTAAATTTTGAGAATTTTAAGACATGTCAACATTAATAATAAGAAGAAATATATGGTACATATTATTTATTTATTTTGATTTTAACCTTTTATTTTTAATTTTTGTCCCAATGAACTATGTTCAGTTTTTACTTTTCACCACCATCTTTCGATATACATTCATTTTTGCATCTACAAACCCCAATCTTAAAATAGTTGTTGTGTGCATCTCACACAGATGTAAATCAAAAACATGAAGGTACTCACTATGTCCAAGTGGAGATGGAGAAATATTGCAAAATTAAACACATGGTGGTTGCTTATCGACATTGTCTACAAAGAAAATTAAAATAACTAATGTATATTTGACATGGTCCCCACATACAATATCACTCCGAAAACATGAATTAATATAATGTACTCCTCACAATTTTGCTATCATTTTCAGAACATATGTTAAAATTTATATAACAAAGCAATGATGTAAATTTTGAATATCTCTAAGAGTGGGTTCTATAAATTGTAAATTAAATGATAGACATTTGAATATGTACATTTGTTTCCCTTCAAATTTGACATGCATCTTATCTTATTTTTGTGTAACACGCCAAAACACTATTTGGCCATATGATATAGCAAAAATTGTATCACAAAATGGAGAAGAAATATTTGGTACCTAGCCACAAAAGATTTGAAATAAAAAAATGTATGTCACATTTATTTTCCTTCAAATACAACTCATCAAAAATCACTCTCAATTTGAATTTTACTAAAGATAAAGAATGGTACCTAATTGAGAAAACTCATAGAAAATATAAAAGATTCCAAAAAATCTATAATATATATTCTGAAAATATTAAAAATATTTTTTTTATCACAGGATGTTATTAAACCTAAATGCAAACATTATAAATATTTATGATTACTATGATACAAATTTTCACCTAATTTTGTTGTCATCTCAATCACACAAAGATAAAAGGTATACATTTATTGGTATTATATGTTCTTTGTGCAAAAAGGAAAATTCTATCAAAATGGAAATTCAATTTTTGCAAGGGTTTGGAAAATTGATAGTTCATTATGTTCATTCTAGTCTTCGTGTAAATTAAAGTAGAGGAAAGGAATAAAATTGTACTTAAAGAAAATGCTTTGTTTATTCATGTGTTCATTGGAATACTTCTCATACAATTTATCGAAATCGCTAAACTATAGTCTATGAAAAATTAATGTGGAAATACAAAAATGATATATATAGGGCTAAGGGGACTTGCTATTGCTTGATTAATGATGAATATAGTCTTTAAAGTTAAATCTTTAGCTCCTTATCTCTATAAGTGTCTTGTCATATATACATTACCTATAGGAAGAGAGAGAAAGGTTTTTTTAGAGAATTATTAAATCTGTTATAACAGCAATATGTGGTATCAATAAAAACATGTGATATCTATGTTCACTTTATAAAAACTTACAAACTCAAAAGAGTTGTATGGAATCCAAAAAGTTTTAAAAAAATTCAAAAATGTAAAAACATATATTTAATCATAAAAAATCAAAAGTAACCAAAGGCATAAGAATTAGAATTAAATATCAAGGTGTAATAAAATAAAATAATTTAAATTTTAAAAAATAGGAATTTATTCATGCCAGCTAATAACTTTTGACTTGGTTCTCAATATTCAAAATATGTTTCACTTTTGGAAAGAAAAAATAAGAATCTTGTTTTACTTCCTAAAATAGTGAACCTTTGATTGTAAAATTTTAGAGTCCAATTAAAGTCTCAACTTTACATTTTAACCAATAGACCTCTAAAAATGTCATTTACTAGAACCTGCAAAATACTAAACATAAAATAGAATTTTTTTTAATCTTTTGATTCATTTGAGGCTAATTTCCTTAGATACTCTATGTTGTTCCTCTCCACTTGAGAGAAAATGGGATCCATTTCACTAAGATTCTTCAATAAATGAGGGAATCTCTCTCTCTCTCTCTCTCTCTCTCTCTCTCTCTCTCTCTTTGTGTGTGTGTGTGTGTGTGTGTGTGTGTGTGTGTCCCCTTCTCTCTATCCTATAACTTTTTATCTCTCTTTCTCTACCCTCCTATGTGATTCTTTTCATTTCTCCCTCTCACTCCCTCTTGTTTTCTCTCCATTTTGTCTCCTCTCTATACCTTTCTCTATATCATTTCCTCTCTCTCTCTCTCTCTCTCTCTCTCTCTCTCTCCCTCTCTCTCCCTCCCCCTCCCTCCCTCCCTCCCTCCCTCTACATCATATACAATATCTCTCTCCCCATCCTATCTACTTCTCTCCATTATTCAATTTCACTCCCCCCCCCCCCTCTCTCTCTCTACATCATATCCAATATCTCTCTCCCCATCCTATCTACTTATCTCCATTATCCCATTTCACTCCCTCCCTTTTAGAAAGTATGTTAACTTTCTAAATAGAATTTAATAATAAATAAATATAAGTAAACATATAATATATCATGGAATAATATAAATTAACTAAATCTAATGAAAAGTCAAGAGATGTTTAACAAATAGGCATGACTCATTAAAATTAAGATATACATGGCAATAGAGTTTATTTTAGAGAGGGGAGAAAAAGAAGAGAAGATAGTAGTTCAAGAAGGAAAAATCAAAGTAGAAAGTAATATGATGAAAATAAGGAAGTGACTTTCTAAAAAGCTATTAATGATATTGAAAGGATGTGAACCTTCAAAAGGGCCATAAGTATGAATTGTTGGAACTCTTCAAAATTATTGTTTAATGAAGCTCATTTAAATTTGGGTTTCGTAGAAATAATATTTCCTTTAGTTTTTTATGAAAAATAGAGTTTTCCATTTCAAATTTTTGTAAGGAGGATAAATATTTGGATAAGAAGTTAAAAATTTGTAAAAGGAATATCAAAATTTTAAATCAAAATTATCAATTCGAGATGTTTCATGTGCCACCAAATATTTTTATTCTTGTTAAGAACTTTCACTCAATATGCATTTTGTACCTAATTTTTAATATGGTTAAGTTGAAGGGGATGTGGTTTCATATTAAAATATAGTTAATGTTTCTAGTAAGAAAGGATTCTTTAAAAATAACGTTTTTCTTTTCTTCTTTTTCTTCTTTTTCTTTTTTTTTCCTTTTTTTTCCTTTTCCTGAAAATGATGCAAAAATTGAAATACAAAGGAAGAAGAGTAGGCAAACATTTGCAAGGCATAAGATTGTTGGAAATATGGCGAGGTAGGATGAGTTAGCATTGTCATTTATGGAAACATATATCTAAGGATAAGATGGAAAAATATATTGTTGAAGATTCTATAATCAGAAATAGAAAATTTTCTATGTGTTAGACAGTTTAACTAGCAACACAGAGATCTTTTTTGGTATAGCAAAGCCTACAGAGATATTTGGCACATGGGAAGTTAAGGAAAGCTATATGAAAGTGTCATGATGACATACCTAAGTGCACAAGTTAGTATGGATAGTATAGACAGATTCATAGGCCAAATACCCATAAAGACAATATGCATAGCAAAATGAACTACAACAGAAACAGGGGTATAAAGTGTTAAGGAATTATCTCGATTATGAAATAATTACTTTATTTTTTTGGGATGACATCCTATATTTTTACCCTTAGTAAACACAACATGTAATTGCATTAAGCCAACTACACAGATTTTATTGAAGGAAAAAAGTATAAGTAAAGAATCATGTTATGCGAAGTGAAAAAAAAAGCAAAAAAAAAAGTGTGATATGAGTGATGTATGAGAATTTTAAGGATATGAGAAGAATTTGAACTATGTACATGACATGAAAACTTATATGAGAGATTTGTGGTACAAATTCTAGTTTTAGATCAGGCTATGTGAAGTATGTTAGTAGTAAAAAAGGTTTTTATATCTATCTCTCTTGTATAAAGGCACTATATTGTATAATTGCATTTTAGGGTGATGGGCTATTCTCGCATATAGTTGTAATTGTAATATCAACTCCTAATATGTTTAAAGTAGCTCCTAACAATGTTGAAGCTTTTAATAGGGAGCAGTCATCTAACAAGGATTGAGACATTATATGTAATTCATAAACTCCTAACAAGGTCAATATCCTTATTGATGCCTAAATCTTTCCTTTGAACCCTTCTTGATTTTCTGTCAATTCTCCATCGACTAATTGATTTGGACGAGCTTCCTATTATATTATGTTGCATTGTCTTTCCACTATTCTTCTAATTCGAATGAGATAATCTCTTGTCTGTATCAGCTTTGTTGAGTCATATATGTTATGTATTATTCTTTTCTTATTAGTGACTCTACACTATTGATACCATGGTGATGAATCAAGCTTCTCTATTTTTCTCTTTCTTAATGTTATTATCAAAATTCCTTCCTAATACCTTTATTCTGCTTCATTTAAAATGTGCAATTTCTTATATTTTGAAGAGTCGTGTCATTTAGTTTCAAAGGACATCTTATATAATAATGTTATTTAATATTATTTTGTTGTATAATGAAATTTAATATTAATTAATAAATATTATATATCTTATTTAATATTTTAATAATTTATTAATTTATAGTAATTTTAATACAATTTATATTTTATTTTATATCTTGATATAATATAGTTAATTTAATAGATTGTTATTTAATAATTAATAGTAATATTACCATGATAAATATTATATTTATTAATTAATTATTTCAATAAGATATTTAAAGAATATGTGTGTATTTAATTATTATTATAGACACTAATTATGGTTCATTTCACAAATTTACATGACTAATTTGGATGATGCTAAAAAAAGGACTCATGAAGCACTACAAGTCACCTAGAAGTCATTTGCCATTATAACAAGTTCAAATCACCATAGAGCGGTGTAAGAGAACCTCTACACTCTTTGAGCTACATTTTTTTCTATCCCCCATGATAGGAATTATCGAAGAACATGTACAAGAGGTAGCAAAATTGCTAATCGATCGACCTCTTGGATACCATCGAAGATATGGATAATCGTGTAACATAACTCACAGACATTGCACTGGTACTAAAGAACCTCAACCAATCATGGAAGATACACTTGGATGCTAAAAATATAAGATATCTAAACATTCTATGACCCTTTTTCATTGATGAATAAAAGGAGGGATAAAGAAGAAAAGAGTAGGAGATGGAGATGTACCAAAGGGTGAGAATATATGAAAAAAGTGGAGATAAAGATGCATACTAGGGGGAATTAAACATAAATGATTAAGTCCACTTTTTGGTGTAGATTCTAATAATATTAATCCCAAAAAACTAATGAGATCAATTCAAGAAGCATCTTAAGTTTATCCAAAGGGGGAGATTGTTGACCCTGCCAGTCACATTGCCATAATGAATGGAAGTTGACAATGCAAATAATTCACACACCAAAGAGTTATCATCAATTTGAAACTCCTCAAGAGGAGTCCACCATCTCATGAATACTGATAGACATCTACATCAGTCAACATAGGAGATGAACATGAAATGAAGACTAATATAGTTAGCATGATGAGTCATCACTATGACAAGGTAGAAGTGGACATGGAAAGAATCACAATGGGATTAGCATTCTGACAAAATGGAGGAAAGAAGAAAGGACATATGAGTTAAGGCTAGACTTTTAGAAGACTAGCAAGGCTACCTATCTAGACCTTATCATGCAAGTACCATGGTTTACTAGTGAACCACTCAATTATGCAATTCAAATTTTGAATTCAATGGTTTTAGCAACATATCTTTCTAGGGTTGTGGCACCTAAAAATATAAGATATCATACATCTAAAAAATTATGCTACTGAATATATGTAAAGAGGGATTAGAGGAGTAAGTAGATTCATTGAACTAGATTGAAAGAAGAAATGGTGAAGAATAATTGTTATTAAATAGAGAAAAGGAATGGAAAGCAATATCAAGCCAAAGAAGCTTTGTGCATTATAGACGGGAGCAATCATATAAAGAAAGAGAGTACTGATACACAAAGTACCACAGTGATTGCCCAAGAAGCAAGAGAAGACCAAGTTGTCTTCTAGGTATACACATTAGATCTATTTGGAAAGGTTTTCCATATAGTCTATATCATATTTAATTTCTTTCTAAGCACTGTGACCATTTTGTAAGCTCTTAACCGAGCATGCTTCAATGGAAAGCGTATGATAAATCCTCTAACAAGGTGCATCTCAAAAGGGTGTTGAACTCCTATAAAGGGTAGCCTTAATATGTTTATTATAATCCTAATAGGTTGTAGATATTCTTAACAAGATGTTTTCCTAGAGGGAACAAATTGTAGCTCTTAATCGGGTAACCTTTTATCAGTAGTAAAAGGCTAGTTGATATATTAACCCCACTATGGATTTCATCATCTAATTGAGGGTTTCCATGTATAAACTTGTATGTCCATTGATGAATTTTTTTGTGTGTGAGTTTACAAAATTCTAATTTATTGCATTCATAGTTGTGTTCCAATATTTAAGTGACTTTTGTGAAGTGTATTTAAAATGGTTAAGAAGGTAATCATTTTTGGAGTTAGTATTGATTCACCCCCTTCCCCCTTTCACCCTAAACCCATCCCTCTACTCTCAATACTAGTTGGGACAAATAGTATGGTCATTGATACTAATAAATAAGTATAGTATCCTTATTCTAAGACATTTCTATAGGAAACAAATTGGAATGTGATTAGTATTTTTATCTTTTATTCTCTACTCTCAAATATTGGGAAAATGTTATTTCCAATGTGTGTGTGTGTGTGTGTGTGTGTGTGTGTGTGTGTGTGTGTGTGTGTGTGTGTGTGTGTGTGTGTGTGTCCTATTTGTGATAGACTTGGCATTTAGTAAGAAATAGTACATAGTTCTAGTACTATAATTTTAATGTTGAGTACATAACCTTTATTTTAGAGTTATAGTAATTTTGGGTTTAAAACATTATTAATAGAATATGGAAGACCTAGAAATATATATGTTGTGCATTGAAAATTTTAATTCAACGATCACTTTCATCAAACCAAAATATTGTGAGCATACATAGCGAATACTTATTAATTTTAACTTCATGCTATTATCTATTATGATAATTCAGAGCTTATGATTGAACCCTATTCTATCTCATTATAGCTTATGATTGTATCCTATTCTATCTCGTCTAACCTTGGAAAATAATTGATTGTGATTTAAATGATGTATTTTTCTTATTATATCTTAATATCCCTTCATAATTCATTCTTTGGATTTGATCTTCACATCATCATTCATCTAACTATTTTGTTTTAGGGGTATTATGTTTGTGTATACCAATGGTTTAAACATATACATATTATTGTTCATGTTGTTGTTGAATAGATACTGTGTAATTTATTTATTTTAAACATAAATATAAAACTAAGAAGGAAAAAAGGCAGGTTTTGATAATAAAATGCTTCTCAAAAATCATAAAATTATAAGCATGGATTTTAGCATTGTAAACTACTTTTCTTGGTGAAAGTTAATATTGTGAATAATTAAGGGGATGGTTTTCCTGAATGAATAAAATGCATTAAAACATTAATTTGTGTTCAAATTAACCAAGTTGTGGTAACTTTTATCTTATAGTAGTAGTTTGATTCTTCTAGGAGGAATACTAGCTAGAGTTTAAAAAATATGAAGAAACTATTTCTTATGTTTTCCTCTTCCATCTAAATGCAAAATGTAGATGATCTAAGTTATTAGTTTGATAAAAATATACGTAATTAGTGTGGGAAATTATGAAATGGTAGGAAAATATTTACTTTCTTTGCAAAAACCTACTAGTAGAAATATCATATTTAAATATGTTGGCTAAGGTTGTATACATGCATATGTTTCCTTAAACATGTTTGTTATGTTTCACCTCCATACCACATCTTTATTTAGTTCTACATTAGGCATGTATTCGTTGCAGTTAATTTCACAACTACACCACACCATCTATCTAATCTAGTAATTTTGGCTTTCTAGGCTTCTTAAGAAGGTTCAACATGCTCCTCATGTGAGGATGAGCCTTGAGGTAGCAAAGCACTATGTGATTGTGTAGAAAAGATGGTTGAGATACTCTCATCTCAGATAGAACATGAAAATATGTTTGATGGCTTACGAGATATGAATTTGCAGATGGAGAGTTGTCTAATGGTATATTTATATCATGTATTATAATTGACCTTCATTATTTCTTGTATTATTGATGTATTTAATATTTGACAAGTATTTTGGCATCTCTTGGTGTAACAAATTTTTATAAGTATGTTTATATGTAATTACTTTGTGTATTCCATCATTGTTCATGTGTATTTATTAGTGTTATCAATAAGATAGTTGAATCATTAGACATACATTATGAATGGATGGAAATTTTGAGCTGATTTCTATTTTCATGAAATTGACTTTGACTTTTTTGCATGAATTCTTCAACTTTTAGCTCTTTGCTTGTATGGTATTCTTGTAGCGAATACAATTCTTATAACATAAAATTATATAATAATCATATTTTGATTTATAATATATTGTAATCCTTTTTTTATAAAGGAACTATATTGTATAATTGCATGTTAGGGTAGTGGGCTATTCCTGCATACAATTGTAATTGTAATATCAACTCCTAAAAAGGTTGAAGCTTTTAATAGGGAATAGTGCTATAACAAGGACCGAGACACTATATGTAATTCATAGACTCCTAACAAGGTCAATATCCTTAACATGATTATTTTGTCTAGTGGATCATTTTTTGGGTACCATCCCCACCAAGTTTTTCCCTTGGCGAGGATTTCCCTAGTTAACAAATAGTGGTGTTATGGGTTCTCTTTGTGCATGGTTTTATTTACTATTGATCATTGTTGGTTTACTATCTTATTCATGTTTCAAAGTAATTAATAATATCTAGTTGCGGGAAAATGTTTGTAGATTATTGATTCAACTCCCTCGCCTCAATATCATATATTTCTAATAGTTGGTATCAAAGCATAGTTACTTAGAAGAGGCCTAATAGCTTGAGTAAAGTCCCTATGGATATGGAACAATTAAAGATAAACCTTGAAGAAGCACTAGAAAAAAATGATCTTCTTAAAAAAGAATGAGATAACTTGAAAGAAAGGAGAAGATTCAAAAGATTATATTAGTAAATTGAAAAATAAAATTGATTACCTAAAATCTTGAAAACAGTTAGAGAAGTAGACTAATGATAGTGATGAAGTAGTAACCCTTAAGAAAGGCAATAATATCTTCAAACATCCATTAAAAACTATTAAGCTTAAGTTAAGTTTGAAAAAGGATGACAGAGAGATGGAACCAAATCTGAAATCTAAGAATGAAGAGCTGAGATCTCAATTGATTCATGTAACATCTAAGTTAGATTCTATCACAATAGAGGATGTAAAACAAGAAAAGTACAATGCTACTATGAAAGGAGAATTAACTCAAGATAAGCAATAGTTAGATAAACTTTATTTGAGTAATGAGAAAATTGATGAATACCTATTTTTTCATAGTTCTTATGATAAGATAAGTCTTAGATATCTTATTGGAGAGAAATTAGGAAAGAAAACTTAAGTTGCAAAGGAACCAAATCTAGTTGTTGAAAACCCTAAAACTAAAGAAACTAATAAAAATAGTATTGAACCAATAAAATATACAAAAAATATCTAATTAAGTTAATCAAGTCAATCTATCTGAGAAACGTGATGAACCAAAGAAAATAGAGCAAGTTGAATTGCCTGAGGAGGCTAGAGTTGAATTCAAAGGTACATGTTTTAAATGCAATGAAGTTGGTCATATGAAGAGAGATTGCACAAGTAAGTCTTTTAGACTGATCACTAATTTCCATTGTTAACATTGTCATGGTTTTGGACATAAAGTAGTAGATTGTAAGAATCCTAACTATGATAGTAAAAATGGAAATAGTAGAATGTTTAGGGCTACTAACCCTATAGGTAATAAAAGAAGGAGAGTGCAAAAAAGATCTAATGATGAAGAAAAACCTAATGGAGTAAGGAACCATATTATTTGTTACAAATGTAACAACCTTGGATACATTGCAAGGAATTACAGAGCAGTAAATAATCAAAATAGAACTAATAAAAAAAGGAATGGACATGTATGTCAATTATGAGATAAATTTGGACACACAATGAGGTTTTAGAGAATTAATAGAAGAAATTTTAACTTTGGACATAAAATACTAGATTGTAAGAATCCTAATT
This sequence comes from Cupressus sempervirens, assembly GCA_028749045.1. Classification (NCBI taxonomy): domain Eukaryota; kingdom Viridiplantae; phylum Streptophyta; class Pinopsida; order Cupressales; family Cupressaceae; genus Cupressus; species Cupressus sempervirens. The sequence goes on from CM053793.1 coordinate 606,686,922, forward strand.
GGGATAGTAAAAATGGAAATAGTAGAATGTTTAGGACTACTAACCCTATAGGTAATAAAAGAAGGAGAGTACAAAAAATATCTACTGATGAAGAAAAACCTAATGGAGTAAGGAGCCATATTATTGGTTACAAATGTAACAACCTTGGATACATTGCAAGGAATTACAAAGCAATAGATAATTAGAATGGAACTAATAAAAAAAGGAATGGACATGTATGTCAGTTATGAGATAACTTTGGACACACAATGAGATTTTAAAGAATTGATAGAAGAAATTTGAACATGAATCCTAACTAGAGAATGAACAATAATAGAAATGATAGAAGAAATGTTAATGATATCACTAATAGTTAGAAAGAAGGTCTTAAAGAGCATGTTGAATAATTCAAGGAAGTATTTGTGAGAGAAAATGATCTAGAAATCTCACATACAATTTTAGAAGAACAAATTTTTAATGCATCTGAAGGAAGAATGAAACCATACATAGTGAGTAATTTAGCTAATTTGAATTAGCCACCTTGTATCAAAGATAGAGAATTAGCAAGAGGAAACACAAGTTAAAAGTTAATTTGAGACTTCCAAACTTAATAGGAAACTTAGAAAAGCTATTAAGTAATCACTGGTTAAGAGCGTGAGTCATGTGGTAATCAAATGAATGAGAACAAAGTCAACCAAGTCTATAAGTTAAAAGAGCAATAGTTTCATGAATATTGTTAGATGCACAATTAACGTGAAGTTTGATTTGGAAGATTTAAAGGATACAAATAGGATTTTGAGTATCATTCAATCATACAAAGAGTTAAGGAGCAATTTAGAGTGATTTGATAGCAAGTGAAGGCAAATTTGAAGCATTTAGGTTGTAAAATTTAGAGTGCCCTAGTTTTGCAAAATTTAGGTATGTTGTAAAGTTTTTAAATTATTTGAATTAGTTAAAATGATTAATCTTACTGTTTGTGATGTAAGTGAGAGGCCAAGATATGTATTCAAGAAGCCTTCTTTCATTTCCTAAGTGGATGATGCCTTAGGAGCATTTTTGCAAGTTCTAGAAAATGTTCTTCTTGTATAGTGTGTCAAGTCATATATCAATTGTAAATTTGAGTGTTAGAGGCAGTGATATATGTAAGAACCTTGATATAATGTCCAAGGGAGACTTTCCATTGAAATAAGAGTTCATGCAACTTAATAACTTAATATTATGAACCACATGTTCTTTACCAAATTTGACAGCTACTAATGGAGAAGAATTATTCTGAATCGCATTTATGAAGGAATATTTTGGGTTGGAGAGGTATCTATTATGATATAAATTTATATGATTCATAGGTTAACTTATGTTTTCAATGACAGTAGACACCTAAGTAATGAAAAGAATGTAAAGTTGGTGGTAGAGACAAATATAAAGACCAAATTAGATGGCAGGAACATGAGGATTTTCTTAATATAGTAAATAGATGTGAGTGTGATTTGAAAGAGCATAAGTTACAAGAGCATGACTTGCATGGAGGAAATTATACCAAGAGTTAAGTTCATAGAACCCATGGGTTATGAATTGAGTGAGGAAATTTTAGAAGGCTATATGAGGATCATCCTCAAGTTTGAGGACAAGCATACTAATAGATGGGGGTACTTGTGCAGAGAAGATCAAAGAAGTAGAGAGAATGGTCTAGAACAAAGAGATTTAGCATAACATTGATTAGAAGATAGAATCAATTCTTAGAGAATCAGGAATGACAGGGAAGGAATTCAATGAGATTAAGGGTATAGCCTTGGACGTAAATGCTAGTGGACAATCTGAGGTATTGGTAGCTACTCCTATTGATAAGATAAAACAATCTATATATGTCATCAACAAGATGTTCAAATCTTTATACTGATCATTATCATTATGAATAGATGGAAAATATGAGCTTACTTATACTTTTTTGTAAGAATGCAGTGACATAGTAATGATGGTAACATAGGTTTAATACTACAAACAATGATTCAAACAAATCTTTTCTTTTCATTCCATTTCCAATTTAAGTTTTCAATTCCAATTCCATCTTATTAGTGGAAGATCAGTATGCTTGTTTAAATGACCATTGTTTTACCTTGTGTGCATAATGGCACACGCATTTTTTTTATAATTACAGAGAAACCAAGTTAGTGGTTATCAACTCTTAATTTGCATACAAGGAAAATTTTCATCAAAATCCAATGTATTATTTAGGAGATTAGGATGTGTGAAATTAGTTGTAATGGTTATTTGTACCCTTCCCCTAGAAAAAAATTTAAAATTATTTATTTTAAATTATAAAAGAGGGATTATAATTATTTAGTTAATGTGTTCTTTGGTAGTGTTGTGTTGTAAATTAACCTGGAGAAGATTATGTTTAAATTAGATATAAAGAAAGCTTATGATGAGATGGAGAGGGGTTTCCTAGTTAAAGTTCTCCAAAGGTTTAGTTTTAATGAAACATGGGTGAAATGGGTGAACAATTGTATTTCCATGCATCACTTCTCTTTATTGGTAAATGGAAGCCCTAAAGGTTTCTTTGAAATAGATAAAGGAATTCATCAAGGGGACCCCCTTTCTTCTTTCCTTTTTGTTATTATGGTAGAGGTTTTAAGCAAACTGATAACTAGGGAGAGAGTGTCAAGCTCTTGGACATGGGTGAAGATTGTTGATGGTTGTGAATGTGTTTATCATTTGCAGTTTGTGAATGATAATTTCTTGGCTGGGGATGCTTCTAGAAGGGAGGCTAGAGTGATGAAGAACACATTTGAGACTTCTAGATCTCCAATTTCATTTTAATTTTTTGTAACAAATGACAAATTTGGAAATCCCAGTATTTACAAATTCTAATTCTAATTGAATTCCTGGAAACAAAAATACTATGGCTTAATTATTTGTGGGAATTTAATTGAAAAAGGAATTGACGATTGTAATATATTTTTAGTTCTCTTTTTGGTGCATCAAATCAAAATTTGGTTTTAATTCTAAATTTGGTGTACCAAATAGAAATTGGGAAATTTTAGAATTTGTATTCTTATTTTTACCCCAAAATAAAAATATGTCAATCTAATCCCTCAAAATACTTGTTATCAGAATTGTAATTAGAATTCTCATTCTAATTCTCATTTTGAATTTTTACTATTTTATAATTTTATCAAGTTTTTTTTATAATATTTCACATTGGACTCTATCTATTGCACCATGTGAGTAGTTTAGAGTTTAAAATAAACTTTTATAAAGAATCGTAGGTCCAATTGTTGAATGCACACATCCATAAATCATTCCATCATAGTCAGAATGTGGTTCCTTTTTGCAAAATGGTGACAAACACTGTAATAACAACCCCATTACAGTGCCAGATTGATTGCTTCTATGGACTGTAATGGCAGACCCATTTGTTTCCTGCCAGATACTCTTATACACATTGAAGGAAAATGTGTACCCAACTTCCAACTTATAGTTCCTTTTGATTGGCATTTTTGACAACGCATTTAGTCCTTGGCCAATATTTGGATTGCTTTCTCTTTTCATATACATTTATCACAAATCATTTGTCAAAAATATTATTTGAATTTATTTTTAAAAACTTGATGTTATAGATCTTGTGCAATGGTCCTTAGTCGTTCTATATCATACATGTAATTTTTATTTATTTATTAATTGAAAGTCCATTGAATAGAAAAAGTTGTATGAAAGATAAAGTGGTCAACACATCTAATTAATTTTTTATTAAGTGAAGAAGAAAAAATATTTTTTATTTTCATTTCAAATAGTCTAATTGGTTTACTTTATTTTAATGAGAAGTTAGTCATTTCTATAATGTTCTTTTAATTTAATTACCAAACCTACAAGAAGCAACTTTTGTACTCTATCAAATTTGCAAGTTTTGTAATATCAAATGGGATGTGGAATAACAAATCCTTTTCGTATTGTTGTTCCTATTCCTATGAATTTTCTATATTCTTATTTTTTATTCCTAATTCCAATTCCTAGTCCTAGTCCAAAAATGTAAAAATTTAAATGCGGCTTGTAACCTATTAGGCAATTGTTTTTCATTAAGACAATGTGGTACTTGAATTCACATATGTTTCAAAGTGACTTTGTGAATATGCCTTGTATAATTTTTTCTTGCAAATATTTATAACAAATAATCTAACATGTTACCTCTTGTATTATAAAGAATAATATTTAAAACATTTGTTTTTGTGCTATTACAACACATGTTCTCCAAGATTCAAAAAAAGGATTATGCCTATAGTTTACATTTAGGATTTTCTCCAAATGTGTGAATATCCTAAAATTTTATTCAAATTTAGTTAATATAAGTGAACTCTAGGTCTATTTATATAGTAAAATAAAAATAGTTATGCCTGATGAGAAAAGTAAATTTCTATCTCAATTTCCTAGATTAAAAGAAGTTCTCTATTTCAATAATTAACCAAAACTATAATTGAAAGGATTGGCCTAGGAGGTTCCATGATATTAGGGTTTTTAAGTTTCTAGTTCCATATTAAGAGTGATGGTAAGGAATATTTGGTGATGCAAGGGAAGAACTATCGACATCTTCAACGTATTTCTTTACATTTCTAATAAAACTATTAAATACAAAGAACAATCAATATATTGAAGGTTTAGTAGGCATTAGAAATAATAATTTTTTGAATTTAGACCACTCAATTTTAGTTTTCATCTCACTTTATTACCTTTACCTAATATATGATATCCATGCACATTAGAGATTTCAAAAAGTCTATCGATATCATGTAATACTATTGTAGCTCTAATTTTCACTTGTCTTATTTCTTTGTACAAAAAAAAAAACTTATGGTTTTAACTTTGCATATCTTGTTATTAAAATCTAAAACTTCTTCATTTTTAGATGTTTTCTTAATTAGAACATATTGTGAAAGGAGAAACTATCCATTTACATTACTTAAGCTTTGAAATATCATTCAAATTTTGTGTGTAATAATTTTGTGTTCTAATGGAGTTGAAGCATTTATTAACCTAAATGGTAGGAAAATGTTTACTTTCTTTGCAAACACTTACTAGTAGAAAAAAATTTATATGAAATGGTATAAAAATGTTTACCTTCTTTGCAAACACTTACTAGTAGAAATATCATATTTAAATATGTTGGCTAAGATTGTATATATGCATATGTTTCCTTGAACATGTTTGTTATGTTTCACCTCATTACCACATCTTTGTTTACTTCTACATTAGGCATATATTCTTTGTAGTCAATTTCACAACTACATACAATCTATCTAATCTAGTAGTTCTAGGTTTCTAGGCTTCTTAAGAAGGTTCAATATGCTCCTCATGTGAGGATGAGCTTCGAGGTAGTAAAGCACAATGTGATTGTGTAGTAAAAATGATTGAGATGCTCTCATCTTATATATAACATGAAAACATATTTGATGGCTTAGGAGATAGGGATTTTTAGATGGAGAGTTGTCTAATGGTATATTTCTATCATACAAGAGCAATCATATAAAGAAAGAGAGTACTGATACACAAGCTATCATAGTCATTTCCCAAGAAGCAAGAGAAGACCAAGTTATCTTCTAGGTATACACATTAGATCTATTAGTCAAGGTTTTCCATATAGTCTACATCATATTTAATTTCTTTCTAAGAATTGTAATCATTTTGTAAGCTCTCAATCGAGCATGCTTGAATGGAAAGCATATGATAAATCCTCTAGCAAGATGCATCTCAAAAGAGTGTTGAAATCCTATAAAAGGTAGCCTTAATAGGTTTATTATAATCCTAATAGGTTGTAGACATTCTTAACAAGATGTGTTCCTACAGGAAACAAGTTGTAGCTTTTCATTGGGTAACCTTTTATTAGTAGTAAAAGGCCAGTGGGTATATTATCCTCAAAGTGTATTTCATCCTCTAATTGAGGGTTTCTGCATATAAACTTGTATGTCCATTGATGAATTCTTTTGTGTCTCATTTTACATACTTCTAATTTATTTCATTCATAGTTGTGTTCCAATATTTAAGTGACTTTTGTTAAGTGTATTTAAAATGGTTAAGAAGGTAACCATTTTTGGAGTCAATATTGATTCACCCCCCTCCCCCTTTCACCCTCAACTTCTCCCTCAACTCTCAATACTAGTTGGGACCAAAAGTATGGTCATTGATACTCATTAATAAGTATAGTAATATGATTCTAAGACATTTCTATAGGAAACAAATTGGAATGTGATTAGTTTTTTTATCTTTGATTTTGTGCTCTCAAATATTGGGAGAATGTTATTTCCAATATATATATCCTATTTTTGATAGACATGGCATATATTAAGCATTAGTACACAATTCTAGTACTATAATTTTAATATTGAGTACAAGACCTTTATTTTAAAATTACAGTAATTTTGGGTTTAAAACATTATTAGTAGAATATGGAAGACCTAGAAATGCATTTTTTGTGTATTGAAAATTTTAATTCAATGATCGCTTTCATCAAACCAAAAAATTGTGAACATACATAGTGAATGCTTATTTTAACTTTATGCTATTAGCTATTATGATAATTTAAGGCTTATGATTGGACCCTATTCTATCTCATTATAGCTTATGATTGTATCCTATTCTATCTTGTCTAACCTTGGAAAATGATTGCTTCTTATTTAAATGATGTATATTTCTTAGTATATATTAATATCCCTTCATAATTCATTCTTTGAATTTGATCTTTGCATCATCATACATTTAACCATGTTGTTTTGGGGGTATTATGTTTGTGTATAACAAGGGTTTAAACATATACATATTATTTTTCATATTGTCCTTGAATAGATACTGTGAATTTATTTATTTTAAACATCAAGATAAAATGAAGAAGTAAAAATGGTTGGTGTTATTAAAATGATTCTCAAAAATCATAAAATTATAAGCATGGATTTTATCATTGTAAACTACTTTTCTTGGTGGAAGTGAATATTGTGAATAATTAAGGGGATGGTTTTCTTGAATGAAATTAGTGTGGGAAATCATGAAATGGTAGGAAAATGTTTATGTTCTTTTCAAACACTTACTAGTAGAAATATTATATTTAAATACATTAGATAAGGTTGTATATATGAATATATTTCCTTAAACATGTTTGATATGTTTCACCTCCTTACCACATGTTTATTTAGTTCTTCATTAGCCATATATTCTTTGTAGTCAATTTCACAACTACACCATACAATCTATCTCATCTAGTAGTTATCGGTTTCTAGGCTTCCTAAGAAGGTTCAACATGCTCCCCATGTGAGGATGATTCTTGAGCTAGAAAAGGACTATGTGATTGTTTAGTAAAAGTGATTGAGACACTCTCATCTTAGATGGAACATGAAAACATGTTTGATGTCTTAGGAGATAGGGATTTATAGATGTAGAGTTGTCTAATGGTATATTTATATGATGTATTATGATTAACCTTCATTGTTTCTTCTGCTATTGATTTATTTAATATTTGACAATTATGTTGGCACCTCTTGGTGTAACTAATGTTTATAAGTATATTTATATGTAATTACTTTGTGTGTTCCATCATATAATCAACACATCTTTCACTTTGTTTCATAAAATCATTGTTCATGTGTATTTATTAGTATTGTCAAAAAGATAGTTGTATAATTATACTTATATTATGAATGGATGGAAAATTTAAGCTAACTTCTATTTTCATAAAATTGCCTTTGAATTTTCTGCATGAATTCTTGAGTTTTTAGGCCTTTTCTTTTGTGGTATTCTTATAGTTAATACAATCCTTACAACATAAAATTATATAGTAATAATATTTTGATTTATAATATATTGTAATATCTTTTGTATAAAGGAACTATATTGTATAATTCCATGTTAAGATAGTTGGCTATTCTCACATATAGTTGTAACTGTAATATCAGCTCTTAATAGGGTTGAAGCAACTCCTAAAATGGTTGAAGCTTTTAACAAGGAATAGTCCTCTAACAAGGACCAGGATACTATATGTAATTCATAGACTCCAAATAGGTTCAATATCATAAACATAATTATTCTATCTAGTGGATCATTTTGTGGGTACCATCCCCACTAGGTTTTTCCCTTGGAAAGGATTTTTGTAGTTAACAAATAGTGGTGTTATGAGTTCTCTTTGTGCATGGTTTTATTTACTATTGAGCATTGTTGGTTTACTATCTTATTCATGTTGCAAAGTAATTAATAATATCCATTTGTGGCAAAAAGTCTGTAGATTACTGATTCAACCCCCCCATGTCAATATTATCTATTTCTAATAGTTGGTATCATAGCACAGTTAGTTACAAGATGCTTAATAGCTTGACTAGAACCCCTATGGATATGGAACAATTAAAGAGAAACCTTGAAGAAGCCCCAGAAAAAATTATTCTTCTTAAAAAAGAATGAGACAACTTGAAAGAAAGGTGAAGATTCAAAAGATTATATTGGTAAACTAAAAAGTAAAATTGATTACCTAAAATTTAGAAAAGATTTAGAGAAGTAGAGTAATGATAGTGATGAAGTAGTAACCCTTAGGAAAGACAATAAGATCTTCAAATATTCATTAAAAAAATTTAAGCTTAAGTTAAGTTTGAAAAAGGATGATAGAAATATGGAAATAGACCTGAAATCTAAGAATGAAGAGCTAAGATCCCAACTAAGTCATGTAACATCTGAATTAGATTCTATCACAATAGAGGACAAAAAACTAGAAAAGTGCAATGTCATTGTGAAACTAGAATCAACTCAAGCTAAGAAATAGTTAGATAAACTTTATTTGAGTAATGAGAAAATTGATGAATAGCTATTTTTTCATATCTCATATGATAAAATAGGTCTTATATATCTTATTGGAGAGAAATTCAGAAAGGAAACTGAAGTTAGGAAGGACCCAAATCTAGTTGTTGAAAACACTAAGCTTAAAAAAACTAAAAAAAATAGTATTGAACCAAGTATATCTACAAAAGTATGTAAAGAAGTTTATCAAGTCAATATATCTAAGAAATGTGATGAACCAAAGAAAATAGAACAAGTTGAATTTCCTTAGGAGGCTAGAGTTGAATTCAAGGATACATGTTTTATATGCAATGAAGTTGGTCCTATGAAGAGAGATTCACAATTAAGTCTTTTAGACCGATCACTAATTTCTATTGTTATAATTTTCATGGTTTTGGACATAAAGTAGTAGATTGTAAGAATCCTAAGTATGATAGTAAAAATGGAAATAGTATAATGTTTAAGGATACTAACCCTATAAGTAATAAAAGAAGGAGACTACAAAAAAGATCTAATGATGGAGAAAGACCTAATGGATTAAGGAGCCGTATTATTTGTTACAAATGTAAAAACCATGGATACATTGTAAGGAATTATAGAGTACTAGATAATTAGACTGGAACTAATCAAAATAGGAATACACAGGTATGTGAGTTATGAAATAAATTTGGACACACAGTGACATTTTATAGAACCAATAGAAGAAATTTGAACATGAATCTTAAAAAGAGAATGAAAATTAACAAAAATGATAGAAGAAATGATAATGATATTACTAATAGTTAGAAGGAAACTCTTAAAGAGCATGTTGAATAATTCAAGTATTTGTGATAAAAAATGATCAAGAAATCTCACATGCAGTGTTAGAAAAACATTTTTTTAATGCACCTGAAGGAAGAATGAAATCATACATAGTGTGTAATTGAACTAGTTTGAATTAGCCACCTCGTATCAAAGACAAAGAATTAGGAAGATGAAACAAATGTTAAAAATCAATTTGAGACTTCCAAAATTAATAGGAAGTAGAGAAGGTATTAAGCAATCACTGGTTAAGAGCATAAGTCATGTGGTGATCAAATGAATGATAACAAATTTAAACAAGTCTATTGGTTAAAAGAGCAATAGTTTCATGAATATTATTAGATGCACAATTATTTTGAAGTTTGATTTGGAAGAGTTAAAGGATACAAATAGAATTTTGAGTATCGTTCAATCATACAAAGAGTTAAGAAGAAATTTAGAGTGATTTGATAAAAAAGTAAAGGCAATTTTGAAGCATTCAAATTGTTAAGTTGAAAGTGCCCTAGTTTTTCAAAATTTAGGTATTTTGTAATGTATTTAAAGAATTTGAATTAGTTAACATGATGAATCCTACTATTTTTGATTTAAGTGAGAGGCCAAGATATGTATACAAGAAGCCTTAATTCATTTCCCAAGTAGATGATGCCTGAGGAGCATTTTTGCAAGTTCTAGAAAATGTTCTTCATGTATAGGGTTGAGATTTATATGATTCATAGGTTAACTTATGTTTTCAATGAGGGTAGACACCTAGTTAATGAAAGGAATGTAAAGATGGTGGTAGAGAAAAATTTGAAGACCAAATCAAATGGTAGGAACATGAGGATTTTCTTAATAGAGTAGATAGATGTGAGCATGAGCTACAAGAGCATGACTTGCATGGAGGAAATTGTACCAAGAGTTAAATTCATAGAACCCATGGGTTATGAATTGATTAAGAAAATTATTGAAGGTGATGTGAAGATCATCCTCAAGTCTGAGGACAAGGATACATCTAGATGGGGTACTTGTATAGAGAAGATCAAATAAGTAGAGAGAATGATCTAGAACAAAGAGATCTATCATAATGTTGAGTAGAAGATAGAATCAATTCTTAGAGAATTAGGAATGACAAGGAAGGAATTCAATGACATTAAGGGTATAGCCTTGGAGGTAAATTCTAGTGGACAATCTAAGGTATTGGCAGCTACTCCTGTTACCATAGAAGGATCTACTTCACATATAATTATTTTTCTTTATGATGTAGTTGCTCAAGTATATCCTAATGTTGTACAACCCTTTAAGAAAACTATTGAAGAGGAGGTACAGATTATTAAATACATATCATTTACTCCTTGAGCTAAAGGAAAGTTAGAGAGGTGACCAAGGTGAAACACAAAGCTAATTCACCTAGTAACAAAAAGACCAAGGAGCTATCTAGTGGCCCTGGAAAGAGGAGGAAGATGTGTCTATTAAATTTGATGAAGAAGACAGACCTAATTAGCAAGTAGTTAGCAAATCAAGGATAGGCATAGGAAAGAAGCCTTAGAAGGCTAAGATAGAGAATGCGAACTTGCAAATCATAAATTATAATAATTTCATTCAGTTGAATAAGTTTTATAGCATATTTATTAATATAGATAGAAAGTAATTAGAAAATGCAGTAGTAAGGGATATGATTCTTAAGAATTAAAGATTTGAAAATGTTCAAAGACACATTCTAGAGAGTTTGTACAATAGATTGATTAACAAAAGAAGAAGATTTTTTTGTGAGGATAAGAAAATAAGAGAAAAAAATTATCATGAAACTTTGTGAAGTTAATAATGATGAAGATTTGCAAAATATATTGAAGCGAATTGATCCCTTGCCAAGGAATAAAAGAAGACATATTCTTTTGATAGGAGGAAATCATGAAGAAGTTAAAAAGAAATAGAAGAAGCTATTGTCAAATATATGAATTATGTACCAAAGGATGTGGGTGTAAATTCAAGGTGAGTAAGCCCTATATCTGTTGAATAGAGTACTCTAGTAGCAATAGGAGTGGAAGCTAAGGACACATGATGGTAGATCTATTTTTGTAGATATCCATTAGAAAATATACAATGCAAATTTCCACTACATGTGTGAAAATAAACATTGCAAAGATCCTTTTAAGGATATTGGGCTAAATATTGTTGGCAATATGAAAAATTACTCCAATTCAAATTAGGAGTAAGAAAAGAGGATGATTTGAGGCCAAAGAGAAGAAGAAGAAATAAGATGAAAAGAAGGAAGAAGACACACAAAGAAGAAGATAAAAAGAACTAGAAATAAGAAGAGGAGAAAAAGAAGAAAGAAAAAGAGGAGAAAAAGAAGCAAGAAGAGGAGAAGAAAGGGAAGGAACAAGAAGAGAAGAGAAGGGAGAAACAAGAAGATGCAAAAAGAAAAAGGGTATCAGAAGAGAAGAAGAAGATGTGAAGACAAGGAAGACATGAGAAGAGAAGAAGAGAAAAGAAGAAGAGGGAGAAGAAGGGGAGAAGATGATGAAAGAAGAAGAGGAAAAGAAAAAGAATGAAGAAGAAGAGAAAAAGAGGAAAAGGTCAAAGAATTCAGAAGGTAGGAAAAAGAGATCTTGAAAAAAGAGGATAAGGAATCATGAGGAAGAAGGAAGTAGAGAAGGAGGAGAAGCTACGTGCATTGAGCACATCTCTAACCATTGTTTCACTTACTAGTTCAGATGATGATGATCAATTTGAACTGATATCATCCCTTAGAAAGATAATCAGCTAAAACAAATAGGTAAAGAGTTTATAGAAGACTCACATGGATATCATTGATAAGATAAAAAAAAAAATGTGTCATCAAAAAGGTGGTTAAATCATTATGTTTATCATTATCATTATGAATGGATGGAAAATATAAGCTTACTTATACTTGTTTTGTAAGAATGTAGTGACATAGTAATGATGGTAACATAGGTTTAATATTGCGAACAATGATTCAAGCAAATCTTTTCTTTTCATTCCATTTCCAATTTATGTTTTCAATTCCAATTCCATATTATTAGTGGAAGATTGGTATGCTTGTTCATGGTCAAAATTAGACTTCTAGATCTCCAATTTTATTTACATTTTATGTAACAAATGACAAATTTGGAAATTCCAGTATTCACAAATTCTAATTCTAATTGAATTCCTAGGAACAAAAATACTAGTGCCTATTTATTTGTGGTAATTTAACTTGAAAAGGATTTTAGGATTATAATTTATTTTTAGTTCTTTTTTTGATGCACCAAATCAAAATTTGGTTTTAATTCTAAATTTGGTTTGCCAAATAGGAATTGGGAATTAGAATTTGTATTCTTATTTTTACCCCAAAATTATGTCAATCCACTCCCTCAAAATACTTGTTATCAGAATTTTAATTACAATTTTTATTCAAATTCTCATTTTGAATTTTTATTATTTTATAATTTTTTTAAGTTTGTTGAAAATATTTGTACATCAGACTCTATCCATCGTACCATGCGAGCAATTTGGAGTTCAAAATAACCTTTTACAAAGAATTGTAGGTCCAATTGTAGAATGCACACATCCATAAATCATTCCATTATGGCCAAAATGTGGAACCTTTATGTAAAATGGTGCCAAACACTATAATCACAAGTCCATTATGGTGCTTGATTGATTGCTTTTGTGGACTACAATAGCAGACCCATTTGTTTCTAGCCAGATACTACTCTACGCATGGAAGGAAAATGTGTACTCAACTTTCAACTTATAGTTTCTTCTTATTGGCATTTTTGACAATGCCTTTAGTCCTTAGCCAATATTTGGATTTCTTGCTCTTTTTATATATATTTATCACAAATTGTTTGTCAAAATATTGTTTGAATTTATTTTTAAAAACCTAATGTTATAGATCTTGTTGTGTGATGGTCCTTAGTTGTTCAATATGGTATATGTAATTATTTAATTATTCATTAATTGAAAGTCCATTGAATATAAAAATGTGTATGAAAGATAAAATGGTCAACACATCTAATTAATTTTTGATTGAGTGAAGAAGAAAAATTATTTTATTTTCATTTCAAATAGTCTAATTGTTTTACTTTATTTTAATGAGAAGTTAGTCATTTCTATAATGTTCTTTTTATTTAATTACCAAACCTACAAAAAGCAATTTCTCTACTCTATCAAATTTGCAAGTTTTGTAATATCAAATTGGATGTGGAATAACAAATCCTCTTCCTATTGTTGTTCCTATTCCTATGTCTTTTGGGTATGTACAAGATCATGGTCAACCAAACTATGCCCTTAAGTGGCAATAGAAAATTAGAAAATTTGGGTTATGTCAACTTGATTTGTAATTTTCAACTTGTCATGAGCTTTCTATCAAAAAATTGAGAGAAAATAATCTCTAGGAAACTGAATTTAGTTTCTAAAATACTAGGCTTGATTTACAAAAAATAAAAATTGGTTGGTCAAAATTTTGAATTTTAATGCAATAGTACAAAAAATCCAAAACAAAAAAAAGAAGCAGACATATGTCTAACCACCCTAATCAAACTCAATTGATAATATTTTTTAATAAGATTCTATATATAAGATGTAGACTTATACTCAGATGTGAAAAATATTATTGGGTATTTTTATTCTAAATAATTAATTAGTTGTGAATTTTTTGTTATATTATTTTCAGAATAAAAAAACTCTCGTGTTTGAACACCTTAACTAATTCAAAATTCTACAAAAAAAAATTTATTATTATTCCTTATAGTAGAAGAAGCATAGAATGTGATGCATCTTTTGGATTTAAAAAATGTTGTACCATTTGAAAGTTATAGTTTCTTTTCTATCAATGTGTCAATCAACAGTTTATACATAACTCAATTAAAAAATAAGTAATAATTACTTACTAAACTCATAATTTGACAAACATTACATTTATGGAAACATAAGAGAATTCTCAAGAAACCCTTTTTGTTTCATCAAATTTGAGTGAGAAAAAAGTCATCATATATATATATATATATTTGAAGTAAAACACACATAAGAATAGACCAAAAACATGTTTTTGGGACATTTTTAAAGTTTACCATTTAGGGTTGGTATCCAAAGATATACTACACCTTATAAAGGTATTAATTTTGTTGGTTGGTATCATTATGGGTGGTAAAAAAGTTGGAATATATTTGGAAATACTTTGAGGCATTTCAGAACTATATTTTTTTCATATCACCACTTTTTGGCACACCATGATCCTAGACATACCCTTCTCTATATTCTTATTTTTGATTCCTAATTCTAATTCCTAGTCCTATTCCATAAATGTAAAAATTTAAATGCATAAATTTCTTGTAACCTATTAGGAAATTGTTCTTCATTAAGACAATATGCTACTTGAATTCACATATGTTTCAAAGTGACTTTGTAAAGTATAAGTTTTTCCTATGAATATTCATAGAAAATAATCTAACATGTTACCTCTTGTATTGTAAAGAATAATATTTAAAACATTTGTTTTTCCCTATTACAACACATTTTCTCCAAGATTCAAAAAAAAGGATTATGCCTATAGTTTTTAGTTAGGGTTTTCTCCAAATGTGTGAATATCCTAAAATGTGATTTAGGTTCAGTTAATATAAGTGAACTCTAGGTTTATTTATATAGTAAAATAAAAATAGTTATGCCTAATGAGAAAAGTAAATTTCTGTCTCAATTTCCTATATTAAAGGATGTTCTCTATTTCAATAATTAACCAAAACTATAATTGAAAGGATTGAGCCTAGGAGGTCCCATGACATTAGGGCTTTTAATCTTCTAGTTCCATATTAAGAGTGATGGTAAGGAATATTTGGCAATGCAAGTGAACAACTATCGAAGTCTTTAATGTATTTCTTTACATTTCTAATAAAACTATTAAATGCAAAGAACAATCAATATATTGAAGGTTTAGTAAGCATTAGAAATAATATTTTTTGGAATTTAGACCACTCAATTTTAGTTTTCATGTCACTTTATTACCTTTACCTAATATATGATATCCATGCACATTGTAGAATTCAAAAAATCTATCGATATCATATGATACTATTGTAGCTTTTGTCTTCACTTGTCTTATTTCTTTGCAAAAAAAAAAAACTTACAGTTTTAACTTTGTCATATGTTGTGATTAAAATTTAGAACTTCTTCATTTTTAGATGTTTTCTCATTTACAACATATCATAAAAGAAGAAACTATCCATTTAGATTATTTAAGCTTTGAATTATCATTAAAATTTTGTGTGTAATAATTTTGTGTTGTAATGGAGTTGAAGCATTTATTAACCTATTTCTAAGCTAGTTTCTAGATTTCCACTACACATAATAGTTTTTCTATGAATCATTCTTTACGAGTTCTAATACAAAGTGTGGAATCATGTATACTATTTTTGTAGAATGGTTTGAAGAAATGTGCTCGATTGGATTGTGGTTTCTATTGACCATTCCCTTGAAACTAGCAACTAATTTATGTGAAAAATTGAGTTTCATATTTCATCTTAAATCCTAAAGAGAAGATATTCCATTTTTTTGAATAAAGTTTCTATAGGCTCAAATGCAAAAATAGTATGATAGGGTCTAAGATTGTGTCTTGTACGAATTTCGTATTTTAATTTTTGAATACACTATTATGTTCAATTGAACATGCTATACTTTGCGCTCATTTATCAAATGCATGTGCTTTTCATTCTTGGAATGGCATAAATAGTTATTGGAGGATTGTGGACCTTTTTTAGGTTTGCTCTATTATTTTTTACTAACAAAATTTTATTAACATTTAGAAATAATTTATAATACTTCCAAAATATTGAGTGTTAGAATTGTGCCAAAACTTAATATGAGTTATTTATTAGTTTAAGAAGACACTTTGAAGGGATGAAACTTGAAAACTAGTTTCACAATGGTGGCATAATGATTAATTGTTAGTGTATAATTCATGCACTGTTTAATATTGTTTCACTAAGATAAATAGATAATGTGTCATTTCATGTTAGCATATAGATCTTTAAATGTTTAATGTTGTTTCACTCATCGAAATAGATAATGGGTCCTTTCATATTAGGGGTATCTCTTGCAATGTTTAAATTTGTTTCACTAAGCTAAATAGATAATGTTTACTTTATTTTATTATAGTTCTTGTGATAGATCCTTTCTTCCTAGGAAAAGACCGATTTCTTCCCTCAAGGCTTCAACCATTGGTTCCTTTTATTGAATCAAAAAATCTATTTATAGTTTTGTAACTCTCGTGGATATAAAGTAAACAAATAGGAAATTGCAGTAGTTAATATTTTATAAAAGAGGATAAAAAAGTTGAAGTATTCTTGAATATCATATACTCTAATACAAGAATTAATTTATTTTAATTTATTTTTTATCAATAACATTTTATAATAGTTGTTAATTATTATCCATTCTACTTGATTTATTGCAACCATACAATTTTACTACTTATTCTGGATTGAGAAATAACATTTTGGTAAGGTTTCTAAACATATTATATATCATTTATATTTATGTTTTATGTAATCTATGGAATATAAGTTGACTTCTTACTAAAAGTAATGATTCCTTAATATTTTGGATTTCTATTTATTTTACATGCGTAGTCAACTATTTAAAAAATTTCCAACGAAAGTTTAAAGAATTGTAGATTAGTTGATTAATAAAGTAGATTTTCTTATTAAGTTCTTCATTTAATAAATTAAAAGTAGTTGACAAAGTTTCTTTATGAAAGAAAAAGTTCTTATATACATTATAAAAAATTAGAATTGTTTACTAAATCAATAGTTAAATACTCTATGTTTTGATATAAAGATTAGAAAAATAAAGATCCTATATGGTTAATTTTAACCATGTATTATTTTATGTTTCCTAAAGACTAACGGAAGTCAAATATAAAGATTAGAAAAATGAAGACACCATTAAGTATTTTGTCTAAAGCACTTCCCTTTGGTTTTGCGTTACTTGTAGTCATTTCATTTTGACATGTAAATTTTGATTCTGAGAAGGTACATAACCCTTGGTTTATTACTTTCATGTTGGCCCACAAATGGTTTTAGTTATATTCTTCAAAGAGAATTGCTAATTGGACTATAAAAATAGAAATAAAATATTAGTTAAGATTTCCCCTTTCTAGTAGTTGTTTTGTAAAAAAATTTGTTTATTTAATGAAAGTATTGGTAATGTAATCACTTGTATGGAATGGATTGTATTGTGCAAAATCAAGGAATGACAAGAAGCTTTTTACTTTCTTTGCACCTACCTCCCTACATAAATATCATTTTGAAATAATTTGACCAACTCTGTGTGCATATGTTTCATAAAACATGTTGGTTATGTAATGACTCCCTGCCACATTTGTGATTTGGTTAACATTCGGCATATAATCTTCATACTTAATTTTATGGCTACACCTTACGATCCATTTTCTCAAGTAGTTTTGGATAGCTAGGCTTATTATGCAGGTCCAATGCACTCTTCATGTCAGGATGAGCCTTGAGGGAGAAAAGCAATCTTAGGTTGGGTAGAAAGAGTGCTTGTAACATAGGCTCTTCTCGAGATAGAAAATGAAAGAATGTTTGATAGCTTATGAGATAGGGATTTGCAGATGGAGAGTTATATAATGGTACATTTATATCATGTATTATGACTGGCCTCCATTTGTCCTTGTATTATTGGTGTATTTGTTCATACATTATATTGTATAGTCGACACCTTTTCACTTTGTTTAATAAAATCAAAGTTCATGTATATTGCTTAGCATTGTCAACAAGATGGTTGAATCATTATAGTCACTCCACCTCTCAAGGATTCCTTGTCTTTTGATCTCTTCAAGATTGCTCTTCACTTCCTCCACACTTGCCAAACGCCACTCTCCTGATACCAACAGGTTTGCATCCCTCGACGCCCTCTGGAATTCCATGCCTTTGAACACACTTTTCACCAATCAATTAACTCACTGATATTATGTTTGCCTTACCTCTTGTATTTGCTGGAAGGGGATTTATAGACGTGATCACCCTGCCTTTCACAGCCTTTTTGCTGTAAGGGGATTTCACGTGGCCTAATTATCTGAATTACGTACGCTTGTTTTCATTCAAATGTGATAGTGCCAACTGCATCCACGCGAACAGAGTTAAATAAAAAAGATGAAACTACACATTTCATACATTTCTAAAATGTCCCCTTTTCTGATTTGATATGGTATTTCACACCTCTAATCAGATTTTAAAAATCAAACAACTGATATCACAAAGATCCACCAAATTTCTCAAGAAAACCCCAAATCGGGTATGTTGAAAATAGTGCTAAAAGCTTCACAACTTCACAAATTATTAATGAATCTGAAAATGGAAATTTTTACAGAACCTTCAGCAGCATAACAGCCTACAAATTGACATTTCCAGATCTGTATAGCCTTTACACAACAGCTCGAAAATGTAGGACCAAAACTATGCACATCGGGCTCCCGAAATAGCACAAAATATGCCCGGAAACACCACAAGAACACTAATAATCTATCTCAGAAGTTTAATCACGTCCCAATATATATATTCAGATCTATTTTAACAGCTTAAAGTATAAAATACAGCAGCAACCAAAACTGATATGAAATACTCAACCGGAAACACCAAACTCTTACAAAAAATACACCCGGAAACTCACAAATCTGCACTGTTCAGCACAAAGGCAAACTCTGTATGAGCATGCACATGGAATGGCTTCAAAATCCCATCCTTAGCCTTCCTAGAAACCTACAAACTCCCGTTCTTGGGTCTCCCTGGAAACCTGCAAACTCCCGTTCTTGGGTCTCCTTCTCCACAGGTTTGGCAGCCTCTGAAGAATAACAAAGAATGAGTGAAAATCAAGTTTGGAATCCCCCCCAAAATGCCTCCAAACCTCTTTAAAAAGGGAATAACTGTAACTCACATCCAAGAGAGGTTAATGAAACATATTTTAATAATAATTATCATTTATTAGTCCAACAGTTTCCAAAGATTAACTCCCTTTTTCCGAAACTTCACTTTCTTGGGCCTGCCTGTCTTAGCAAAGATTATTTTTTATTATTATTTGAAAAGGGGACATGACAAGTCCTCCCCTCCCAAACATTGCTTGTCCTCAAGCAATGGCTGAACAATAAACCAATCAATCCTCCTGGATCCCAAATGTAGTCATGAACTATACTACTACCAATTAACACAGACTCCTGCAAGATCCTCTGCAATATGACCAAGAGGAATCCATAATCAAACTGGCAATTATAGCTCAACCAAACTCCAAAATCACCATTACCACAGTAAAAAACCCATGAGACACAAACTCTTAGAATATCAAAACCCAAGTAAAGTGGACTATCAACATAGTAAATACCATCAATGCATTCCACTGGCCTATATGGAATGTACAATCCAACTCTGCAACAATGGTGAATGCTCTCAAATGAAACTATACCAAGTATGGAGAATCCACACACTATACAACTCCTGCAGTCAACACAACTCTGTAGATCATTGGCCACTGTCTCATAACCATAACTCCCATGCACCCCTGATGGTGAAAAACCATCACAAGATAAACAACAAGAAATGGAACCCAAACCAAATTTTCCATGAACAAGTGATACAACCCGCTGTGACTGATCACTAGCTAAGTCAGGAGATGTCATAGCCAAAGGAGTAGAATCAATAACAACACTTGCTGAAGCATCACTCCAAAACTCCTGCTCTAAGTCATGTATTATCAAGCTATCAACTACAGAACCTGTCGCCATGTCGTGCCCATCACAACTCTCATCTCGAGGCATCAAACTATTCCATAACTAATGATAAGCACTAGGAACCAAAGTACATCTCTGTATCATAATCTCATCAACATGGTCATCAAAGGTAAATTGATGAGCGTACCTCATAGTGTAATGCCGATAGAATGCGCCAATCTCAGTCAGTGGCTCAGACTGTAATCTAGATGAAACTAACTGCAATTGATCATCAACCATGTTGGAACTGACTACTACCTCCAAAGATATCACCAAGGGAGTAGTATTACTAGCAGGAACCATGCCAACTGTCGACTCACCAACATCACACATGACCTTTGATACATCTCTAGTCTCTGTGCCTTTAGTACTAGAGGCCACCACCATGTCAGGCATACAAAAATCTGCTACAACACCCAACTCAACTGAACCTAACTCTAATGGGAATGAACCTAATATGCCAATGTTAGTATCAAGGATGGATGCATCCCCATCTCCACTGTCTCTAACAATCTCGGCCATGGACATCCTCGAATCACCAAACACCATAGCTTGTGACTGTATAGAATCAGGTAAAGACTGTAGTCGCTCTAACTCCATGGTCACCTTAGCCAAATGAAACTGTGACTCCTTGAGAGCCAATTGTGTACTCTCAAGAATCTCAGAAGTCACCTCAAGCTGCTCAGTAAGATCACTCACCTCATCTTCCTTGGCCAACAATGCATCACATGCTGTACTGCCCCACTCCATAAGATAATCTCTGTCGGCTACCAACTGCATATAATTCTATCTCAAAATCCGAATAGCCTCCCATAAAGAGTGGATCTCTGTCAAGGAAAGATAACTTCCTCCCTGCTCATCACTAGTAGGAGAACCCCATCCATAAACTGCTAACAACTGACGAGCAGCATCAAAATGTTGGCAAGTGATAGAAATGTCTTGGTCACTAACTCTCAACTGATTAGACACATGATGGCACTGGCTTGACTGTCTCCTACAAACCTCCTCTGATGCACTGTCTGAAGGAGTGTCCTCAAAGTTACTAGTCTCTAGAGTATTACCATCCATATCCTGTGAATCAAATCTAAAGCTCATATCAACATACAGTGTATCAAAAACATTAGCATTGCTTTCCAACTCCTCTATACCCAAGGAAACTAAGTCTTCAAAACTGCCCATTGCATCCTTCTGGATGTCATCAATGCCAATGTGATCCTAGGACTCATCTATACACACTGCCAAATATGAAATATCATCAACACATTCCAGCAAGTATGGCCGACTGGATATATGAACAAAGCCCAACATTGGTGTATAAAAACTAATACCAACATCAGACAAGATACTGGCACAAGAAAAGACAACACCATGTAATCTGCTAATCAAATCCATGATAGCACCCAAACAAACACTGCTACCAAAAAGTGTTAAAGATCTCCAGTCAACTGAATCCCAAATGCCAATATAACAATCTCGAGTCCATATCCGTAAACTAGAATTAGCTGGTAACTCAAGCAAAATCCTGACTTGAGTAATATGACCAATACCAACTAACTCCACATACCTGTCATGATGAGATAATGTAGTGACAATACTGTCTTCACACACCTTCAACTGGCGGGATAAATCATGTGAAGTACTACTAGCCTCAACCTCATGTGACGAAGCATCTAACTGTGCCTGGTACTCTCTCTCAAAAAAGTCATGAATGCTCAATGTCTGCTCATCTACACCAGGTATCTCACCATCATGCACAACAACATCCTCATAATCATCATCCTTGAGGTCAAATCTATCTATCACTCTTTGACTAAAATCATCAAATGTAGTTACCTGATCATGACCTTGAGTAGTCATTCCATGATACCACCAATCATAGGCTGCATCTTCCAAGTGTAGACTTGCAATTTGAACAACATCACTCTCCTTCATGGGGTTAAGTGTGAAGAAGGTCTGTAATTTTTGTAGCCATGCTCTAGCTGAAATTTTATTTGTTCCATCAAAAGTAGGTGCTATAAACTTGCTTATTTTATTTTTGAGCTCTCTTCCACTTATGTCATGCTCCCTTCTGTACTCTTTCTTGGGCATCAAAGTGTTCATCATATCCACATATTCTCTAAAAGGAACTGAACTACGAAAGTCATCATCTAAGCCATTATAAGTAGCTCTTAATGTAATCAAGTTACCTGTAACCTCTTCCATAGGATTAATGGCTGGATTTGGTACTGGTGGCTCATTTGCAGGAAAGAAAATAGTTTTGGTTGATTTAGATGGTGTGGATTTCAGATTTCTTGGCTCCTCTGAAGTGCTCCCTTTCTCATTAATAGATGCAACTCCTTGTAGTTTTTCTGTCAATATTCGCAAAGCCTCTCTAGTTTTTGCCAAACTATCCACTGTTTGCTTCTGAGTATTTTGGATGTCTTGGAAGAATTTCTTTGCCATCTTATCTGGATCAGCCATACTTTTCCCTTCCTTGGATTTTGTACTTTTACTTTCAACTGGAGGTTTGATCAAAATTTCTTTATTCTTTTCTCGCTGCAAATATCTTTTTTCTCTTTCACTTAGTTGCATGCAACCATAAATTTTGACATGCAACTGATTAGAAGCAACATGCAACCACCAAATTCACCAAGAACTAACATGCATATGATTAGAAGTAGAATGCAACCATAAATTTTGACATGCAAGATTTGGGTAGTTATCAAAACTGACATGCAAGATCTGGGTAGTTGTAAAAACTAACATGCAAGATCTGGGTAGTTGTCAAAACTGACCTGCAACTTCTACAAACCCTCAGGCTGGCAAGATCATGGCTCTGATACCACTGAAATGTCCCCTTTTCTGATTTGATATGGTATTTCACACCTCTAATCAGATTTTAAAAATCAAACAACTGATATCACAAAGATCCACCAAATTTCTCAAGAAAACCCCAAATCGGGTATGTTGAAAATAGTGCTAAAAGCTTCACAACTTCACAAATTATTAATGAATCTGAAAATGGAATTTTTTACAGAACCTTCAGCAGCATAACAGCCTACAAATTTACATTTCCAGATCCGTATAGCCTTTACACAACAGCTCAAAAATGTAGGACCAAAACTATGCACATCGGGCTCCCGAAATAGCACAAAATATGCCCGGAAACACCACAAGAACACTAATAATCTATCTCAGAAGTTTAATCACATCCCAATATATATATTCAGATCTATTTTAATAGCTTAAAGTATAAAATACAGCAGCAACCAAAACTGATATGAAATACTCAACCGGAAACACCAAACTCTTACAAAAAATACACCCGGAAACTCACAAATCTGCACTGTTCAGCACAAAGGCAAACTCTGTATGAGCATGCACATGGAATGGCTTCAAACTCCCATCCTTAGCCTTCCTGGAAACCTGCAAACTCCCATTCTTGGGTCTCCCTGGAAACCTGCAAACTCCCGTTCTTGGGTCTCCTTCTCCACAGGTTTGGCAGCCTCTGAAGAATAACAAAGAATGAGTGAAAATCAAGTCTGGAATCCCCCCCAAAATGCCTCCAAACCTCTTTAAAAAGGGAATAACTGTAACTCACGTCCAAGAGAGGTTAATGAAACATATTTTAATAATAATTATCATTTATTAGTCCAACGGTTTCCAAAGATTAACTCCCTTTTTCCGAAACTTCACTTTCTTGGGCCTGCCTGTCTTAGCAAAGATTATTATTTTTTTTATTATTTGAAAAGGGGACATGACAATTTCACATGGATGTATATCAAAAAGATGGAGGTATAATACTGCGTCTAAGATGAGACGGAACATGATGAAGGCACACACTGTGCATCTAAGACGAGATAGAAAAATATTGCCAAAAACGTGCATTAAGATAACGTAGTCCTCATTTATCATATCATTTTCAAAACATATATCTTCTAATCACCTTGGCTTATCCTTTCCCGTTGTGTACATTGAAACTATATCACACAAATATTGCTCTTCTTTAGTTTCACATTCACCCTAATTATTGGAAGGGAATTTCACTTGCCCTACTCAGGTACATTTGTTTCCATTCAAATGTGACATGCATCTTATCTTATTTTTGGTCTAACATGCTAAAACACTATTTGGTCATATGACATAGCAAAAATTGTATTACAAAATTGGGGTGAAATATTTGGGACCTAACTACAAAAGATTTGAAATAAAAAATGTATGTCACATTTATTTTCCTTCAAATACAACTCATCAAAAATCACTCTCAATTTGAATTTTACTAAAGATAAAGAATGGTACCTATTTGAGAAAATTCACATAAAAAATAAAAGATTCCAAAAAATCTATAATATATTTTCTAAAAATATTGAAAATATTTTTTGTATCACAGTATGTTATTAAAAGTAAATTCAAACATTATGAATATTTATGATTACCATGATAAAAATTTTCAACTAATTTTGTTGTCATCTCAATCACGCAAAGATAAAAGGTATACATTTATTTGTATTTTATATGTTCTTTGTTCAAAAAGGAAAATTCTTTCAAAATGAGAATTCAAATAATGCAAGGGTTTAGAAAATTGATATTTCATTATCTTCATCCTATTCTTAATTTAAATTAAAGTAGAGGAAAGGAATAACATTGTGCTTAAAGAAAATTCTTTGTTTATTCATATGTTCATCGGAATACTTCTCACACAATTTATCGAAATGACTAAAATATACTCTATGAAAAATTAATGTGCAAATACAAAATTGATATATAGAGAGTTAAGGTGACCTACCATTGCTTGATTGTTAATGAATATAGTGGTTGAAGTTAAATCTTTAGCTCCTTATTTCTATAAGTGTCTTGCCATATATGCATTCCCTACAGGAAGAGAGATAAAGGTTTTTCAGTTATGAGGGTGATCTAAATTATTAAATGGGTTACAACAACAATATGTGGTATCAATAAAAAACATGCAATATCTATGTTCAATTTAGAAAAACTTACAAACTCAAAAGAGTTGTATGGAATCCAAAAGTCAAATTTTTTTTCAAAAATGTAAAACCATATATGTAATCATAGAAAATCAAAAGTCACCAAAAGCATAAGAAATTATTCACCTCGGGTAATATCTTTTGACTTGGCTCTCAATATTAAAAATACTTTTCACCATTGGAAAGAAACAATAAGTATCTTCTTTTACTTTCTAAAATAGTGAGCCTTTGATTGTAAAATTTTAAGGTCCAATCTGTTGGGTGATGCGACGCGCTCCCCTGCCCACAGGTGGTTAATTATGTGGTGTTCCATGTTCACTAACAGTCATGGCTTTTGGTGCAATGGCAAATGGGCTCTACAATAATTGTTAGATTGTGGTGACTGATCAGGAAAGTACTGTACATACTTCATAAATAGTGGGGTTCGGGGTATCGCCCCGAAAAAAATTTTGGGCAGTAGCCAACATGGTAGCCAACATATTATGGCCAACATATGACCGACATGTTATAACCCTAAAGCGGTTTAATACTTGTATAAAAGGGCTTAGGGTTGGGTATTTTTCATAATGTTGTGATACGAAATTGGTTCTTGCAGCGGTATTGAGCTGTAAGGGATTACGGATTGTAATCAGGTTGTAATCACTGAATTGTAATAAGATTAGACTTGCTGTTTGGTGGACGTAGCCCAGGGATTGGGTGAACCACGTTAAATCTTGATGCTTTGTGTTCATTTCTGTGTGTTCTATTATTTTCTGTTATTGGTTATATTTGCATGTAGTTTTTATTTCTGTCTGTGGTTTATCCTAACAAGTGGTATCAGAGCAAGGTTGTCTTTTAGTTATCCTCTGCAGGAAAGTCTCACGGTTAAGTGGGAGTCTCACAGTTGAGTGGGAGCAATGGCAGATGAGGGTAAGTTGAGGGTTGACAGGTTTAATGGGCAGAACTTCCAGTTATGGAATATGTAAATGGAAGACTATTTATATTTGAAGGATTTATGGAAGCCGTTGGAAGGAAAAGCCAAGAATCAGGGAACTATGTCAGAGGCTGAATGGGATCTTTTGGACAGAAAGGCACTTGGAAACATTCGGTTATGCTTGGCACCATCGGTGGCATTTAATATTACAAAAGAAAAGACAATAGAAGATTTGATGAAAACCCTAGCGAAACTGTATGAAAAGCCCTCCGCTTCAAATAAGGTATTTCTCATGAAGCGTTTATTTAATATAAAAATAGCAGAAGGTGGATTTGTTGCAGATCATTTAAATGAGTTTAATACTATTACTAGTCAATTATCTTCTATGGGTATCAATTTTGATAAAGAAATTAGGGCTCTCTTGATTTTGTGCTCTTTGCCTGAAAGTTGGAATGGCTTGGTAATGGCAGTGATTAATTATGTTCCTGGATCTAGTACCCTAAAATATGATGATGTGATCGGTGTTATTTTAAGTGAGGAAACTCATAGAAAATCCTCAGGTGGATCTACATCAAGAAGTGCTTTAAATGCACAAAGTAGGGGCAGAACGACTAAAAGAGGAAGTAACTCTGGAAATCATGAGAAATCAAGAGGAAAGTCAAAGGGGAGGAGGTCTCAATCGAGAGGACCAAATGATTGCTGGTACTGTGGGAAACCAGGGCACAAAAAGAAAGATTGTTGGAATCGAAAGAAAAATGAAGGAGATAAATCAGATGGAGACAAGGAGGCAAATGTGGTAAGTAACAAATCCGAAGAGGATGCTTTGCTTCTGTCTTTAGAGAGTGTTGGTGATTCATGGGTTTTAGATTCTGGTGCTTCATTTCATGCTACACCTCATAGAGGTTATTTCATTGATTATGTCCAAGGGGATTTTGGGCTTGTTTATTTGGGGGATAATGAACCCTGTCAGATTGTTGGAAAGGGAAAAATTAAGATTAAGTTGCAGAATGTGAATCATTGGCTACTACATGAGGTAAGAGATGTTCCAAAATTAAGTAGAAATTTAATTGCCGCAGGGCAACTCGGTGATGAGGTTTGTGTAGTTACTTTTAATGATAAAAATTGGAAGGTTTCAAAAGGTTCTCTTGTAGTAGAAAAAGGTGTGAAAGTAGGCACCTTATATCTTTGTACAGGTCATATTGTTCCTTCTACTTTGATTGTTTCAGAGAAAAATGAATATTCAGGAACAATTATTGCAGTTGAGCAGGGAGAACAAATAGCTGCTGTAGATTCTGATACAGCGCTGTGGCACAATAGACTTGGGCACATGAGTGAGAAAGGTATGAAAGTACTTCATTCAAGGAAAGTTTTACCAGGTCTAGAATGTGTGAATATGGATTTCTGTGAAAGTTGTGTGTATGGAAAACAAAAGAGAGTGAGTTTTGTAAAGATAGGGAAGGAAAATAAAAAGGAGAAATTAGAGCTTGTGCATACATATGTATGGGGACCAGCCCAGGTATCTTCCCTTGGTGGCTCTCATTATTATGTTACATTTATTGATGATGCAACTAGAAAAGTATGGGTTTATTTCCTTAGACAGAAATCTAATGTATTTCAAACTTTTAAGAAATGGAAATGCTTGGTTGAAAATGAGACTGGTAAGAAATTAAAATGTCTTAGATCTGATAATGGTGGTGAGTATTGCAGTCATGAATTTGAAGATTATTTCTCCACTAATGGTATTCGTAGACAAAAAACTGTTCCAAGGACTCCACAGGAAAATGGAGTGGCTGAACGCATGAACAGGACTATAATGGAGCGCGCAAGGAGCATGAGGTTGCATGTTGGGTTGCCCTTACACATGTGGGTGGAGGCTATCAATACTGTAGTGTATTTGATTAATAGAGGTCCCTCTACTCCTTTGGGCTATGGTATTCTAGAGGAAGCATGGACTAGTAAGAAGGTGAGTTATTCTTTTCTCAAGACCTTCGGTTGTGAAGCTTTTGCTCATATAGACTCTGAAAATAGAACCAAGCTAGAAGCTAAATCAAAGAAATGTGTCTTTGTTAGATATGGCATTAATGAATTTGGTCATAGGCTTTGGGATTTTAAAAATCTTAAAATTATTAGAAGTCGGGATGTCATATTCAATGAGAAAGTGTTGTACAAAGATCTATTGCAGCAACATGAGAAGAAAGAAGATGATTATGTAGTGTTGGATGATACTCCAAAAGCTAATGTTCTAGCCATTCCTCATGATGTGCAACAACTGCAACAACAAATAGCACACACACCAGTGAATGTTAGACAGTCAACAAGGCAAATTAGACCTCCACAAAGGTTTTCTCCCTCTTTGTATTCTATTTTACTTACTGATGCTGGTGAACTTAAAAATTGTAAGGAAACTTGGCAATAAAGAATATAACTATTTCCACATAACCCATAATAGATCTAAAATAAACACAGAATTAAAATCCAGATGCAAGAGAATAGACAACATACCCACAACATTGGGACACAAGATATACCCTGAGAAACCCTCATTGAGGGAAAAACTCATCCTCAAAAAGCATCCATCACCATGTATTATTCAGCAAAAATACCATTGCCATACAACCATGGAAGCCTTCATGGCCATAGCCACAACCGAGCAAACTATGTGAACAAGTATGAATCCACACATCCCATGCCATGCTTCCAACCTTCACAAATGCTCCTTTGGCTAACCTGTCAAGGCTTGTCCCGCTTGACTCTTGCTTTTTGTCTTCTCCTTGTCACTCTCTCTCTCTACAACAACTACCCTTGTGGCTGCTTATATAGTAGCAAGTCCCACAAAACCACCAAGTGGTATTACATAAAACATGTGCTAAAACCATGTGCTACCTAACCCACTAACCCCACATTTAATATTGGGCATTTAATTCTTTTTCCCACTATTAAATAATTACGTAAAATATTTTCACAATGTTGCAATACAACTCATCAAGAATATTCCATGGGAATCTTTACATGTTGCACATCCATTTAGGCACAAAATTACATAATAAAATAAAATAATAAAATATAACAATATTATGCAATGTGTGCAACACCCATTATCTCAACAATCTCCCACTTCTTGTATACATTGCATAAGGTCAATCCATAGCCACATAAATGAACAAGGGAACAATCTCTCACAGCAAATCCACCAGCATGGATCAAAATACACCAAGTGCTCCATCCTGGTACCTGCAAAAAAATCAAAGTATCCAGCATCTTGAACATGAATGATCTCACCTCCTATTATGCCACTCCCACTGGACATACATAGAAGCCACCCAACCTGTTGCATTAGAAGATCATAAAATCCTTTACCAACTAAAATTTCAAGCACAAATAACTTGATCCAAAGGTAATCACATGTATCCGTAGTTGTCAAAAATATCCATAGCTGAAATAGCACCCACAGCAAAGTGCCAAACCCATCCAACTATCCATACCTCAAAGGTATAACAAGTGAATCTCATATCACCGACATATCCAATCTATAATTTGCAATCACAAGACTTAAGAGCAATACCTACCACATATGTACCAAAAATCTCTTACTGCAAAAGATAATGTCAAATCTATAACCAATCCACTCACAACATCTCAAAGAAGTGAATCCATGTAGAATCAAGGACATCCACAATACATAACCTAATATCTTGCAAGAACAACTCTCTTAACAAGTCTCCAATAGTCTCTCAAATTCTCCACAACCAACAAAGGAAAGAGATAACAGAAGAACCATGTCATCTCTCACATGACATACATGAGCACAAACCAGTGATCACAATCTCAAATTCAATGTAGGTAAAATTGAACATCCAAGAAGATAACCAAGACTGAAGAAACCATGCAAATCATAACCTGTATCATGTCCTTCTACACACACCTCTAGATGTAAACTATGCAAGTATGATCTCCTACATAAAACCCCAACAAGAAGCCTCAACAACACCCAAACCATACCATATAACTAATCATGGATGTAAGCCTCTCAAAAAATGATCAAATTCAATAAACCCATTCCTAAACCAAGGAATAACCATTCCTAATCCAAGGAAAATGCCCAATATAAAACCATCTCCCAAACTCAACCAGAAAACAAAATATGCACATGGAGATAACCAAGGATAAACCATCTCTCAAATGAACCCTTCAGAACTAACTCATGTACCATAGCTCAAGATCCATATCCATGAAAGACAAGCATAAATATAATGCAACAGAGAAAACAATGGGCTATACCTCTCAAGTAGCAAACCGCCAAGTAGACCAAGAGTGGGGAATGAGAATGCTCATCAAGATACCCAAGTCTCTAACCAAGACTCATCTAAGAACAATCTCCTCTCAAGTCCCTATCAGGTGACTGCCTCTCGGACTTCTTTTTGAAACCATCAACCGTCCCAACAAATACTTCTCTAATCCAAGAGAAAATAGCATCACCACCGTCTCTAAGTATCCATGAGCACCTGTAACCATTCAATCCATGCCAACTCTAAATGCAACATAGCAATATCATGTAGTATCCAGCTTATGATTAGTGTACTCAATACCAAGAAACTAAACCAAGATCAATGTCAAAGTTCCAACCATGGCCTCAGGAACATAAACATGACAACATGATCTTACCATCTCAACTAAAGAGATAACATGCTCCATATGAACACACTATAACATGTCACAACTCTAAATGCGTATCAAGAGTATACCATGACATAATAATGAAACCATCCTCACACCAAGGATAACATGTCAAATAAAAGCATAAACCACACCTTTACCAAGAACCCTATGAGTCCTCAAGATGCAACCATCTCCATACACCATGAAGAAAACCATCTCCACATACTAGGAAGAACCATCTCCATATACAATGAAGATAACCAAGAACTCTATGAGTCCTCAAGATCTGACCATCTTCACACACCATGAAGATAACAAGTGCACCATGCAAATGTCAAAGATGCTTCTGCAGCAACAGGATCTAAGACAAACCTTCAACATCTACAAACACTCAATAAATATATCAATGCCAACACCTCCCACTCAACCATGGTACCAAGTCACCTATGGCATCATAAAATCCATCTCCTACTTGAAGATTCAAACCAAACCAGGAACTAATCCTACATTGTCACCTCATCACTGTCACAAGCTCCCACTAAACCATGTATCCAAGCTATCCATGACATAATGATGAAAAACCATCATCTAACCATGAGAATCAACCAAGGCATCAAACCATCAAAGAACTCAAAGTGCACGTCATGAGCTCCTCAAAAGAAATCAAATAACTACGATCCTCAACCAAGAAGATATACCACCATAACTGAATCAGAAATCCAAGCTAATGAACATCAAGGATGTACCTATATATCCAATCATGTCATGCCAAAATTCATGACACCATGATCACATCCATGAACCGAGCATCTATCTCTCAAAGTGTCCAACCTGTCAGCATAGTCAACCACAATCCTCCACCATGACTGTACCTAGTAACAACATCTCATCCCTTCTATAATCAGCAAATCATGTGACTTCGGGCATAGACAACCCAAATCCAAGCCACCAATCTGAATATGCATCAATAATGAAAGATCAATGAGCAAAGACAACCCATAACCAAGCTATAAATGCAACCTGTAAGTATAGATCGCTTACAACACTGCACAACTTGTAGACCCAACAAGTCATCATACATATCCAAACCAACCAATGATAACCATATCATCATCAGACCAATCTAAAATATGAACTGAGTATACAATTACATCAAAACTTAAATTTCCAATGCCATAAACTCATAATGTTACCACAGTCAAAATATATCTATAAACTGTTCAGATAAATATATCATCAAATAAATCATGCCAAACCTACACCAAATCTGAACCAATGTGTAGAACTCTCCAAGAGCTTCCCATTGACTACTTGAAGTCCAAAATCCGACTATGTATGCCCAAGTTATGCCCCAATTCATGCTCAAAATAAATAACACCTAACTTTAGGGCTCTTAAAACCTAACAAAATATCAAAATTACAAAACCAAACCTACACCATCTTGTAGTGCTCTGAATTAGCTTTCCAACACCTATAAGAACTCTGAAATCCAATATTCTAAGAGAAAGTTATGGCCATTTTACTAAAACAGTCTTTTTACCATTTTCAGTACGATTTTTCATTTTTTATAATTGGTTATACAAGTACATCCTTGATGTTCATTAGCTTGGATTTCTGATATAGTTATGGTGGTATATCTTCTTAATTTGAGGATCATGGTTATTTGGTTTCTTTTGAGGAGCTCATGATGTGCACTTTGAGTTCTTTGATGGTTTGATGCAACAACTGGAACAACAAATACCACACACATCAGTGAATGTTAGATAGTCAACAAGGCAAATTAGACCTCCACAAAGGTTTTCTCCCTCTTTGTATTCTATTTTACTTACTGATGCTGGTGAACCTAAAAGTTATGATGAAGCTGTGCAGGTGGATACTAAGATTCAGTGGGAGTCTGCAATGAAAGATGAAATGGACTCTTTGATGAAAAATAAGACATGGAATTTGTGCAAGTTGCCTGCAGGTAAAAAGGCTTTACAGAATAAATGGGTTTATAGGTTGAAAGAAGAGGAAGGAGGTAAGAAAAGATTTAAGGCCAGGTTAGTTGTAAAAAGATTTGCACAGAAAAAGGGAATTGATTTTGATGAGATATTTTATTCTGTTGTTAAAATGACTTCTATTCATACTATTTTAAGTCTTGTGGCTACTGAAGATTTGCATTTAGAGCAGATGGATGTTAAAACAACCTTTCTTCATGGTGATTTGGATGAAAAAATATATATGGCTCAGCCACAGGGTTTTGAGGTCAAAGGTAAGGAGAGCTTAGTGTGCAAATTGAAGAAAAGTTTATATGGCTTGAAGCAAGCACCTCGGTAATGGTATCTGAAATTTGACAGTTTTATGCATGAGCATGGATATAATAGGTGTCATTCAGATTACTATATTTATTTTAAGAGGTTGGATGATGATAGCTACATTATTTTATGTTTATATGTTGATGATATGCTTGTAGCTGGGTCTAACATGGATCATATTAAGGGGTCAAAACGCCAATTAGCGCATGCATTTGCTATGAAGGATTTGGGGGCAGCAAAACAAATCCTTGGTATGAAGATTTGCAGAGATAGGAAGAACAGAACATTAACACTATCTCAAGCTGATTATGTTGAGAAGGTGTTGCAACATTTCTCTATGGAGAATGCTAAAGCTGTCAGCACACCTTTACCTGGTCATTTGAAATTGACTAAGGAGATGTTTCCCAAGACACAGGAAGAGGAGGATAAGATGTCCAAGGTACCCTATGCTTCAGCTGTAGGAAGTTTGATGTATGCTATGGTATGCACTAGGCTAGATATTGCACATACAGTGGGAGTAGTTAGCAAGTATATGAGTCATCCAGAATTTGAGCATTGGAATGCTGTCAAGTGGTATCAGAGCTATGGTTTTATTATTATAACCTTAGATTGAATCCATGGGAATGCATGAGAGGTTAAAAAAGAAAGGGCAAGATATATGAATGATTTCTTGCAGATCTAAAGGTTTTGGATTTGCTATTATGATGGGATGTTAAAATATTTGGGCATGTGAAATTGTTGGACAAAAGAGTTTTTCGGATGTTTAATTTAAATGAGGGTTTTGAGGGATAGCTTGCATCAATGACCTCTTGGGTAAAAACAGACCTCACAATTGGATCTGGGTCAACATTTCCATAAATTTTGATATATAATATGCCCTAGTTTGGCCATGTTCAAAAGAAATGAAATAGTTTTTTAGTTTCAGCCCATGATGGTCGTCAAATTTAATCCCGTCGGAATTTTCGTCACTGAAAAAAAATAAAAAATGAAAAATCATACTGAAAATGGTAAAAAGACTGTCTTAGTAAAACGGCCATAACTTTCTCTCAGAATATCAAATTTCAGAGTTCTTATAGGCGTTGGAAAGCTAATTCAGAGCACTACAAGATGGTGTAGGTTTAGTTCTATGATTTTGAGATTTTGTTAAGTTTTAAGAGCCCTAAAGTCAGATGTTATTTATTTTGAGCACGGATTAGGGCATAACTTGGGCATACGGAGTCGAATTTTAGACTTCAAGTAGTCAACGAAAAGCTCTTGGAGAGCTGTACAAATTGGTTCAGATTTGGTGCAGGTTTGGCATGATTTATTTGGTGATATATTTATCTAAACAACTTATAGATATATTTTGACTATGGTAACATTGTGAGTTTATGGCATTGGAGATTTAAGATTTGATGTCATTGTATACTCAGTTCATTTTCAGATTGGTCTCATGATGATATGGTTATCAGTGTTTGGTTTAGATATGCATGATGACTTGTTCGATCTACAAGTTGTGCAGTGTTGTAAGCGGTCTATACTTACAGGTTGCATTTATAGCTTGGTTATGAGTTGTCTTTGCCCATTGATCTTTCATTATTGATGCATATTCAAATTGGTGGCTTGGATTTGGGTTTTCTATGCCCTAAGTCACATGATTTTTTGATTTTATCTTCATGTAGAAGGGATGAGATGTTGTTACTAGGTACAATCATGGTGGAGGATTGTAGTTGAATATTTTATGCTGACAGGTTGGACATATTGAGAGCCTGATGCTCGATTCATGGATGTGATCATGGTGCCATGGATTTTGGCATGACATGATTGGATATACAGGTACATCCTTGATGTTAATTAGCTTGGATTTCTGATTTGGTTATGGTGGTATATCTTCTTGGTAGAGGATCATGGTTATTTGGTTTCTTTTGAGGAGCTCATGATGTGCACTTTGATTTCTTTGATAGTTTGATGCCTTGGTTGATTCTCATAGTTAGAGGATGGTTTTTCATCATGATGTCACTGATAGCTTGGATACATGGTTTAGTGGGAGCTTGTGACAGTGATGGGGTGACAGTGCAGGATTAGTTCCTGGTTTTAGTTTATATCTTCTTGGTTTGGAGAGGATGGATTTTATGATGGCATTGGTGACTTGGTACCACGATTGAGTGGGAGTTTTTTGGCAATGATATATTTATTGAGTGTTTGCAGATGTTGGAGGTTTGTCTTAGATCCTATTGCTGCAGAAGCATCTTTGACATTTGCATGGTGCACTTGTTATCTTCATGGTGTATGAAGATGGTTAGATCTTGAGGACTCATGGAGTTCTTGGTTATCTTCATGATATGTGGAGATGGTTCTTCTTGGTATGTGGAGATGGTTTTTTTCATAGTGTGTGGAGATGGTTGCATCTTGAGGACTCATAGGGTTCTTGGCAAAGGTGTGGTTTATGCTTTTATTTGGCATGTTATCCTTGGTATGAGGATGGTTTCATTATTATGTCATGGTATACTCTTGATACATGTTTAGAGTTGTGACATGTTATGGTATGTTCATATGGAGCATGTTATCTCTTTAGTTGAGATGGTAAGATCATGTTGTCATGTTTATGTTCTTGAGGCCATGGTTGGAACTTTTGACATTGATCTTGGTTTAGTTTCTTGGTATTGAGTACACTGATCATAAGCTAGATACTTCATGATATTGCTATGTTGCATTTGGAGTTGGCATGCATTGATTGGTTACAGGTGCTCATGGATACTTAGAGATGGTGGTGACGCTGATTTCTCTTGGATTAGAGAAGTATTTGTTGGGATGGTTGATGGTTTTAGCAGGAAGTCTGAGGGGCAGTCACCTGATATGGACTTGAGAGGAGATTGTTCTTAGAAGAGTCTTGGTTGGAGACTTGGATATCTTGATGAGCATTCTCATTCCCCACTCTTGGTCTACTCGACGGTTTGCTACTTGAGAGGTATAGCCCATTATTCTCTCTCAATTGCATTATATTTATGCTTATCTTTCATGGATATGGATCTTGAGCTATGGTACATGAGTTAGTTCTATAGGGTTCATTTGAGAGATGGCTTAGCATTTTTTATCTCCATGTGCATATGTTGTTATGTTGGTTGAGTTTGGGAGATGGTTTTATATTGGGCATTTTCCTTGGATTAGGAATGGTTATTCCTTGGTTTAGGAATGGTTTATTGAGTTTGATCTTCTTGTGAGAGGCTTACATCTATGATTAGTTATATGGTATGGTTTGGGTGTTGTTGAGGCTTCTTGTTGAGGTTTTATGGAGGAGATCATACTTGCACAGTTTACATCTAGAGGTGTGTGTAGAAGGACATGATATAGGTTATGATTTGCATGGTTTTTCTAGTCTTGGTTATCTTCCTGGATGTTTGGTTTTGCTTACACTAGATCTGAGATTGGTTAGAGATTTTGATCACTGGTTTGTGCTCATGTATGTCATGTGAGAGATGACATGGTTATTTGTTTCTCTTTCCTCTGTTGGTTGTGGAGAATTTGGGAGACTATTGGAGACTTGTTCTTGCAGGATATTGGTTTATGTATTGTTGATGTCCTTGATACTACATGGATTTACTTCTTTGAGATGTTGTGAGTGGATAAGTTATAGATTTGACATTATCTTTTGTAGTGGGAGCTTCTTGGTATATATGTGGCAGGTATTGCTCTTGAGGCTTGTGATTGCAGGTTATAGATTGGATATGTCAGTGATATGAGATTCACTTGTTATACCTTTGAGGTATGGATAGTTGGATGGGTTTGGCACTTGCTGTGGGTGCTATTTCAGCTATGGATATTTTGACAACTACGGATACATGTGATTACCTTTGGATCAAATTTTTGTGCTTGAAATTTCAGTTGGTACAGGATTTTATGATCTTCTAATGTGATAGGTTGGGTGGCTTTCTCTTTGGATGGCTTCTATGTATGTCCAGTGGCAATGGCATAATAGGAGGTGAGATCATTCATGTTTGAGATGCTGGATACTTTGATTTTGTTGTGGGTACCAGGATGGAGCACTTGGTGTATTTTGATCCATGATGGTGGATGTGCTGGGAGGGATTGTTCCCTTGTTCATTTATGTGGCTCCGGATTGACCCTATGCAATGTATACAACAAGTGGGAAATTGTTGAGATAATGGGTTTTGCACACATTGCATAATATTGTTATTTTATTATGTAATGTTGTGCCTAGATGGATGTGCAACATGTAAAGATTCCCATGAAATATTCTTCGATGAGTTGTATTGTAACATTGTGATAATATTATATGTAATTATTTAATATTGGGAAAAAGAATTAAATGCCCAATATTAAATGTGGGGTCAGTGGGTTAGGTAGCACATGGTTTTAGCACATGGTTTATGTAATACCACTTAGTGGTTTTGTGGGACTTGCTACTATATAAGTAGCCACAAGGGTAGTTGTTTTGAGAGAAAAAGAGTGACAAGGAGAAGACAAAAGGCAAGAGTCGAGCAGGATAAGGCTTGACAGGTTAGCCAAGGGAGCATTTGTGAAGGTTGAAAGTTGTTGTATACATTGCATAATATTGTTATTTTATTATTTTATTTTTATTATGTAATGTTGTACCTAGATGGACGTGCAACATGTAAAGATTCCCATGAAATATTCTTGATGAGTTTTATTGTAACATTGTGATAATATTTCATGTAATTATTTAATATTGGGGAAAAGAATTAAATGCCCAATATTAAATGTGGGGTCAGTGGGTTAGGTAGCACATGGTTTTAGCACATGGTTTATGTAATACCACTTAGTGGTTTTGAGGGACTTGCTACTATATAAGCAGTGACAAGGGTAGTTGTTGTGAGAGAAAGAGAGTGACAAGGAGAAGACAAAAGGCAAGAGCCGAGCGGGACAAGGCTTGACAGGTTAGCCAAGGGAGCATTTGTGAAGGTTGAAAGCATGGCATGGGATGTGTGGATTCATGCTTGTTCACATAGTTTTCTCGGTTGTGGCTATGGCCATGAAGGCTTCCATGGTTGTATGGTAATGGAATTTTTGCTGAATAATACATGGTGATGGATGCTTTTGGAGGCTAGGTTTTTTCCTCAATGAGGGTTTCCCAGGGTATATCTTGTGTCACATTTTATGGGTATGTTTTCTATTCTCTTGCATGTGGATTTTAATTCCATGTTTATTTTAGATCTATTATGGGTTATGTGGAAACGGTTATATTCTTTATTGCCAAGTTTTCTTACAAGTGGTATCCGAGCCTGGTTTTGGCTTGGTCATGGGTTAAAATCTCCCCGGTGCCTTCCTGACTCGCATAAGCACCTAGTATGTGCATCGAGGGGGAGATTGTTGGGTGATGCGACGCACTCCCCTGCCCATAGGTGGTTAATTATGTGGTGTTCTATGTTCACTAATAGTCATGGCTTTTGGTGCAACGGCAAATGGGCCCTACACAATCAAAGTCTCAACTTTATATTTTAACAAATAGACCTCTAATAATGTCATTTACTAGAACCTAAAAAATACTAAAAATAAAATAGAAAATTTAATAATCTTTTGACTCATTTGAGACTAATGTCCTTAGACACTCAATGTTGTTCCTCTCCCCTTGAGAGAAAATGGGCTTCATTTTACTAAGCTTCTTCAATAGATGAGGGAATTGCTCTATGTGATTCTCTCCATTTCTCCCTCTCACTCCCTCCCTTCTTCTCTCCTCTCTCCATTATTCCTTTTCATCCCCTCCCTTTTAGAAATTAGTTAACTTTCTAAATAGAATTTAACAATAAATAAATATAAGTAAATATATAATATAACATGGAATAATATAAATTAACTAAATCTAATGAAAATTCAAGAGATATTTAACAAATAGACATGACTCATTAAAATTAAGATATACAAGGGAGTATAGTTTATTTTAGAGAGGGGAAAAAAAGAAGACAAGATAGGAATTCAAGAAGGAAAAATGGAAGCAGATAGTAATATGAAGAAAATAAGGAAGTGACTTTTTGAAAAGGTATTAATGATATTGAAATGATGTGAACCTTCAAAAGGGCCATAAGTATGAATAGTTGCAACTCTTCAAAATTATTGTAATTGTAAAGTATTGGGAATTTTCTAAAGGATTTTAGTTTGTTGGAAATATGTCTAGCTAAGATGAGTTAGGGTTATCGTTTATGGAAACATATATTTTAGGATGTACTAGCTAACAAAATATACTATTGAAGATTCTACAGTCAAAGATAGAAAATTATTTAGAAAATTTCACTAGTAGCGTAAATATTATTTTTGGTATAGAAAAGGCTACAGAGATATTTGGCATGTGTGAAGTTAAGGGAAAGTATATCAAAATGTCATGATGGTGTACCTAACCACACAGGTCAATAGGGATAGTATGAAAAAAGTTATAGGCTAAATACCATTAAAGGTAGTATGCACAACAAAATAGAGTACAACAGGAAAAGAGGTATAAAGTATGAAAGAATTATTTTTCTCATGAAATAATTAGTTTTGTTTCTAAGGATGACTTCCTAGATGTTTATCCTAAGTCAGTGTATCATTTTTTTTTGCATCAAGCTGACTACACAAGAGTTTTTTGAAATGAAATGGTATAAGTAAAAAGTTATTTTATGTGAAGTGTTGTGAAGTGCAATATGTGATATATCTGTGAATATAAAATATATGATATATATGAGAGCTATGTATATGACATGGAAATTTATATGAGACATCTATGATGAAAATTCTAATGTCAGATTAGGCTATACAAACTATGATAGTCAACAATAAATAAGTTTTTTATATCTAACTCTTTTTTATAATGGAACTATATTATATAACTACATGTTATAGCAATGGGCTCTTCTTTCATATAGTTGTAACTGTTATACTAACTCCTAACAAGGTTGATTCTTTTGATAGGGCCTAGTCCTCTAACAAGGACTGAGACACTATATGTAATCCATTGACCCCTTAAATAGTCAACCTCCTTAAGAGGATTCTTTTGTTTAGTGGATCATTTTGTGGGTACCACCCCCACCAAGGCTTTCCCTTGGCCAAAATTTCCCTAGTCAACAACTAATGGTGTTATGAGTTTTCTTTTTGTATGATTATATTTAATGTTCAACATTATTGGTTTACTTTGTTGTGCATGTTGCAAAGTAATTAATATTATCTAGTTATGGGGAAACTTTTGTAAAATACTAATTCACCCCCCCACCGACCCACCCACCCCCTGCCCACCTCTAAGAATTATCTATTTATAATAATTGGTACAAGAGCCTAGTTACTTTGAAGAGGTTTTACAACTTTAGTAAGATCCCTATGGATATGGAATAGTTAAGGAGAAATCTTAAAGAAGCCCTTCAGCAAATTGACCTTATCATAGGAGAAAGAGACAACCTAAAAGATAGGTATGAAGAAGCAAAAGATTACATTGGTAAACTAAAAGATAAATTGATTACCTAAAATCATGAAAGGAATCGAAATAGAAGATTAGTGAAAGTGATGAAGTAGAAACTCTCAAGAAAGAAAATGAGATCTTGAAACATGAGTTCAAAATTGTTGAACTTGAAAACAGTAAGATTCAACCGGATCTGAAATCTGAGCATACAAACCTAAGATCCTATCTAACTCAAATAACATTTGAATCAGGCACATTTGTTCCATTCAAATGTGGCATGCATCTTATCTTTTTTTTCATTCATTAAAATGTGATGTGCATGTTTTCTAGCCTCATCATAAACATCTAATTCACTATTCTCATTCATTCAAATGTGATGTCCATGTGATGTATAGTTTTTCCTTTTCACTACCATCTTTCGATATACATTCATTTTTGCATCTACAAACTTGAATCTTAAAATAGTTGTTGCATGTTTCTCACATGGATGAAATTCAAAAAGATGAAGGTACTCACTAAGTCCAAGTGGAGATGGAGCAATATTGTGAAATTAAACACATGGTGGTTTGTTATCCACATTGTCGACAAAAACAAAAAATTCACTAACTTATATTTGACATGGTCACCACTTAAAATATCACTCCAAAAACATGAATTAATATAATGTTCTCACTTCTTCTATCATTTTCAAAACATAAATTAAAATATAACTGACAACACAATGATATAAATTGTGAATATCTCTAGGAGTGGGTTCTGTAAATTACAAATTAAATGGTAGACATTCAAATAGGTAAATTGTGAAAATTCTTGATGTGAGAACAAGTGGCCAACATAGGAAGAACCCAATTCCTAGAGATAGCTTTTGTATAGAGCTTCCTTAGAAAATGCTTCATTATCTCTTGTCCAAAATTAAAGGACCATGCATTGTTAGAGAAGTATAGCATACCATAATGATATTAATAAAAAATAATTCAAAACTAATGTTATAAATTAACATTATTATAATGAATCTATAGACATAAATAGCAATAAAATACACACAAACTCGCCAATGAAAAAAACAAGCTTACAAAGAAGCATAAAATCATATCTAATCATTGGAAAAAAAAAAAAAAAAATGAATGACATGCTAACCAATGGTTTAAAGGTTTACAATAGACTCATAAACCAAGTCCAATATTATTAATTATGATGAGCAATTGCTAGAACACTTGATTCCATTCAAAATCCAACCATTAGAAAAACCCAAAGTGACATCTAATTGCAAGTGGTTCTTGTACTAGGAAATTAGGTCTAATATAGATTCTTAAAATAGCATAATCAAATTTTGTATTGCAATATGTCAAAAAATCTAAATCCAAAAATTGTGAAGTTCATTATAAGAAAGATAGCAACAATAATCAAAATTATTTGCACCATTGCAAAGAAAAACTAAGACTCTAGTTTTAGTCCCTAAAATAGTGATCCTTTAGGTAAGGACCAATAAAAGTATCAACTTTATATATTGACCAAAAGACATCTAAATATGCAATTTATGAGAACCTAGAATTCTTTTTTTTAAATGTGAGGTTTTAAATATTTTATAATTAAAAAAAAAACATTTTAGTTTGATGTCCCTAGACATTTTAGATCATAGGGATCAACATTAAACTATTCATGAAATCAATAGAAGCCCAGTAATATTACATAGTGTATAGATTTAGGGAGGAAAGTAAAGGAAAAGAATAAAATATTATTATTATTATCTAACATAACTTTATTCAATCTATAGGTATATTTATTATTAGAATGACTATGTTAAGTTAATTTCATAAGCATCATACCATATGGAGTGAAATGTACTAGAGCCTAAGGTGTTCTCCTATGAAAGTGTGAAAAGGGTATTATTTTTATTGGATCTTAGTTATATTTAGTAGCTATGCATCATTCATCATTGTGCATTCATGGATTATTTTTCATATAAATAAATAAATTATTTAATATAACATAAGATAACATAAATGATGTTCAATTCATAAAAAAGTTGACATGACAATCATAATGGCAACATTGCCCACAAAAAACACAAGAAATTTGTTAATTTTCATTGATGTTTGGGAAAGAGGTATGTAATAAATGTTTTGTATAATTTTTTAGTTGCATCAATAGTGTGTTTCCATAAAAATAACTCTCCAAAAAACCATTAGCTTCTTGAGCTTAAGGATTATACATATAAAATGAGGAAATTATAGCCTACAAAGGAATTTAAAACCATATTTCTTTATTTTTTCCTGAGATGCATATGAAATACCCAACAAAGAGTAAGAATATACTTTTTTATTAGAAGACTTCAACCACCTATTGAGATATGCAATATGAGTGATGTCTTTTTCAAAGAAGCAATTATTCTAGAGATATGCGGCCAAATAATAGAGATATGTGTTAACCTAGAAGAAAATAAAATAAAAAAGAGCTCAAAATACCAAGTACATAGAGGAATAAAAGAAATTTTCCTATTTTTACAAAAACAAATTTTGGGTACCTTTTAAATGATGACCTGCAATAGCAAACCTCTATAGCAAGGAATCCAAGAAAACACAATGAAAACCTTAAAAGCCTAGCATGGTGGTGCCATGAGATGAATAGGATTTGAAAAATTATAATTATTGCCAAGGCTAAGTTTAAGACTTTTACACTAATATGTACTCGAAGGAAGGATTTTCTCCATTTTAATTTTTATCTATATTTGTTATAATAATTATTTCTAAATAAAATAACATTATTAATAATTTAAAAAAGTAAAATAATATAAAATAAGTATTAAATTGAGATTAATAAAATACTTGTTTAAATATATTTGTTATTATATTTGTAAATGGATTTAGTTGAGATTAAAAAAGGAGTGTGTGTCATGTGGAGATGAAGAGGGAGTTTTGTTAACTTCATGAGTAGTTATATGAAAATTTGGAGCCCTTTTAGCTTATAAATCAGTTGAATGGTGCATTTAGTCTACTTAACTCTAGTTCCACTTATTTTCATCCTCTTTTAATGCATGGTTCTATTCAAATCTGACCCAAGGAGATCCCTTTGCAAATGCAAGGAGAAGTAATATGGAATTCGATTCAAACTTAGTATTTTAGTTCCACATCTTTATGGATTGAGGCATTTTTTTTAACCCTTCAAATTGTAATTTTTCTTTAGGTATTTCTTTCTTTATTATTTTTCTATTGGAAGAGATCTAGGCATTTTATATAGAGCTCATTTAATTTTAGGTTTTGTAGAAATAATATTTCCATTAGTTTTTAATGAAAAATAGAGTTTTTAATGAAAAATAGAGTTTTTCATCTCAAATTTTTGAAAGGGGGATAAATAGTTGAATAAGAAGTTAAAAATTTGTAAAAAAGGAAATCAAAATTATTAGTTTGAGATGTTGCATGTGCCATTCTTGTCAAGAACTTTCACTCAATATGCATATTTTACCTAACTCTAAATATGGTTAAGTTGAAGGGAACATGGCTACATATTAAAATATAGTTTATGATTCTAACAAGAAAGGATTCTTTAAAAATAATATTTTTTCTAAAAATGATGCAAAATGAGATATAAAGGAAGAAGTCTAGGCAAACATTGGCAAGGCATAAGACTATTGGAAATATGGCTAGGTAGGATGAGTTATGGTTGTCATTTATGGCAACATACATCTTAGGATAAGATGGTAGAATATACTATTGAAGATTCTACAATCGAAAATAGAAAATTGTTTAAGTGTTAGATAGTTTAACTAGTAGCACAAAGATTTTTTTTGGTATAGCAAAGGCTATAGAGATATTTGGCATATGTAAAGTTAAGGAAAGGTATATCAAAGTATTGTGATGACATATGTAAGTTTGAAAGTCAGTACAAATAGTACAAATAGAGTTACAGGACAAATACTAGTAATAACAGTATGCACAACAAAAATAGATGTATAAAGTGTAAAGG
Source organism: Cupressus sempervirens (assembly GCA_028749045.1). Classification (NCBI taxonomy): domain Eukaryota; kingdom Viridiplantae; phylum Streptophyta; class Pinopsida; order Cupressales; family Cupressaceae; genus Cupressus; species Cupressus sempervirens. The sequence continues at coordinate 606,731,425 of CM053793.1, forward strand.
AAATATTTTGGTTATGAAATAATTACTTAATTTTCTCAAGATGACATTCTATATGGTTACCCTTAGTTAACACAACATGTAATTGCATCAAGCTAACTGGACAAATTTTTGTGAAGAAAAAGAGTACAAGTAAAGAATTGTTTTATGCAAAGTGAAAAAAAAAAAGTGTGTGATATATGAAAATGTGAAGTATATGATTAGAATGTGGACTATTTACATGACATGAAAACTTATATGAGATAGATATATGTGAGCATGATTGGCATGATCATAGGCTACAAGAGCAATAATTGCATGGGGAAATTTTACCAAGAGTAACAGTAAACATCACAAAATATCCTTTCAAGGATCTTGGGCTAAACACTATTGGCAATATTAAAATTTAATATAGTTTTGATGAGGATGAAGAGAATAGGAAGATTGATGCCAAAAAGAAGAAGAATGAAAAAAGAGATAGAATGAACAAAATTAAAAGAAATAGAAAGAAGAAGAGGAGAACAAGAAGCAAGAAGAGGAGAAGAAAAGAGAATAAGGAGGAGGAGGAGGAGAAGGAGAGGAGGAGGAGGAGAAGTGTTGAAGTTGATGAACGGTCAACCCCATAGCTCCAAAGAATCACTTGTATGCAAACACTTGTTATAGAAGAGGAAGGCAAAAAGCTATGGAGGTAGGAATTGTCAGATCCATAAATGAGACATTCTTAATGAGAAAAAAAGAGATTGCTATGATCAAAAGTGAATTATCTCAAGTTGATGTTTACAATGAGAGATCACCCTAATAAAGGAGATCAAAACCCAAAAAGGTAATGTAAAACTCTTTAGGGTATTTAATAATTATAAGATAATTATTAAATATAGGAAGAGTATTTAATCTAGGTTTTTAATAATTACAAGATAATTATTAAATACATGAAGAGTATTTAATCTAGATTGTATCATAATAATTAATAAAAGAAATTAATTATTAGATACCTAAAGTTTAGCTTTAGCAAACTAGAGTTAATTAGAAAATATCTAATTACTCTAACACCCCCCCTAAAGATAAACTTAGGGAGTAGCTAAAAACATAAAAACTACTATTGAAAGTAGACTTGGGTCTTGAAAAACAAGACTTGTTGAGGTATGCAAGCACAACCAAATCTTTGTAAATTGGAGAAATAGGAAAAATCCAATGAGAAAACCTACTCCAAAAAGAGATGGAAAAAATGTTGAAAAACTAGTGAAGGACTACAGAAGCCTCCAACTAGAGGAATGTCTCAAAAGATTGGAACAAGAGATGATCATGAAGAACATCACTGAAGCATGTAGAAGCTATAAAGCTCTATCAAAAAATAATTGCTAATTTGAAGAACCTCCAATGAAATAAAATTTGACTAGGTAGAGAAGACTATAATCTGCATCAAATTAGGAGGCAAACAAAGGCAAACAACTAAACTCAAAATAAAAGATGGTATAAAAAACCAAAGCTTGAAGAGTTGATCAATCGAACCAATGAAGGCTGCAACCAAAGTAGGAGTGAAAAGAAGAGTGTCTATATGGTAAATGATCCATCTCACTGAAATGCATAGGTATCTAACCACTACAATTGCTTAGTACATAGGATCAAATACTAAATACATAGCTCACTCCAATGAAAAAAGGAAGCATTAGAAACAATAGAAGAACCCCCCACCCCCCTAATACAGACAGGATGAGGTGATAAGCAACTGAGAAAGTGGGCCCAAAAAATTGCACGTTAAGGAACCACAATCAAGATGCTCAAAAGAGTATATAAGTGTGTACTAAGGTGATCAATCTCAAACACATCATGACGCTAAGGTCACATAAGGGACACTTACTACACAAAAGAAGACGACAAACAAAGGCAAAGATCAACCTCCATGTCACTTTATTAGAGTAGTGCATGTACAATAAGGTGCCAGACATAATGAATTCCAAGAATACAATAATTTGGATGAGTTTCCTTAGATGACACTATTCAAATCAGAAGGAAAACCAAGGCAAAACAACTGAAATGAAAATACATATGCAATATGGCACTTTATCTTAGTGTATTTGCAAGAATGCATACAAATGATGTCTAAATAGATCAAAAGAGACATAAAACTAATACAATATATAGTACAAGTCATGATGAATCTTCTGAGGCAAAGAAATTGATCCCCAAACCTAAAACAACCAAGATATCCACTAGAATGCAAAAATGTAGAAGACTAAATACAATGTGCCAAGAGTAGAATCTGGAAATACAACCAGCATGAATGGAAAGAGCTTTCCAATGATATAAATAATTCTCAAATCAGAGATCGGATGCTCAAGATATGTCCCTGAGAGAGCAAAACTCAACTCCTAACTTTGACAGCAAAAAAAAATCATAAAAAAAAAATTAGAACTGAAAGCTAACTATACCACTATGACAGGCTCAGAACCATCTTTCCAACAATATCTTGTTTGTAAAAAATGTAGTTCATATGTTCGAGATATGAGCCAAAAAGTGAAGATAGGTCCAAACAGAAGCCGAGAAGGTGATAGAAAGTAATGATGCAGTGCTAACGTGGCACTGACATCATCAAATGACATGGCTTGATCTCCAATGAACCATGTGTCAAACTTATCATTTGATAGGCCATCTCTTGTTGATTTAAGCCATGGTTCCCACTGGACGCAACGGAATGGACACAAGTTATGCCTATTAAAACTCAACGCATAGGCAGCAACTAGATCTATGCAGGCCCAAGATGGTCAATTAAAATCCACCACTGGAATAGGAGAAATATCGTGTACACCATACAAGACCGCACAAGTTGAATAGTCACACGATAGCAAAAGACTGCGATGTTTTGGAAGGCAAAAACTTGTGTGAAAAGGTCCACCAAAACCATCGTACACTGTATGGAGGCAATGTGAGGGTGGCAGAAGGGTTGTTGGCAGCATTAGGGGCATTCTAAAGAGCTACCGCGGAGGCTACATGGAATGCAGAATCGCTGAAGGGCAGAGGCCACGTGGGCGGCTTTGTAGATTTTTACTAGAAAAGGAGCTGCAAATAATATGTGGCATGAAACCTGCCACCAAAATATGTATGGGCCTGCATGTCTAAAAACACACCGCTCTCCTCCCAAAACTAGTTTTAGCTAGGACAAAGCCCAAGGTGGAGCACCAAATACGGAGCAAAAAAATGCCAATGAAGGTGTGAACTCTGCCATACAAAGGATGGATAGTCAACAAGTCAAAAAGATTTCCCAATATCCCGTGTGGACCCTACTCAGCAGCATTCTTCGATCCACAAGGGCAATTTGGAGGGTTGATTGAATTCCAACTTACTCAACCCATGTATAATCAAAAAACAAGATTGCCCCTCCAAATATATTGCTCCCTCCAAAAAGGAACATCATCAAAACATAGAACCCATCACCAGAGCGGAGTTGAAGTTTGTGAACAAGGAGAGTCTGCAATAAAACCATACCTCCAAAGAAGATGTGACCTCAATGAAATCACGCCATCGAACCATTTGAAAATTGCCACAAATCACGCCTGCAAAAAAGTGCAGACCCAAATCCCCTACAAATCTACTTGCAAATCTACATGTAAATCCATGCCCAAAAAGCATGAATCTACTGAGCAAAGAGAATGCATCCAAAATAAGTTTAAGTTCAGATTCATCGTTGAAGAAGGAAATGTTGCAGGTTAAAGGAGGTGTGAAAGACCCATAAATTGGGTGTCACAAAAAATACTCCATATCACAGCACAAGTGCATGAGTCAAGGTGCAAGAAGTGTGTGATTCAGGGCAGACACCAAGATTTGCAGGAATGGCTTTGATAGGGGCCATAACTCATGCATGAGATCTCCAAAAAAGGCATGAAGCGCCAAAAATATCAAGCTGAGGCAAAACAAAATAGGTCAAAGCACATATTCACATAAAAGGTTGCTCTCTATAGTTGCACCCTCTAAGTGGACCTTATCATAGGCAATGCATCCAAAAGAAATTCTTCCACCTTCCAAAATCTGCAACGGAGATGATCTAGTCAAAGGGACTTATAGAGAAACGCTGACAGGGTCCTCCAAAAATTGCATCTCCCAAAACAATAATCAAACGAATTTCACTCCCCCTATTTCTGTAATAAACTGAAACTGCCCAACCAAGGTACAAATCATGCAATACAACAAGCTTTAAATCAAAAAAGATATATTTTGATAAAATAAAATTGTTGCCTCGATTTGTGTGCCAAGTGCAAAAAAATTTACCTCAAATTTCAACACCATCCAAACTAGACATATTTTATATGGAAATGGGACTTTTTGAGCACTCTGAGCTCAATAGTGATGTTTGGTTTTGCTCAAAGTGCCTTGAAAATTAATGGCCCCACTAAATCTAATAAAAAATGTTGTAGGCTTAGATTTGAAAACCAATGTCAGATCCATTTCCAAATCTCTCACGAATAGAACAAGGGCATGAATATCTAGAGCTCTGATACCATGTTGAATTCAATGAACAATCAACCACATAGCTCTCAAGAATCACTTATGTATGTAAACACCTATTACAGAAGAGAGAGGCAAAAAGCTATGAAGGTAGGAATTGCCAAACCCATAGATGAGACATTCTTGATGAGAAAAAAAGAGATTGCTATTATCAAAAGTGAATTATCTCAAGTTGATGTTTACAATGAAAGATCATCCTAATAAAGGAGATCAAAGCCAAAAAAGGTAATGTAAAACTCTTTAGGGTATTTAATAATTACAAGATAATTATTAAATATATGAAGATTATTTAATCTAGGTATTTAATAATTACAAGATAATTATTAAATATAGGAAGGGTATTTAATCTAGGTTGTATCATAATAATTAATAAAATTAATTAATTATTAGATACATAAAGTTTAGCTTAACCAAACTAGAGTTAATTAGAAAATATCTAATAACTCTAACAAGAAGAAGGAGAAGAAGGAGAAGAAGGAGAAGAAGAAGTACAAGTAGAAGGAGAAGAAAGAAGAGAAGTACGAGGAGGAGGATGGCGACAACAAGGACAAAGAAGAAGAAGAAGAAGAAGGTCAAACAAGGAAAAGAGGAAGAAGGTTGAAGAAATTAGAAGGTAGGAAGATGAGAAGAAGAAAGAGGATAAGGAATTATAGGAAGAAGGAAGAGGAGATGAATGAGTAGCCAAGTGAACCATGCACATCTCTCACCCTTGTTGCATTTACTAGTTTAGATGATAATGATCAATTTGAATTGATACCATCCCTTAGAAAGATAATCAACAAAAAAAATAGGTAAAGACTTTGAAAAAGACTCACATGGAAGTCACTTACAACTTGTAGGGAGTGATGATAGTAAAATCACTTGGCCGTAACCATGAGGATAAAGTAAAATATGTGATTCAAGAATTTAATATTGAATTCACAAGTTTCTCAGAGGCTGCAATAGTGTAAGTTCAAGCCAAGCATGATGCACAAATGTTTAACACTATCTATCAGAACATCAAAAATGACTTATTGATTCTTCATGCTTGAATTAAGTCATTAAGGAAGTGTGAACTTGAAGGAGAATCTCTATATGGAAAGTGAGTGATGTCATTTAGTTTCAAAAAAGACATTGATAGTGCATTGGCAAGTCAGCTTAGTCAACCTAGTCTATACATAAAAATAATTGAAGAACATGTTAGCAAGGCCCATGATGAGATAATTCTCATTAAATTCATGAAATCAAAGATAACCAATAGGTTCTTACTTCTGAAAGAACACTTATCTATGAAGTTGAGTATAATAAAGTGTCAATTGGAGGAATATCTGTCAATTAAGACATCTTTTGACAATTTTGTGTACTCAAATTTGAATGCAATAGAGATAGCATCTTACAGTCTATGTGCTCTACTTAGCATTTCATAAGGAGTCAAGGATTCATGGGAGAAGAAAATAAAGATTCTTTCAATCATTTTGGTGATTGCATTTCTTGCTTGTCATCCAAAGAAGAGGTATGGGACATAATTTTTTCATGTAAATAAATTTTGACACCCTTTTCATTGGTGTCAAAGGGGGAGAAGAATGTAAGAAAATTGTATACATATGTAAGGGGGAGCTTAGCTATGTATATAGGAAATCATTGTAAAAGGAGAGATAAGGAATGAATGCAATATGATATGTAATGTTCCAAATATGTTATGATCCATCAAGACATGAATAAAATTTTCGAGTTTTGAAGGCCATTTTTTGGAGGTTTCTTTTTGTGTTTTTTTGTTATTTTGCATAACATTTTGGAACTTAGCCAATTTTTCCATATATTGCCATCAATGCTAAAGGGGGGTATTTTTACAAATATGGCTAGGCAAGATAAGTGTGGAAATTCACACATACCACAAGCACGAGTACACACAAAGAGGTGTCAAGCCAACATTTTCTTGATTACAAGATAAAATAAGAGATTGATTTAGCAGAAAGGAAAATCCATCTTAAATGAAACAATATCTCATAAATCTTCAAAGAGTATCATATCGATTGTACTAGCTCCAAGATTTGACAACTTGTGTACTACATCATTGGCCTCCCTAAGGGCATGGGTTACTCTAAAATCTTCAAATTCATTTAAAAGGCATGTGAATTTCTTGATGTACTTATTGAGATACCAAGCCTCCATTTCACCTTTCATATTGCCTCGTAAAATCAACTAGGAATCTCCTTCCAGATGGATCTTTTGAGCTCCTACTTTCAACCTTAGCAAGATTGCCTCTAGTGTGTTAGTTTGCAATTACTAATCATGGACATATTGTGCACTCTCTATAATTCCTTGGTAGGTTTTGGGGTTAGGCTAGGCCCCAAGAGGGAGTTTGGGCTTAAGCCCCAAGCGAGGATTTTGGGCCTATTTTATTGATAATTTTTGGGTCAACTTGTTGTAACTAACTATAACACTAAAGTGGGAGAAATCTTGTATAAAATGGCTTAGGGTTAGGGATTTCATATGAGGTGTCATGAGATAATAGCTTCTTACGATGGTATTGAGTTGTAAGAGATTATAGATTATAATCAGGTTGTGATCATTAGATAATTAAAAATGTTGGACTCGCTATTTAGTGGATATAGCCCATGTATTAGATGAGGCACATTAAATCTTTGTGTCTTGTATTCTCTTCTATATTCATTATTGTTTTCTATTATTGGATATATTTGCGTGTAATTGTTATTTATTTCTTGTTAATCCTAACACACTATTGTCAAGCTTTATGCCTAATTTTTTTCTTTGTCTGTAAGACATTTTATGGATAGTGCTACAATTCTACCATCAACTCCTCTTGCCACTACTCCAATTCTTGAGGAGCTTGGATTTCCCCTTGATGCACCATAAAAAAAAATTTTATGGAATTTTCTTCAAGAAATTCCCAATGAACCATCTCCTTGATTCTAGCATGAGGATTATCCCCCCATGTATCATAGTACATTATTAAACCTAAATGTAAATGTTCTAAAAAATTATGGTAACCAAGATTTTTTTAAAATTCCTAATTTTTTTGTCATCTCAATCAAGAAAGATAAAGGTATATAGTTATTTGTATTATGTCTTTATTGTGCAAAAAGAAAAATACTATCAATTGAGCAGTTCATTAATACAAGTGTTTAGAAAAGTTTTAATTTATAAATACAAATTGAAGAAAGGATTAGCATAGTCCTTAAAGAAAATTCTACATATATTCATATGTGCATTAGAATACTTCCCACACAACTTCTAGACATGAATAAACTCTACTCTATTAAAAATTAATGCGCAAATATAAAATTGGCAAATAGAGAGAGGACAAGGAACCTACCATTGCTTGATTGATGATGAATCTTGTGGTTAAATTTAAATCTTCAGCTCCTTATCTATGTAAGTGTGTTATCATCTCTATTACCTATAGGGAGAGAGAGAGAGAGAGAGAGAGAGAGAGAGAGAGAGAGAGAGAGAGAGAGAGAGAGAGAGAGAGAGAGAGAGAGAGAGAGAGAGGGTTAAATTAGATATGAAGCTGATATGAACTAAGGAATACATTAAAATAATAATATCTGGTGTAAAACATTAATATCTAGTCTGAATAAAAATATACAATATCTATGCACTATCTGGAATAACATGCAAACTCAAAAGAGTTGTATGCAATCCAAACTCCATCTTCTTATTCAAAATTGTAAGACTATGTACAATTATAGAAAAATAAAAGTGATTGATGCCATAACACTTTGAATTGAATGTCAAGGTATAATAAAAATTAAAAAAATTATACAAAATTTCAAAATAAGTTTTTTATTTGCCCCAAATCATTACAGCCATAACTTTTGACTTCTTGTTCAAAATTCAAAAAAAAGTTGCACCAGTGGAAAAGAAGAAGAAAAACTAAGAATCTAGTTATACTATCCAATTTTGGAGACCAATGAAATTCTTAACTTCTAATTTTAACCAGATGCCCTCTGAAAATTTCATTTATTAGAATCAAGAAAATGCTAAAAAAACATGAAATTTATTTTTATTATTTGATTCATTTCATAATGATATCCCTTAACACTATATGTCACTCCTCTCCCCTTGAGAGGAAATGGGCCCCATTTCACTACACTTCTTTACTAGATGAGAGAATTATTCTCCAATCTATTCCTTCGTTAACCACTACTCCTTATGGGAGATGTGACCAATTCAAACCACTCTATAAAGAAATGTTTTAATTTCTCATAGGTTTTAGCATGAATTTAATGATGTGGTCAAAACCATTCCACATTAAAATAAAACCCCATGCAGCCCCAAAAATAGTGACAAATCAAGTCCAAAACCATTTTCACCAACTTGCTTCTTAATGGTATATGGGCTATAATAAAGACAGAATAGCTTTCTATTAGTTCCTTGCAGATGCACCTTCTAAAGATGTAACCATACCTGCTCACCAATCTAGAACTATTAGTGGGTTCTTTAGTCATGTTTATCCTTATACTTTTTATTCCTCTACTCCAAAATAGAATGAACTTGAAATTATAGTTGTTTGATCAATATTTTCAATAAATTTGTCTACTTTATCTCCCTCCTTTTTAGTGTTCAATGAACTATTAGGTCATAGAAAAGGGAGTGTTACATTCATATGTACTTATGATTGATACCCAAGACAAACCACTAATGGATGGTGCATTGTAGTACTATGCACTATATAGTTGGAACTATGTTGTACATATAGAAATCTCTCATCCCATGTAAGAGGATTATTATTATGATACATTCTTACGGTATAAATAACCATCTAATTTGCCACCTATGTGTGGCTTTTTGTTTGTCAATAGGATTTTTTGGGCTTTGTTAACTCTATGTCTATTATAGATTGTAGTAAACATCAAAATTTATTGATGAACTTACTATCTATATCAGAAATAACACTTTTTGGAAAACCAAAATGGAGAGAAGAGAAGGAAGAAACAAGAAGATACAAAAAGAAAGAAGGTAGAAGAAGGAAAGAAGAAGATAAGAAGAAGAAGATATAAAGAGGAAGAAGGTAGAAGTATAGAAGAAGATAAAAGATGAAGAAAGAAGAAGAAAAGAAAAAGAATGAAGAAGAAGAAGAGGAAAATAAGAAAAAAGTCAAAGAAATCACAAGCTAGGAAGATGAGAAGAAGAAAGAGGACGAGAAATGGAGGAAGAAGGAAGTAGAGAAGGATGAGAAGTGCACTAAGCACATCTCTCACCCTTTTTGCATTTACTAGTTCAGATGATGATGATCAATCTAAATTGATATCATCCTTTAGAAAGATAATCAACAAAAACAAACATGTAAAGAGTTGGCAAGGGACTCATATCAAGGTCACTAAAAAGTTGTAGGGAGTGATGAAAGTAAAATCACTTGATCCTGACCCTGAGGATAAAGTAAAAGTTGTGATTCAAGAATTTAATGCTAAAATCACAAGTTTATCAGAGGCTATAACAATGAAAGTTCAAGCCAAGCATGATGTGCAAATGTTTGACACTATCTATCACAACATGAGAATGACTTATTGACTCTTTATGCTTGCATTAAGTCATTAAGGAAGTGCAATTTTGAAGGAGAAGCTCTATATGAAAAATGAACAATTTCTATTAGTTTCACAAAAGATATTGACAATAAGCTTAAGGCCAAATGTGCAAAAGTGGAAGCATTGGCAAGTTAGCTTAGTTTTTCTAGTGTGTAGATAAAAAAAAATGAAGAAAAGGTTGGTAAGGCCCATGATGAGATAATTCTCATTGAAGAAATGAAATCAAATATAACCAATAGGTTCTAACTTCTAAGAGAATACTTATCTATGAAGTTGAGCACAATAGAGCATCAATTGGAGGAAAGTCTCCAAGTTAAGACATCATTTAAAATTATATCTAAATTCAATAGAGATATCATCTTGCATTTTGTGCACTCTACTCAACATTTCAAAAGGAGTCAAGGACTCATGGGAGAAGAATATGAAGATTCTTGCAATCATTTTTTGTGATTACATCTCTCGCTTGTCAGCCTAAGAAGAGGTATGGGACATATTTTTTCCATGTAAATAAATTTTGACACCTTTGTTATTGATGTCAAAGCTAAAGAAGAATGTTAGAAAATTGTATAAATATGTAAGGGGAAGCTTAGCTATATAGGAAATCCTTATAAAGGGGGGATAAGGAATGATGGAAATATGACATGTAATGATCCATCAAGACATGAATAAAATTTTGGAGTTTTGAAGGCCATTTTTTGAGAAGTTTCTTTTTGTGTTTATTGTTAGTTTGTATAACATTTTGGGACTTAGCCAATTTTCCCATATCTTTTGACTAAGTAAAAATAGGTTTTAAATTACTCGAAACATTTTACATAGTATCAACTAAGAAATCCCACGAGGAACGGTGCATTAGCACCCATAAAAATTAAAAAACTAAGACAAGAAGCCTTAATGCAAAAAATAGGAGAAAATCACAAAAAGGCAGCAAAAAGATAGAAGTAGGAAAGCTATAGGGTCTTCAAAAAATTAGCAACCTGATCTACAAGGATATTCATATTCACCATAGAGCCCTTCAGCTCATCAATTTCTTTGTCTTCGACAACTTCTATCTTCTTTGAATTATCTCTAGTGAGTTTAATGGGGCCTTGATTCTCTTTCCTATCCTTAAACCCATGAACTCTACCCTGATCTAGTTTTTCTAGCAGAGTTTTGATGTTCTCCACGATAGTCTTCAATATGGAGCAGCTCTAGTCAACAAGTTTTTTAACAACATTCTCCATGTTGTCAACTATGTTTCCTATGGCATCCATCTTTTTCTGCATATCCTTCATCATTTGTTCATTAGCTTTTTTTTCTTCACTTCTAGAGGTGGGACTCTCTTCATTAAATTTTTTACTTCTTTTGCATTACCAATAACCTTAAAGATTTTGTCTAGATTTTGACAAAGAGTTCTCTCCCCTCTAGTAGTCCTACTTAGCTTATCAAAATCCCTCTTGGTATCTTGCATCTGATCCTTCATACTCATGATATCCCTTTTCATCACAATTGGGTTTCCAATGATCCCCTTGATATATCCCTATTCATCACAGTCCTTTCTTTGATTAAGATTGTCCTCATCCATATCCATAGTATTTTTTTAGTATCTTCCTCCTTGATAGCAATTTCATCAATCTTCCCTTGCGATAGCACTTTCTTACCTTTCAGCTCCTTCTTTTGTATCAAAGGCTCATCATTAGAGGGAATGTTCAAGGCTCTATTAGTATTCTTCACCTTGTTTTTGGTAACAATACTAGTTTTTCCTTTAGTTTTGTTCCCTATAATCTTCTCGAGATCCTCCTCAAAATCTATCTCCATCTCATAATCCACCTTGTTACCCTTTCTTTTCTTAGTAGACAAGCTCCTAGGTGAGATTTTTTCTTCTTCTTGTCAACCATATCATCATCTTCCTCCTCTATTTCTTCTTTATAACCCTCATCCTAATCACTCCCCTTAGTATCACACTCTAGGGTTATTTTTCTGATACATGACCTACGTACTTTTTCAGCTTTAAGAAGATTCATAATCTACACCATCAAACCCTCATGGTAAGCATGACCCCCCATAGAGTCATTCTAAATAGCTAAAATGGTATTATCCAATGACTACCTCAAGTAGAAAGGGAAACTATTTCTAACCCTATGCCTAAAATAATTTACCAGTATAAAATGGTGCTCTAAAATCTTGATAAACAACAATCAAGGGTAAGGTATTCAATCACAACAAACATCACAAACCTCCAAGGTGTAGAAATAGAGTGATATTTTTGGAAATAGTGCTAGGTAAGAGGAGTTAGTCTTTTCATTTATGGAAACATATATTTTAGGATGTAATGACAAAATATGCTATTGAAGATTCTACAATTAGAGATAGAAAATTGTCTAGGTGTTAGATAGTTTTATTGGTAGTATAGAGATTTTTTTTGGTATAGAGAAGGGTACATAAATATTTGGCATGTGTGAAGGTAAGGGAAGGTATAATAGACCATTATGATGACATACTTGAGTGTGCACATTAGTACGAACATTATAGACAAAGTTTCAAGCTAAATTCTAGTAAAGGGAGTGTGCATAGCAGAATATAGTACAATAAGAAATGAGGTATAAAGTGCTAAGGAGTTATTTTGGTCATGAAATAATTACTTATGTTTGTAGGGATGATATCCTAGATTTCTACTCTAAGAAAGTGTAATGCGTGTTTGCATCAAGCCAACTAAACAAGAGTTTTGTAATAGGAAATGGTATAAGTAAAGAGTTACGCAATTCAAAGTATTATTAAGTGAGATATGTGATATATCTAAGAATATGAAGTATATGATTTATAAGTGAACTATGTCTATGCAATTAGAATTTATATTAGACATCTATTATGCAAATTCTATTGTCATATCAAGCTATGCAAAGTACAATAGTCAATGATAAAGAGGTTTTTGTATCTACCTCTTTTGTATAAAGGCACTATATTGTATAATTGCATGTTAGGGTAGTACATTTTTCTTGTATACAGTTATAATTGTAACCCCAAATCGTAATAGGTTGAGGCTTTTAACATGGCTAGGTAGTCCTATAACAAGGATAGAGACAATATATGTAATTCATAGACTTTGAACATAGTCAATATCTATAACATGATTCTTTTGTTTAGTGGATAATTTTGTGGGTATCTCCCCCACTAGGATTCCCTTGGTCAAGGTTCCCCTAGTTAATAAATAATGGTGTTATGAGTTCTTTTTGTGTATGTTTATATTTACTATTTAGCATTATTGGTTTACTTTCTCATGCATGTTGCAAAGTAATTAATAATATCTAGTTGTAGGAAAAAGTTTGTAGAATACTAATTTACCCCATCCCCCATCCCCCCCCACCCCCCACCCCACACTCAGTATTATATATTTCTAACATAGTTATGAAGTGTTGTTACCTTTTGAAAGAATTATAACTATAAAGTGTTGTGACTTTTGAAAGGATTTTTATTATGAAATATCGTGACTCTTCGAAAAGAAACACAAAAGTACATTTTATCCTTTCCTTATAATTAGAAATGGAAGAATTTTAGAAAGTAAATATATAGTTGAGATAATCTAGAAGGAATAACTCATTGAAGGGTTGACAAATGATAGAACCACATGGACCAAGAAAAGAGGATGGCAAGAAAGTTATGTTTATGGATTATATTTGTTTAATTATAGTTATGATTTTATTTTTATTAATAAATGATACATGTGGATAATTTATGTATATACATATGTAATTTGAAACAAATAACGCACATGACTTTATGGTTAATGATTTAAGATCAAGAGAGTCCCTTTAGGAAGAGAATGGTCTTAATATGGTTAGAAATCCAAAATATTTTGTAGATATTAATATATACATATGTGTCAAGGGCCCTGGCTAGAGAATGTTTCTTCTAGAAAGAACCTCAAAGGGAGTACTTCATAGAAGACAAAGTGGTAAGCAGGGATCTAAGGATCGTCAAGAGGGTTAGTGATCCCAATGTGGGAACATATTTAAGGTTGGGTTATGATATAGGGTAGAATAGTGAAATATAATTTATTATTGTGTAAATTCGAACATTGGTTTTCCAAGTATTCTTATATTTCACAATAATAAAGGGAAGAGGAGAGTAATATGAAGAAAATAAGGAAGTGACTTTCTTAAAAGGTATCACTGATATTGAAAGGATGTGAACCTTCCAAAGGGCCATAAGAAATATGAATTAGAATAATTAGAATTTACACAATAATAAATTATATTTTACTATTCTAAGCTTTATCCTAATCTAGCCTTACAAATGGCTCCACATTGGGATCAATAACCGTCTTGAGGATCCTTAGATCCTCGGTTACTTCTTTGTCCTCAAGATCTCCATGTAAGGTCCTTTGTAAAAGAAAAAATCTCTATCCTCAAGATCTCCCTATAAGGTCCATCGTAGAAGAGAAAATCTCTATCCAGCTCCCTTGACACATATGGATATGTTAACATCTATAGATATTCTGGCCTTATAACCATATTATTTATAATTTATACATAAATTAGAATTAACACAATAATAAATTATATTTCACTATTCTACCCTCTATCTTAATCCAACCTTAAAGACATCACCACATCAAGATCAATAACCTTCTTGAGGATCCTTAGATCCCTGGTTATGATTATTGATATAAGTAGCATTTATAATAGTGGTTGTTGGAACTATGTAAATCCCCAACAAAGTTGAATGGGGATTTGACTAGTTTTGTGATGGTTTTGAGTTCTAGGTCTAAATTTTTAGCAATTAGGGTTTTGTTAAGGTTTAATTTTAACCTCTTTGGACTAATTTATTTACATTTTTTGTAGATAAAATAGATTCATTATCACCCTCACTTGTAGAGAAGATGGCTCCAAAACTAGTTGTTTTCAAGTTTCAAGGCGCACAAAAGAAATCATGTTTTCAAGATGCACATTTAGAGATTAGAGACATAGAGTTGGGATATATTGAATGGAATACATTTGTGGTTCTTTTCAATAAGCCTAAGGAGAAGTCCTTGATGGTCTTGGCACTTATCAGATCAAGCTTGGTTAATTTGGCGTCACATCCTACATCAGTGCAATCTTCAAAGCTTGGCATGGCATTAGTAGAGAACTATATTTCCAAAGAAAGAGTTGTAAAGAGTATAATAGGGGAGATAGTCCTGTATATAAGACTAAGGAACATTGAAAGTCTTCCATCTTCCAAGAGTAGATCAATATGTAAAAATTACTTATCATCATGGAAAAATATGGTATAGGGAACATGAAAGGGAAGCTAAAGAGATCATGCAATTATCATTCTTGATTGAGAGAACACCAATGGGAAGGAGAACAAGAAATGTAGGTATGACCAAGGGATACATAAAGGATTATATTTGATACTCCATTGTTCTTTTGACAAAGATTATGGGTTTACCAGTAATTGGGCACTTGAATAACTAGATGGTACATTTCATTGAGACTATTAGAACAACTAAAATGCTAATTGATTAGGCTACAATACTAAGTGAAAACTTAGATGAGTAGTTCGTAGGAGTCAAGGCTGACCCCAAGTTTTACATGACATCATACTTGGTGTATTTACTAGTGGCAAGGACAACTAACTATCCAAGATTGTATAAGAAAGGAAGCATGCAAGATGCTAATGCTTGGCCTTACATAGTATATCCCCAATTGGTGAAGAAGAAGCTCTTAGATCAGAGCAAGGAGTATAGAATAGTGAATGATGCTTTTATTTTTGAAATCATCAAGTTCATTGAGGGTGATTATACGTAGTGAATGTTAGTAGAGGTAGCAACAAGGATTGTAGAGATAGGTGCCTACTACATCCAATTCAATACATTCACCTACCTAAGGGTAGAAGGTACAAAAGTGAATACAAATAAACTCCTAAGATATCCATCAAATAGGCTCATTTTATTGGAGATTGCAAGACAACTCACATCTGCATATGACAGTGTGAGGAAACAACATAAGAAGACCTAGGTATGGCCTATCACACTAAGTCCATTTGAAGTTGAGAAAAAACACGATATGATGACCTTTGATGTAGAATGGGATCAATATCCCTTGGAATATTATAGCTCCCCTTCCCTGTTCTTTGATAGTATTGGTAGAGTTAAGCTCTTTCTAGGAAACAAATTTGCTTATGAAGATTTAGTAGAGGATCATTGGATGAATGTGATAGATGACTACGATATCCGAATTAGGGATTATTGTAGCATGACTCTATATCTAGTAGGAAGTGCATTGAAGATAAAAATCCCACTAAAGTTCATTCAACAAGAAACTTGAGAGGTCTTAGATCCCTTGTACAATCAGGATAATATATTTGATAGACCAATTATGAATACAGAGGTGGACAGGGAAGAGAACACAGATATCAATCACAAGGCAAGACATGTAACTCAATTGACAAGAGATTTGGTCAAGAAGACCTTTAAGTTGGACCTAGTTCCTTAGACAATCACCCTCCAAGTCACAACACATCTAGTTAAGGGTAAAGGTGCAAAAGTAATAGTACCAACTTTCCCTATGCAATCTCTAATTAGGTCAAAAATGGTATATAAGCATGATAGGGAAGTTGGTTACTTTAGAGTGCACAGAGGGAAGAATAAGAGGAAAAGAGTTTCTCCCAAGTAAGCTAAACTTAAAGTTGAACAGCCACAAAAAAAAAAGACAACTTTAGCCCAAGAAGTAGCTCAAGCACTTGGGAACTAGGAGCCTCAAAATGAAGGAGCAACTCAAACTCAAGATATTCCACAAGTGCCTCCTCTAGAAAAAGAACATGAACAACCTCTAGAACAAGAATAGGAATAAGTGCTAGAAAAAAAAGCATAGGTGATGTCACTACCTTCTCTAGAGTAAGAAGCCTCTCCCTCAGCTACGAAAAAATCTAGAGTTGGACCTAAGCTCAGAAGAACTAGAGGGAAGAAGATACAAAGAAGGGTTATATCTTTTCCTCTAATCTCAAAAACCATCCTTGAAGAGGATGAAGATGATGAAGAAGATGAAGAAGATGAAGATGATAATCTTCCATTGAGTCAAAGGACACATTTGGCAAGGGCCTCTCAAGAAGAGAGGAGAAGAAGCTCCACCATCTATTCCCAGGAGACCTATTGAGGTTATGACTTTAGAGGATGAATAGTAGCAGTAGATGGATGAAGAAGGTGGGGAGGGATCAGATATTTTCAAGATGTCTAATTTTGACTTTATGTGAGTAGGGACTGAAATGGTGGGTGATATGATATGAGAAACATACCCATTAATAAATCTTTGGGAGAGGACTAGAATCAAATTTTGCCTCTACCAAAAGGATCTCTAGGTACCTCGCCACCATCATTGCAGGATTTTTCATTGTTGGACAAAGGATCATCCACTCCCCTTCCTCATGTTATTGAAGAAGAGAGAGAAGTGTGTGAAGAAGAACCAAAATAAAGACCAACCAATGAAATATCTAAGAAAAAATACCTAAAGAACCTCAACAAACCTCTCAAGATATAGAAGCTAGGATTTTCAATATTACAGATATAGGGACACCAAATGTAGATATCTCTCTAAAGGAGAAGACTTTAGAAAGGAGGGATAATGGAAAAGGGCTTATAGGGTAGTCATCCATGTGCATGTCTTTGATGGGAACTATACCAACTTGGTTAAAAATTGAAGTCATGATTCAATAAAAGCTACAAATAATGCTAAATGAAGAGGAGTGTAATGCCCTGCCAAGGGATCCAAAGAATTAACCTAGAATTTCACTAAGTTTGGTAACATTATTATTATTATTTTAAATAACATGAAAGTAAATACCACATATATCTTGTACATAATAATGGAAGCAATAGCAATGTCCATCTAAAAGTAAACATAACATACACAACTGATTTCATTCCTTAAGAATCCCTTAACGTTGAGTTACATCTAAATTAACTAACATGCATGAATCCATCTAGTACAACATCCACATGAAATAATAATGATAAGTCCAATGTCCATACATTACATTTCCAAATGCTCAATCATCCACTATACATATCACAGAGTATGAAGGCTTAAAAGAATATACATATGTGAAATAAGGTACATCATCCTATTCTAATCCATGATACATCAAAGACAATCACATGATACACATGAAACATCATCATAGAATACATATACATCCATCATAAGATCAAACATAATTAACTAAGTGCACGGTTCCTCCCACCCATTAATAGCATCATTAGTCCATCGTGGGCCCTAGCCATCCCTCCGTGTGTAACATCCCAAATCACCAAAGAGATCATCGGTATTAACATAGTAGGAATGTCACTCCTAATATATACAACATCATATGTAGAAAGTAATCTAACATGAAAATATAAGCATAAGATAACATAATCTAACATATGCTAATCATCATTGAAAGGATACATATCCACCATCACGAAGGATGCATCAGCCACGATGTCTCAATGAATCTCAAATGATAAGAGTGGAAAATACACTACCACCCGACCGCATGGTGCATAAGTGGTTCACTCTCGTCGTACTAAGGAGATAATCTCAAGTCCCAAATAGGCTATCCATAACACATAACACAAATCTCTATAGTCCAGGAATCCTAAAAGTACACTAACTCAAAGGTTCCAATCACGAAATTGACATCTACTTCCCAAAGGCACACAATGACATATAGGAACCTACTATGCAAGTGGGAAAGTGTCATCACATTTATCACGTACAAGTTACCCTGGCAGTTAGCTAAACTCCACGGGTCCATACTGATCTCATGCGGCCACTAGTATCCTCTCATACTAACAAGGCATACTATGGAATGCAAGGTTGCAACCATGCGTTCTCACTACTCCCATCCTAGCCTATACAAGCACTCAAGGCATGGGCGAGAACCAAAACTCTTATCTTTTTAGGTTCATTCAGCTAGTATTAGGTGTGAATATTATCACTTATTAATCCAACTTACAATGAGTTACCCTGGCAGCCTCTTAGGGCCCCAACCCCCATTGCAAGCCACTTCCCGTCACTACATGCAGATATCCTACCCTAATGCTCATGGAATCATAAATCTCAAAATCACAAAAATAATCCATAATAAAATCATCAAATATGCATAAAAGAATCAAATGTCCATGAGCAAACATCCATAGAAAATCATGACCACAATAGCTCTCTATTGGCAACTGAAGCATCACTAATAATCAAAAGTATCCAATGGTTCTCAATAACCAAAATATATCTCAAACACACTGATCGAAGACTCCAAAAATGGTTGAGTCAAACATGTCACAACATGACATCATCAAGAATAAATTCACATCTCAGTCCCATCATGGCGATTAGAAAATAACCAAGGGTAACTGATCGATGACCAAAAATAATGGTTAAGTCAAGTGTCTCATAAATAAGAATCTCAACTATAACAATCAGTATTCACATCCAATACACAGAGCATTCCATCACATAACCATGGTTGGGTTATAAAGATCGAGATTAAAACATCATCATAGTATCACAATCACATAACCCCCAAGCCTCTGGTAGACGTCCTATACTGGTTAACACTAGTCAACCCAAAACCCAAAACAATAGCATAAAGAATACACAATGTAAACACATGTTTGGGTTTTGCTAAGTTTTCAAAT
This sequence comes from Cupressus sempervirens, assembly GCA_028749045.1. Lineage (NCBI taxonomy): Eukaryota > Viridiplantae > Streptophyta > Pinopsida > Cupressales > Cupressaceae > Cupressus > Cupressus sempervirens. The sequence continues at coordinate 606,751,060 of CM053793.1, forward strand.
TTGAATTCAAAAGTCTCAGTTTACGTATTCCCAAATTAACATTAAGTGGAGAAATTTCACATTTTATCTAACCCATGTATTCGTTTGATAGATAAAAGTTTCTCCATCAGACTCAATTTTCTAATTGATTTATATGGCATTGTTTGAAAATTGACATTCTCAATGAATCAAAAACTTCGATTATATATTCTAATAATTAATCTTAATTAAAAATTAAGTTTAATTAAATTAATTATTAATATCTCTTCATAATTCACAAGCTTAATAGCAATATTTTAATCATTAAAAGAGTGATCCATTAATTGAAAACTTTATGATAATCATTTATAATTATAATATATATATACATACATACATACATAAATATATATAATAACATTTAATAATTAATAACATTGCAACTTATAAAAAAAATGAAATCGAAATTCATATCCAAATCGTATATGAAATAATCGTTGCAAATATAATTTAAAACCAACACATATAACACAATGTGATTTAAAATCGCGCAGCTATTAAAGTGTCACACCGCAAGTACACTACGGATCGTAGGTACACTGTTGTCACAGGTACCCTATGATCACGCAGGCCTGCGGTGGGTGGGGGTACGAAGTACCCGCCCGCCCAATGTTTTATATATATATATATAATTTTTAACAATCACTTATGCGATTTTCATAAAGACTTTGCGATTTGGTTTTAACATTTCTTAAAACATTTTCGCCCACAGTATGTAATCATTTTTTTTAACAAATATATATATTATATTTACATATGTATGTATATATATATGTATAAAGGCATATGTATATATATATATATATATATATAAATATATACAGAATTAAAAATATCACAATATATGAACATACACACACACACACACACACACACACACACAGATATATATATATATATATGTATGTATGTATGTATGTATGTATGTATGTATGTATGTATGTATGTATAAGCAAATTGACAATTTATGATTACAATTTCAATTTTTTCAGAATTCCTCCATAGATCTTTGATCTCCAAAATTTCCAATAATTAATCTAATGGGTTTGGCTATGAATCTCAACCCTAGCCCTGTTTTCCCTTTTTTAAAATTCATGCATATAAAATTTTCAAATAAATTTAATTGCCCAAATGGAAAATGCATACAATAAAAATATGAAATTCCTCAGAAGTCATATGTAAGACACGAAGAAGACAGGAATGCATGATGCGGAAATAACATAAGTAAAATCACAAGAATCTACCCAAATTCTGATGCTAATTCGCTCTTCCTCAGAAAACCCGCAGAGCAAGCTCCCTTCTTTAGAGTTCTTGAGTCCTCCAATGCTCCAATTGCTCTCCACGCTATATCTAAGCTTCTATGAATGCCTGAATATAAAAAGCTCTCAAGAAACCTTTGGAATGCTTCTTGAAACAGCTGGAAGGTGTCACCAACTAAGCATGGGTCTTTTCCAACCTTTTTGATGAGTCATAGAGTTGTAGACACCATGTGCTTAATTGATGCACTAACCCCCATGTTGTTGACACATGAGAAATAGAAAAGTGCGTTAATTCCCATGCAAGCTTATAACTCCAATAATTTTTATTTAAATTTTATAACTTTCATTTTAATTTGTATATCTTTTATTATTATTATTTTATTTATTACTTTATTATTATTTTATAATTATTATTAATTTTAATTTCTAGTTTTCTTTTATTTAATTCCTTTTCCCAAATAATTCACATTTAATTAATTACAATCAAAATATCAAAGATCATGATATTTTATTAATTTTCTCAACTAAATAATTTATTAATTAAATATATTTATTAAGACTTAATTAATGGAAAATTCACCATAGACCTCTAGGATAAAATATGAAAACCCATCATAGAAAAAATCATACAAAATAAATCTAAAAGGTTAAAAATCATGAAATATGTCATTCGACACATTCGGGGGGTATTCAACTTTGATACTTGTCCTAACTCACTAGGACGAATGTTTTTTAGGTTTGGGATTTGGACTTGAGAATTTATCTCCCTTCTCTTATCATTGAGATAGTATAATAGGGTACACTCATCTTGGCAATTCAGGGAAGTCGATACCCGGTACCTGCAACCTGCAGAAAAACCATGCATGTACATACAATATATAATACTAAGCTAAATAGACAATGGCAGGAAGTGGTGCATCATGTAGATCCTGACTATGCAGGTGACTACGACTCCCTTCCTTAACCACATCAGAAATGCCATACAATAAGAAAACACGCACACCATACACATGCAAGTATGGGGTAAGTAACCATAATAAAACACATGAGATAATAAACCATCTAACTAATCATCATTAATAACGAAAAACAATGTAATGATCATCATACACACATGAAATGTAAGGTCTAAATGATCTCATCATATATCAACTGAATCCCTATCATAATATCTGATAGTGTCAAAACAACACCACTAAACCATCAACATAAAACTAGTCTACATAGTCTGATAATAATTGCAACAATAAGTCTAGAAAAAATGTGAATGAGGGTAGGCACTACATCCACCCCCCCTTGAATTAGGCTTACTCTTGGAAGCCTAAAAACAAAGAGGGATATAACTCCCTCAATCTAGCTGCATCCTCCCAAGTAGCTGAAGAATCATCAGTAGGGTCCCATTGGACCCTTACCTTCTCGATGGTTCGACCCCAGAGGGTCAACTCCCACTGCTCTAGAATACAAATCGGCTGCAAAGCCAACTGCCCATCCTCTACCTACAATGCATTCCAATCAAGAACATGCACAATATTAGGAATATACTACCTAAGCACTGAAACATGGAAAACATCATGAATGCAAGCTAGGCTTGGTGGTAGAGCAAGACGGTAAGCAACTGGGCCAATCCTCTCCAAAATCTCGAATGGTCCCACAAAGCGAGGTGCTAGCTTAGAACCCTTTACATACTGGATCAGACTCTTTCATGGTCGCACTCTCAAGAAAACCTTATCACCCATAGCAAACTGCTTATCAATCCTATGAGCATCGACATACTTCTTCTGCCTATCTTGTGTCGTAGTCAAATGCTCACAGATACGCACTACCTATTGCTCCATATCATGAAGCATCTCAGGACCCAATAGAATGTGATCCTCAAGACTGTCCCAACTCAATGGTGTATGACAAGGAGGTCCATATAATGCCTAAAAAGGTGCCATGCCAATAGAACTATGATACCCATTGTTGTAAGAAAACTCCACTAGGTAGAGATAGTCCTCCCAATGTGTCTGCCTATCCATCACATACATCCGTAACATATCCTCCAAAACTTGGTTCACCCTCTCTGTCTGACCATCACTCTTTGGATGATATGCCGAACTAAAGTTTAGCTACGCTCCAAGCTCATGCTGCAACGATGTCCAAAATGCAGATGTGAATACAGGATCCTTGTCAGAAATGATCTTTCTAGGAATACCATGTAATCTCACAATGTCACACATGAAGACATTCGCTACAGAAGCTGCTGTGTAGGAAGACCTGATCGATGAAAAATGTGCCACCTTAGTCAACCGATAAACGGTAACCATGATAGCATTATGACGTCGAACTATCATAGGTAATCTTACTATAAAATCCATAGAGATGATATCCCATTTCCAAGAAGGAATGAGATTAGGCTACAACAGTCCTGCCGGGTGCTGGTGTTTTGCCTTAACTCTTTGACACTCAAGACACCTAGCCACAAAATCAGCAATATTTTGCTTCATCCCGGACCAAAAGAACAAACGTCTCAAATCAGCATGCATCTTCTTGACACCTGGATGTGCTGAGTAAGGTGTACGATGGGCTTCTGCCAGAATCAAGGTGCGAAGCTCATCTAGTAATGGCACATAAATCTTCCCCAAATGTCTCAAAAGACCATCTGATTCTCAAACATAACCTGCAAACTTACCTTCCAAGGGTCTCCCTAAATCTATCTCTCTGCACACTTCCTAATACCAGGAATCCGTAGGAAGTGCCTAAAGAATCTGACTCCTCAAATCCACACTAAGAGTCATCGATGTTACCACATGTCTCCTGTGACTCAAAGTATCTACCACCACATTCTCCTTACCCTGAATTTACTTAACCTCAAAATCATACTCGCATAAAAATTCCATCCATCATCTCTGGCGAGCATTCAAATTAGGCTGATTAAAAATGTATTGAAGACTACGATGATCACTATGTAGCTCAAATCTGTGCCCCAACAAGAAATGCCTCCACCTTGTCAATGCATGAACTACTGTTGCTAACTCAAGATCATGTGTAGGGTAATTTAACTCATGATCCTTGAGCTTGCGTGATTCATATGCAATCACCCATCCATTCTACATCAACACTGCTCCAATTCTTTCAAGAGAAGCATCTGTACACATGATGAAATCACCTTCTAGATCAGGTACAGCTAAAATTGGTGCACTAGTCAAAAGCTCCTTGAGCCTATGAAATGCCTTCTCACATTTCTCTATCCACACAAACTTCTTACCTTTCCTCTGAAGAGAAGTGATAGGATGTGCTATCCTAGAGAAGTTCTAGACAAATCTACGATAATAACTAGCTAAACCCATGAAACTACGAATCTCTGACACATTAGTCGGGGTAGGCCAATCTATTATCACCTAAATCTTTGTAGGATCCACTGAAATACCATCGCCTGAGATAACATGCCCTAAATACTAAATCTTCGATTTGAAGAATTCACACTTAGCAGCATTGGCATAAAGTTGATTGCCTCTCAAACACTGTAATACCAATCGTAGGTGTTCCTCATGCTCCTTCTGAGTCTTAGAAAATATCAATATGTAATCAAGAAACACGAGAACAAACCTATCAAGATATGATCAAAAAACACCATTCATCAAACTCATGAACACTGATGGAGCATTAGTCAACCCAAAAGGTACCACTGTGAACTCATAATGCCCATAGTACATTCAAAAAGCGGTCTTGTGAATATCTGCTTCCTTAATATGAAGCTGGTGGTATCCTGACTTAAGGTCAATCTTGGAGAATACTGTAGCTCCCTTGATCTAATCAAATAAGTCATCAATCCTAGGCAAAGGATACCTATTTTTAATAGTCACCTTGTTCAATTATCTGTAGTCAATACAAAGGCACAAAGAACCATCTTTCTTCTTCACAAAGAGCACTGGAGCTCCCCATGGTGATACACTAGGTCGAATGCTCCCTTTGGCTAGAAGTTCCTCTAGCTGAAGACATAGCTTACCCAGTTCCTAAGTAGTCATATGATAAGGAGCTTTAGAGATAGGCTCCACTCTAGGAATTAGATCAATGCTAAAATCAATGTCCCTCTTTGGAGGCATGCCTGGAATCTCACTTGGAAAGACATCTGCGTACTCCTATAAAATCGGTTGATCTAAAGTCTTCCTCACAGGATCTTCCTCATCAAGATCCTTTACCATAATAGCAAATATCTGACATCCCTTATAGAAACTTCGCTTCAATTGCATAGTATAAATCATCCACAGAGATATAGGCCTCGGTATCCCAACTATCTTCACATCATTCCCTTGGTCATCTTGGCACAAAATAATCTTCTTCCTACAATCTATACTGGCTCTATGAGATCCAAGCCAGTCCATGCCTAGAACCACATCATAGGAACCAAGGGGTATGACTTGAAGATCCACTATCATATCAAAGCTCCCTAAGCTAAGCCCACACTTATGAACTATAGAATCCATGGAGGCCTTAATCCCTGAGGTTAGTTCCACTTGCCAACCATGATCTTGCTTCACTGCATCCATCTTACACTTAGAAACTATAGATGGTGAAATAAATGAATCTGTAGCTCTTGAATCAAACAATACTGAAAGAGATATACCTCAAATAGCACTTGTGGTCTTAACCACTATTCCCTGATGATCTGCCTGACGCTGATCAACTATTGCAAAAACTCTATGAGCTCTCCCTGCATCACCAACTGTGGATTCAGAAGCTGTAGGCCTAGGTCCTAAAAACTAAGGTGCTCACTGTGGACACTGAGCTGCATAATGTCCAATCTGACCACATGAAAAACATTCTGTATTCTTGCCAAATCCTCTTCCCATAGGTGGTACATTAGATTGCTGGTGACTGTTCTTGCTTACAAAAGACTGGCTGCTCTGAGCTGGCTGATTGGACTGATTCTGTTTATTGCATTGAGCATTGTGGTTGTTCTTAAAGTTAGAACCTTTGCCACCACCTTAAGCCTGAGAATTCAATCCCTTCTGCTGTTGTGTCTTCTAAGACTGTTGTTGATATTGTTTTCCCTTAGAAAAGAAAGGCTTCTTGTTACCACCTAAATTGAAGTTGCCTTTAGATCCTAATGTTGTTGGTGCTCCTACAAAACCACCTTGACCAAGGTTGACACTTTGCTCAACAAAAATTGCTCGATGTACCACATCCTTAAGATTTTTTGGCTCAAATACCTTGACACCCCCAATTATATAGTTATTCAAACCCCTAACAAAGTGTTGTGTCAACTAAGCTGAATTTTCATTGAACCCTGAAAAAGGCATAAGCTCATAAAACTTATGCTCATACTCGGTCACTGACAAAGTGTACTGCTTGAGATTATGAAACTCATCTGCCCTTTGTAGTTTCCATTCCTCTAGTAGGAATTGTTCACAAAAACTCTCTAAGAATAGTTCCCACGTGACACTGCTCGTATTGATTCCCAGCTTCTTCTCCTCAATCATCCACCAAGTGGCCCTAAAATTCTCTAAATTAGTGATCGCAAATCTTGCCTTAACATTGCTGTCAAAATCCTTCATGGCAAAAATCCTGTTGAGGGAAATCAGCCACTGCTTGGCCACATAACCAGAACCTTGCCCATTGAAAGGCTTGACCTTGGATCTTGAAAGATCCTTCATCTGAGTGGACACAATGGACCTCTGACGATCCTTCTGAGGACTTCTAGATCTAGGTCTATGCTCTTGTTCTGTCTGATGCACTTTAGGCTATTCTTAAACAAGAGGTAGATGTTCTAAACTAGTCTGCATCATCTATCTCAAACCAACCTCTTCAAACTCAGCTTGGTCCTCTCTATGACTCTCTTCCTGTTGCCTATTAGAGTGCTCTTCCCTACTCTCTACATGAGCCGATCCCTCATGGGAAGACTCATGGGCACTAACAGCTTTGCCATGACCATGACCTCTTCCTCGGCCTCTACCATCGCCTCTAATAGAAAACCTAGTCCTAGACACCATCCTAGTTTCAAGTTGAAGAGATACACTTAATAGTTCACAGTTTTAGTTGTTTTGAAATACCCAGAGCTCCCAATGTAGAAACTTGGGCTCTGATACCAAATGTAATGCCCCGCCAAGGGATCCAAAGAATTAACCTAGACTTTCACTAAGTTTGGTAACATTTTTTTTTTTTTAAATAACATGAAAGTAAATACCACATATATCTTGTACATAATAATGGAAGCAATAGCAATGTCCATCTAAAAGTAAACATAACATACATAACCAATTTCATTCCTTAAGAATCCTTTAACGTTGAGTTACATCTAAATTAAATAACATACATGAATCCATCTAGTACAGCATCCACATGAAATAATAATGATAAGTCCAATGTTCATACATTACATTTCCAAATGCTCAATCATCCACTATACATGTCACAGAGTATGAAGGCTTAAAAGAATATACATATGTGAAATAAGGTACATCATCCTATTCTAATCCATGATACATCAAAGATAATCACATGATACACATGATACATCATCATAGAATACATATACATCCATCATAAGATCAAACATAATTAACTAAGTGCACGGTTCCTCCCAACCGTTAATAGCATCATTTGACCATCGTGGTCCCTAGCCATCCCTCTGTGCGTAACATCCCAAATCATCGAAGAGATCATCGGTATTAACATAGTAGGAATGTCACTCCTAACATATACAACATCATATGTAGAAAGTAATCTAACATGCAAATATAAGCATAAGATAACATCATCTAACATATGCTAATCATCAATGAAAGGATACATATCCACCATCATGAAGGACGCATCAGCCACGATGTCTCAATGAATCTCAAATGATAAGAGTAGAAAGTACACTACCACCCAACCACGTGGTACCTAAGTGGTCCACTCCCACCGTGCTGAGGTGATAATCTCAAGTCCCAAATAGGCTATCCATAACACATAGCACAAATCTCTATAGTCTAGGAATCCTAAAAGTACACTAACTCAAAGGTTCCAATCATGAAACTAACATCTACTTCCCAGAGGCACACAATGACATGTAGGAACCTACTATGCAAGTGAGAAAGTTTCATCGCATTTATCACATACAAGTTACCCTAGCAATTAGTTAAACTCCACAGGTCCATACTGATCTCATGCGGCCACTAGTATCCTCTCATACTAACAAGGCATACTATGGAATGCAAGGTCGCAACCATGCATTCTCACTACTCCCATCCTAGCCTATACAAGCACTCAAGGCATGGGCGAGAACCAAAAATCTTATCTTTTTAGGTTCATTCAGTTAGTATTAGGTGTCAATGTTATCACTTATTAATCCAACTTACAATGAGTTACCCTGGCAACCTCTTAGGGCCTCGGCCCCCATTGTAAGCCACTTCCTGTCACTACATGCAGATATCCTACCCTAATGCTCATGGAATCATAAATCTCAAAATCATAAAAATAATCCATAATAAAATCATCAAATATCCATGAGCAAACATCCATAGAAAATCATGACCACAACAGCTCTCTATTGGCAACTGAAGCATCACTAATAATCAAAAGTATCCAATGGTTCTCAATAACCAAAATATATCTCAAACACACTGATCGAAGACTCCAAAAATGGTTGAGTCAAAGATGTTACAACATGACATCATCAAGAATAAATCCACATTTTAGTTCCATCATGGCAACTAGAAAATAACCAAGGATAACTGATCGATGACCAAAAATAATGGTTAAGTCAAGTGTCTCATAAATAAGAATCTCAACTATAACAATCAGTATTCACATCCAATACACAGAGCATTCCATCACATAACCATGGTTGGGTTATAAAGATCGAGATTAAAACATCATCATGGCATCACAATCACATAACCCCCAAGCCTCTGGTAGACGTCCTATACTAGTCAACACTAGTCAACCCAAAACTCAAAATAATAGAATAAAGAATACACAATGTAAACACATGTTTTGGTTTTGCTAAGTTTTCAAATTTGAATTCAAAAGTCTTAGTTTACGTATTCCCAAATAAACATTAAGTGGGGGTAAGTGCACCAAGTTGTGGTGCCAAAAGGGGGGTATAAGTGGACACCTTTTTCCTGAAATCAGCAAATTCTTGAGTTCAACAAGAATCTGAAGATAGTTACGCTCAAAGTTTTAAGATATGAAAAAAATAAAAGTCGTAGTCCTTTGAATCTAGTTTCTAAACTACTATTTTTTTTTCAAAATGGTTTAGTTTTAGGTCCTCAAAAAAAGGGGCCACAGAAAGTTGTACTGTTTATTCCAAAAAAACATAACATAGTACAAATGTGGCCCCCCTAAAATTTTAACTTTTTTTTTGAAATTCTTTAATCGCTCCAGTCAAAAGTTACCTAACACTATGTAGTTTATCCCAGATTTTTTGGGTAATTTTATAATGTGTATTTTTTTTTCAATGAATTTTTAAATTAGACCCATCCCAAAAATGTGAAATATCTGTGTGCTCCCCCTAGAAATGATTGAAAACTAATCTAAAATCAAAACTTATTTTTTTCAAAGTATGTAGAATGGAGTCTAGTTTCTAAAAAACTAAGTTTTTACAAAATTTGATGAATGAGCTAAAATCTACAGCCCAATTAGTACATGGTGATTTCTAACAAAAAATGAACATACATTCAAAAGAAATTATAGATGAAAGACTTAAAATAGTTCAAATTAAAAATAAATTATATGGTTACATAGCTAACACAGAGACCTATAATGTTATGTAACCTGATATTATCAATACCCAACCACGCAGAATCTTGAAGGGGAGCACACAAGAAAAATCAATCATTTTTTGTATGTTTGTTGGAAAACACGTCTTGGACCTATTTATAAACTCCAAACCTTTGGGTTGGATCTCCAAGGCAAAACCAAGCCTTAGGGTTGGTTTTAATGCAAAGCTTTGAATAGTGTGTGCGCCCTATAGCGCGCACGTGCTATTAAAATGCTAGTGAATTTGAGGTAGTGCGCATGCACTATTGAGACCTAAATTGCAAACCAAAACCAAGAGAGAGCTAGGGGGGGTGGGACGAGGGAATGGCTATTTGTGTGTGAGAGAGAGATAGAGAGAAATTAGGGGATGGGAGAGGGGAGAGAGGAAGTGAGAAAGAGTAGGGGTGGTAGAGAGAGTATAGGATGGGAGATAGAGGTAATGTGAGAGAGTAGGGGTGGAAAAGAGAGTACAAGATGCAAGAGAGAGGAAGTGTGAGAGAGAGAGTAGAGGTGGCAAAGAGAGAGTATGGGATGGGAGAGAGAGATTGAAAGTAGGGGATGGGAGAGAGAGGAAGTGTGAGAGAGAGTACAAGATGGGAGAGAGAGATTGAGAGTAGGCGATGGGGGAGAGAAAGAGTAGGTAGTGGGAGACGGAGTGGGAGAGGAAGAGAGAGAGAGAGGAGGATGGGAGTACATGTGTGTGAAAGAGAGAGAGTAGGGAATGGGAGAGGGGGAAGATAGAGTAGCTTGAGAGAGAGTAGGGGATGGAAGAGAGAGTAGGGGATGGAAGAGAGAGTAGGCGATGGGAGAGGGAGTGGGAGAGGGAGAGAGAGAGGGGGGATGGAAATATGTGTAAGAGAGAAAGAGAGAGAGAGTGAAAATGTGAGAGAGGGTAGGGGGTAGCAGAGAGAGAGTAGAGAGGGAGAGAGTGAGAGTGTGTGTGTGTGTGAGAGAGAGAGAGAGAGTGAGAGAGAGTGAGAGTAGGTAGTGGGAGAGGGAGAGGGAGTGAGAGAAAAAGTAGAGGATTGGAGAGAAGAGAGGGGGGATGGGTGTGTGTGAAAGAGAGAGAGTAGGGAATGAGAGAGGGGAGAGAGAGATAGAGAGAGTAGGGGATGGGATAGAAAGAGAGTAGGCAATGGCAGAGGGAGTAGGAGAGGGAGAGAGAGGGTGGATGGAAGAGAAAGAGATTAGGCAATGCCAGAGGGAGTGGGAGAGGGAGAGAGAGGGGGGATGGAAGTGTGTGTAAGAGAGAAAGTAGGGGATGGGAGAGAGTGTGAGAGTGTGAGAGAGAGTAGGGGTGGCAAAGAGAGAGAGTGAGAGTAGGGGATGGGAGAGAGAGGGAGAGAGAGAGAGAGAGAGATAGTAGGCGATGGGAGAGGGAGTGGGAGGGAGAGAGAGAGGGAGAATGGAAGTGTGTAAGATTGATAGAGTTGGGGATGGGAGAGAGTAGGCAATGGGAGAGGGAGTGTGAGAGAGAGAGAGAGGGGGGGAATGGGAATGTGTATAAAAGAGATAGAGTAGGGGATGGGAGAGAGTGTGAGAGTTTGAGAGAGAGTAGGGGGTGGTAGAGAGAGCTTGTACAGGATGGGGGTGAGAGAGAGAGAGAGAGAGTAGGGGATGGGAGAGAGTGTGAGAGAGAGTAGGGGATGGAAGAGAGAGAGTGAGAGTAGGGGATGGGAGAGAGAAAGTAAAGAGGGAAAGAGAGTACTTGAGAGAGAGAGAGATAGTAGGTGGTGCAAGAGGGAGTGGGAGATGGAGAGAGAGGGGGGATGGGAGTGTGTGTCTATGAAAGAGAGAGAGTAGGGGATGGGAGAGGGGAGAGAGAGAGTAGGGGATGGGGGAGAGAAAGTAGGCAGTGGGAGAGGGAGTGGGAGAGGGAGAGAGAGAGAGGGGGAATGGGAATGTGTGGAAGAGAGATAGAGTAGGGGATGGGAGAGAGTGTGAGAGTGTGAGAGAGAGTAGGTGGTGGCAGAGAGAGCTCGTACGAGATGGGAGAGAGAGAGTGAGATTAGGGGATGGGAGTGTGAGAGAGAGTAGGGGATGGGAGAGAGAGAGAGTGAGGGTAAGGGATGGGATGGGATGGGAGAGAGAGAGAGAGAGAGAGTAGAGAGGGAGAGAGAGATCTAGTAGGCAGTAGGAGAGGGAGAGGGAGAGAGATAGGGGGGATGGGAGTGTGCATGACAGATGTAGAGAGTAGGGGATGGGAAAGAAGAGAGTGGGGGGATAAGAGTGTGTGTGTCTGTGAAAGAGAGAGTAGGGGATGGGAGAGAGTGTGAGAGTGTGAGAGAGAGTAGGGGTGGCAGAGAGAGAGTACGAGATGGGAGAGACACGGTGAAAGGATGGGAGAGATAGAGTGAAAGGATGGGAGAGAGTGAGAGAGAGAGTATGGGGCGGCAGAGAGAGAGAGAGAGAGTACAGGATGGGAGAGACAGAGTGAAAGGATGGGAGAGTGAGAGAGAGAGAGAGTAAGAGTAGGGGATGAGAGAGAGAGAGTAGAGAGGGAGAGAGAGAACTTGAGAGAGAGAAATAGTAGGTGACCTGGGAGAGGGAGTGGGAGAGGAGGAGAGAGAGGGATGGGAGTGCGTGTGACAAATCTAGAGAGTAGGGGATGGGAGAGAAGAGAGAGGGGGGATGGGAGTGTGAGTGTGTGTGTGTGTGTGTGTGTGTGTGTGTGTGTGTGTGTGTGTGTGTCTGTGTGTCTGTGAAAGAGAGAGAGTAGGGGATAGGAGAGAGTGTGAGAGTGTGAGAGAGAGTAGGGGGTGGCAAAGAGAGAGTATGAGATGGGAGAGACAGAGTGAAAGGATGGGAAAGAGTGTGAGAGAGAGTAGGAGGTGGCAGAGAGAGAGAGAGTATGAGATGAGAGAGACAGAGTGAAAGGATGAGAGAGAGTGTTAGAGAGAGTAGGGGATGGGAGAGAGTGTGAGAGAGAGTTGGGGATTGGAGAGAGAGAGAGAGAGAGAGAGAGAGAGTAAGAGTAGGGGATGGGAGAGAGAGAGAGTAGAGAAGGAGAGAGAGAACTTGAGAGAGAGAGAGATAGTAGGTGGTGGGAGAGGGAGTGGGAGAGGAGGAGAGAGAGGGATGAGAGTGTGTGTGAGTGATCTAGAGAGTAAGGGATGGGAGAGGGGAGAGAGAGAGGGGGATGGGAGTGTGTATCTACAAAAGAGAGAGTTTAGGGGATGGGAGAGGGGAGAGAGAGAGTAGCCCAAGAGAGAGAGAGAGAGAGTAGCGAATGGGAGAGAGGGGTGGATGGGAGTGTGTGTAAGAGAGAGTAGGGGATGGGAGAGAGTGTGAGAGAGAGTAGGAGGTAGCAGAGAGAGAGAGAGTAAGAAGTGGGAGAGGGAGGATGGGAGTGTGTGTGAGAGATCTAAAGAGTAGGGGATGGGAGAGGAGAGAGGGTGAGAGAGATAGAGAGAGTAGGTGGTGAGAGAGGGAGAGCGAGAGAGAGTAAAGGATGGGAGAGGGGAGAGAGAGAGTGTGTAGGGGATGGGAGAGGGGAGAGAGAGTAGGAAGAGAGAGAGAGAGAGTAGGGAGAGAGAGAGAGAGAGAGTAGGGAGGGTGGAGAGTGATGTGTTCTCATATAGTGCATATGTGCTATAGCACATACGCACTATGTGAAATCACCTAAAAATGGTCAAAAAACAACTTTGGGGCCCATTTCATTCATTCTCTGCTTTTGTTCTATTTTGCACTCTGTTATCTCGACAGAAATCATGGGTTTCAACATAGAAAACACTCTTTCAAGGTGGCAAACACTATTTCAAGCTAACAAACACTATTTCAAGGTGGCAAACACTTTTGGAAGCTAGCAAACACCAAATTCAATCATTGGATACATGATTTGAAGACTTTTTGAATATTCCTTGTATAGAAAAGGTTAGTGCAATCTATTTTAAATATTGTTTGTTGATATATAGATACAAATTTGATTATAATTTGACATGTTGTTTAATATATAGTGAATTCATTGAAATTTGTATGTTTCAATGAAATGTTATTTCGAAATGGTTAGAAATTTGACAAGTCATTTTATATATATATTGTGTATTCATTCAAATAATTATAATTTTTATATGTATTTGAATAATTTGTAATTTACGCATTTTAAGTAATTCAAATGTTTGAATAATTTGACATGTAGAAATCATCATCATGCCAAGGAAGAAACCAAAAAATCAAACAAATGAAGATAGGGAGAGAGATTTGGCAATTAAAAGAGATAAAATGAAATTACTATGTGAGAAAAGAAAATTGCAAAGCAATAATGAAGAATTGACTTTCGAAGAGGATCAAGAACCACGAGTACCAAGAAATAAAGAGGAAGAATTGGAAAGACAAAGAGAAAGAATGAGACTGTTACGCTCAAGAAGACAATTGAATTGTGAAGCTACACCATCTTCTAATGTTGGAGTCATATCCTCCACTACTCCATCTTCCAATGTTGAAGTCATATCATCCTCTCATGTTGAAGAGACACCAATTTTTAGATCCGACGATATACACACTCCATCATGTCATGTTGAAGGCACAACATCAACACATCAAGTAGGTGATATTCCATCTTTTGCATCTTATTGCCAAGGCACATCATCTTTGGTTCAAGGTATGCAATAGACTCAACCTTATGTTGATGTTCAAAATTTTGAGAGAATTGAAGAGATTATAACACCTTCTATAATTCATTTTAGAAGACCAAAATATTTGATTGATATTGATAGTAACATTTTGAAATCAATGCCTGACAAGATTAGCAAGCGTACTTGTCAAAGAAAAGTTAATCGTATGTGGAGATTATTTTTTGATGAATTAAATATTATAGGTCAATGCCAATTATTTGTTGAAATGATGAGGAATTTAAAATTTAGGCCTATCATGAAGATTCTTGGGCTAAGAACGATGGATGATTCAAATGAAAAGAATATTGTAAAAAATCTAATGAATGTTTATGACAAAGTGGGTTCTAAATCATGCACCAAAGATAGTAATATCGCAAGACGAGTACTTACATCGACAATAGTAAGTAGCCAAATGAAGAAATCTTGACTCATGAGAAAGACAAGAAAAACATTAAAAATTGGTAGAGGTACTCTAAGGAGAGCCATGCTAAGGCGTGAGAGATTGGAAGATCCAACAAAAAATGAGCTATGGACATTTAGTGGTAGACTACCGCGAAAGGATAAAGAAATTAGTGAAGCCTTGAAATCATTGATTGAAGATTTTTGGAAAAATAACACACATGTTTCCCCTAATCAAAGAGATGTTGTAAGAAGGAGGATTGGTAGCCAAAATCGTGAGCCATGTGCGAAATATTTTTTGGACACAACTCAGACACAATTTTTTGCAAAATTTATTGGTATGTATCCTCAAATTTGAATAAGTCAAAGATTTTTTGAGATGGGTAAACCTTTTTATGTGAAGATAAATCACACAGGCACAACTTGTTGTTGTGGGATACATATTGAATTTTCTAACCATTTTGATGTTTTTAGGCATATATGCGTAATTTGCCATTCTCAATTTGTTTTGCAGGATTGTGACATAAATGAGCCACCAAGATCTTCAAGGGAATTCATATCTAACATTTTATGTGAAATAAGGGATGGCCAACAATTTTACAAGACATCATGCTTGGATGGTACGTGCTTATTTTGTGGTTCTTTGCAACTTTTATCAACTTGTCAACATATGGATAGTACACATGCAATTGGAAATGAAATAGTAGATTATGGAAAATTTAAGATAGTGACATATGCTCTAAAAGATGGGAAACATGGTAAAAGATGTGATTTAGTCATTGAAAAGATTCTAGTGTATGAGTTCATGAAGATTTTTCGTGAAAACATTATTTACGAGTATGCAAGGCATACCCATAGAGCTCGATGGTTGGATTTGCAATTCAAGTCGTGCAAGGATACGTTTCCACTGGATACCATTGTTTTGGTTGTAGATTTTGCAGAGAACTACACACTACAACCACAAAATGAGGTGCAAGCAAAGTATTACACTTCTCAATAGGTTTCAATATTTTTTCACATAACATTCATGCATTCACCTACAAGTACAGAGGATGACAGGAAGATTTTGAGGGAGTACCATTTTTACATCAGTGATGATCGATCACATTCTACAGAGTTCGTACATGGTTTTTTTCAACTATTTTATGGAGATTTGGCTAACAGGGGCATCACATATCGTCAGCACATTATTTGGTCAGACAATTGTGCATCTCAATTCAAGAATCCATGGATGTTCTATTGGTTGAGCAGGATGCACAAGTTGTGTAGAATTCAATATATGTGAAATTTCATAAAGGCTGGTCATGGAAAGGGAGAGCACGATGGTGTAGGTGCATGCATCAAAAGAGCCTTAGCTCATGAAGAACTAAAGTACAAAGATGGAGCAATATTGATAGATGCAAAATCCATCGTCTAGTGGTGTAACGCTACAATGGGTCCAGGTAAGGAAGGTGAGTCTATGGTTCGTAGATTTTTTTGGTTGATAGATAATACTAACATTGCACCATATCAGGATTGTTGCACACTAATAGGATCCAGTGAGTTGCACTCTTTTAGAAGCTCTGATGCAGGTTCATGCAGTATCCACACACGAAAAATGGCATGCTATTGTCCATCATGTGCAGAGGAAAATTCAGATGACTATGAGTCGACTAAATGGGTGGACAAATGGGATATACGAGTTTTGGACCCAATTGACACCTATCATCCCCCACAAGCACTAAAAATGGTATAGATGGAATCGTCTATTGACTTTGACTGCTTGTCTGATCTAGTGCAACCTGGTAATATATATATTTATATATCTTTGTAATTTCAATATGTAACTTTATAACTTTTACACAAGTATTTTCTAAATTAATGACTGCATTTTGTACATTTATCACTGCAGGCCATGTTTTTGCTATTATTGCACCTGAAGATAGTGAAGAAGGGATAGATTATTATTTGTGTCGTTGTGTTCAAGCCAAACAAAAATTGGATCACTCGGTTATAGATGGTGAAGGTTTAGAGTACCATGTCGGTGCGGTGGTTGTAACCAGCACATGGCTTAGATGATATTCTATGAAGAACCCTAACTTGTGGTTATTCGAGGATTGGCAAACAGAGAGGAAGATTCTTCATTATTTAAATCTTGTTGTCGCATCAAATGTACACTTGATAAAATATGGTGAAAAACCACATAATAAGAATCTTTGGAGAGTTCGTGAGTCAGACCACAAGGCAATACTTGAGATATTAAAATGTCAAGCAGATCAAGTTGGCTCATTAGATTGAATACAAAGAGAGGGAGAGAGAGAAAGAGTGATCAACTGGATCCAAATACATTGTTGCAACCTCTTCTCCAAGACTGTCCACATGACTAAGGTGGACCGTATTGTTATGATGCGTAAGTGATGAGATTTAGTTTAAATCATAGATTTTATGTTTTGATTTGTTTAGAATCTAGATTTTATGTTTTGATGTCTCCAATATTTTTAAAGCTAGAACAATATTTTTCATATTTTCTTATTGTGATGATATTTTTCTTTCATTGCATGTTCTCTTGGATGACAGGAGGGAGAGAAGAAAAATAAGTAGATTTCCAAACACCCAGCCACCCTTCTTCATGTAATTTATTCATTTAAGGTAAAAGTCCCATTTCCTTTGTTTGGCTTTGGTATTTGGTTATTTAAAGTCATTATTCTAGTTGGACCTTCGTATGTTTGAATTTAGGATTGTTTAGTGTCTATTTGTTATGATTATTTCTATTATTTAAAATAAATTAATTCTATAATATCTCTATGATGAACTATTTATATTTCTAAACTTTACATATTTTACACCATGACCAACAATCAAACTATTATAACAATACAAATACATTTAAATAGTAATGTAAGAATGGTTTAGTTCACATAAAAAATAAGTCTATCTTAGATATTCTAAATACATCACAAAACTTTATCGCTTCAAAAAAATTGGAATTTCTCCCTTCTACTTTAGTTCCCATCAATTGTCCATAAAACTGGGAAAGGGAATAGGTGCTATGCTCCCAATCCCAACATCCTCCTGTCCACTACTAGGAGATGTGTGTAATGTAGGATTCAGCTCCATCAACTTAGTCATTTTTTCACTAGTTGATTGGGACTCTCACCATTTGTTGCCAACTATGGTGACAATGCTTGGGGTTACACTTATTAAGTAAGAATATTTCCTAATCTAGGGATTAGAGCATTGAACATATCAGAATGTGATTTATGCTATGGGAGAAGAGGTATGTTGGGCATACTAATTGATTCTAGGGCTAGTGCAATTACATCTCCTTCCACTAGTGTTGTAAATATAATTTCTATAGTTGTTGAAGGTGCACCTCCAATATTTTTTCTATATCTCTTTCAAACATTTATATTATCCTCTCTTTCTTTCCTCTTCTATTCCTTTAGTGCAACATTCTCCGCAACTCATTTTCCCCTCTCTATAGAATCTAAGATCTCATTTCTTGCAATCTTTTCCTCTCTCCCATCTTTCCTATCCCTGATCTTCTCCTTCATGTAAAGTGCATTAGCCTCAAATAACTTCTTAGTCTCTCTTGTTCCTTAGAATTTTGTATCCTTTTCTTTTTTAGCTTTAGGAATCTACTGGGTAAACCACTATGTTGTTTTCTATCTAGTGGCATGTAACGTATAAAATTAACATCTCCATCATAGTCATTTTGGGCCTAGGTATCAAAAAATTGTTAACTATTTATTTCATCATGGTTGCCACCATTTGCAAAGCAGTAGATGATGTCCTTGGGGTCAACATGTGGTGGGGATGGAATTAAAAGGGAAACATTTTCATCCCCACAAGTATTTGGTTACCCAAGGTTTGTGATAACCTCCTACAACCAATCTGGTTGTGAATCTTGCATTAGCAAGCTTAATCTAATATCAAAGTTTTTTGTATGCTCAAGGTTTTATCTCCTATAATAGTCCACTGGCAGGTTCAGGTTTTCTGGTTGGGTATTTTTAGGTGCAATTGTACCTAGTCCCTTCATATTTTGTCCATAACTCCTCAACAAAGTGTTAATTGGTTCATCTAATAAGTCATTGATTTTTAGGAAGGATTCAATAGTGATTTCCTCCCCCTCGCTTTACAACTCATCAATATTTGCATCATCTACAGTAGTTATTTCTTTTGATCCACTACTTGTGGGTTGTGGTTTAGATCCCTATTTTCCATCCTCATCAACAATGAAGCACTTTCTTGGGCCTATATCATTCACTAGAACCTCCCTATTCAAAGACCATATCCCTATCCTATGGAAACCACTCATTATATTATTGGGTGTAAGTTCCAAATTGGAGGCTTTGCTGGATAACATTCCTAACTCCTCACGAACAATATTGATTTGAGGGTTCCTAGCCAACCACACATTCTAAATATGTTTTAAGTAAGATTTTAATGGTGAGAAAAAACTAACATCCAATGATTGACACCTATAGATGGTATACGCTACAAGTGACACACAATCTATGCCCAACTTCTTTGCTTTATCAATTATTTTCCATGTCATATGGATTCCATGATCATCAAATACTAGAAGACACCTTTTTGAGAGACACACCCCACATGGAATTGTTCTTACAAAGTGGTCTAGCCAATTCAATAGTAATTATTTCATCATCCATCCATGTACTTGGACTGCCATGCAGGCCTTGAGATCATAATTGAAAATGTAGTTTTTTATATGTCTCTTAGCCTTGAACAAATAAAAATTGGAATTCTCTAACCAACAGTAATGTAAGGAGACCCACCCTGCTAGTTTAGGCCACTATGCCCAAACTAACCAATGACTTCTTCTGATCCTATAGGGTTTCTTCTTGACCCTATTCCCAAGAGGATATCTCCCAACTATCCCCTTCCCTAGGATCTATGCACACCAATTGACTATGTGACAAAGAACTCATGGTGGATAAATCTGAAGGAATTTCATAGGAATACCTTTCTTTCCAAAATCACTCTCATCTATCCATGTTACTTCAGATTCTGGTTGATCCTTCCATTTGATAAGATGCTCCATATAGGTTCCATGACAAGTCTTCTTCTTGATTCTTTAATCCATAACCTTTTCAGCTTTTGGCTGAGATTATAATGGGATAGTGACTTCTTCAACCTTTGATTTTGTTTGTCCTTCTATGAATGTAGGTCCTTTATATTGAACTTAGTCCTTGACATTAAAGATAAGGTAAATTTACAAGTTTGGTGGGAGTTCTATTTTGTTGGCATTAGAACCATAATTTGCAAGTACCTTACAAGGTCCTATCCTATGCATTTGTAGCTTGGTTGGAACACCCTATGCAAGTACCAAAACTCGTCCTTGGCATCATATCATGGCCTCAACACCTTGGATCATCTCAAAACATCTCATCTAACATGTTCCAACTCCTTGCACACTCTCAGCAACTCATCTCTTACACTTTCTCAATTTTGCCTCTTCTAGGCTTGTTCCAACTAGCCCTTGCCAGTCACTAATTTGTTGTTTTCTCCAAAATTTTCCAAATAACTTCCTAAACTATTGGGTGATTAAAATACCCTTTTCCTCACTCTAAAATATACTCCAAAACCAACTACACTTGTTTTGTAAAATATCACTCAAAACTGGCTATTTCAATCTGCCAACTAGGCCTAGTTTGAGGCCATTTACAAAGCAACTCACAATCCCTTGACTTTTGGAACTCCCATGACCCAAAAAAATCTTAAGACAGAACTCAAATGCAAGGATTCTTCTATTTTTTGGTCTCATGATCAACTTTACAATGGTTTTTACAAAACCCTCTTTTCTAGCCCCTTTACCCTAGGGCTTTCTAGAACTCTTACTTTGCAACGTCTCTAGAACCCCAAAATGGTTCAAAAACCTTCACTTTGGTTATATTAGATGACTTCAAACATAAAATGCAACTCTTGTTTGGAGAAAACACTAAATCCATCTTGGGAGCAATCACATACCCCTTTTTATGCACTCAAATTTTAGGGAAAACTATGCAAATACTTCTTATGGTTTCAACACTCAACTTTTCAGATGGAAATGGTTATTATAGACTCAAATCAACAAGAAAAATCCCAAACTTGAGGTTTCTCAACACTCAACAATCAAATTTCAAAATTGTTACCAGCACTTACTACTAGGACAATTTCTAGTTTTAATGGTCAAACTCCCAAACCATACAAAGGACCCCTCGCTATTTTTTCATTTTTAAAAACTCTTTTTGGAGACCTACAATAACCTCTCTCACTTTTTGGAGATCACACTTCGTTTTCATTTTACGACGCCATCTCGAGTGATGCTGAAACTTGCAATGTCAGCTAGTACAAAGTTGCCAACTGCCAAATCTCTCTCACCTTTCCTCGTGGGATCGAACTATCTGCTCTGTTAGCTCCACTTGGTTGGGTAAACCCTATCCCCAACCTTGTCCTATCCCCTTTAGTGCTCGAACGTTCTCAGGCACGCCAATCCAAAATGTCCCCAAGGGTCACTAAATGCCATAGGGCTGCGATCTTTGATAGGGCCTATCTCGAAGCTCGTGCAAGGTATAGATTCTATTCTAGTTCCTACATGACCATGTTGTAGAGACCTACAATAACCTCTCTCACTTTTTTGAGATCACACTCCATTTTTGTTTTACAACGCCATCTCGGGTGATGATGAAACTTGCAGTGTGGGCCAGTACAAAGTTGCCAACTGCCAAATCTCTCTCACCTTTCATTGTGGGATCAAACTATCTACTCTATTAGCTCCATGTGGCTGGGTAAACCCTATCCCCAACCTCATCCTATCCCCTTCAGTGCTCGAATGTTCTCAGGCATGCCAATCTGGAATGTCCCCAAGGGTCACTAAATGCTATAGGGCTACGATCTTTGATGGGGCATAGCTCGGAGCTTGTGTGAGGTATGGATGTGATTCTAGTTCCTACAAGACCGTGTTACAGAGACCTAAAATAACCTCTCTCAATTTTTGGAGATCACATTCTATTTTCATTTTACAATGCCATCTCGGGTGATGCTGAAACTTGTAGTGTTGGCCAGTACAAAGTTGCCAACTGCCAAATCTCTCTCATCTTTCGTCATGGGATCAAACTGTCTGCTCCATTAGCTCTGGGTGGATGGGTAAACCCTATCCCAACCTTGTCTTGTCCCCTTCAATGCTCAAACATTCTCAGGCACGCCGAACCAGAATGTCCCTAAGGGTCACTAAATGCCACAGGGCTGCGATCTTTGACGGGGCATATCTTGGAGCTCGTGTGAGATATGGATGAGATTCTAATTCCTATAGGACTATGTTGTAGAGACCTACAATAACCTCTCTTTCTTTTTGAAGATCACATTCCATTTTCATTCTACAATGCCATCTCGGGTGATGCTAAAACTTGTAGTGTTGTCTAGTACAAAGTTGCCAACTGCCAAATCTCTCTCATCTTTCGTCGTGGGATCAAATTGTTTGCTCCATTAGCTCTGAGTGGCTAGGTAAATCCTATCCCCAACCTCTTCCTATCCCCTTCAGTGCTCAAACATTCTCAGGCACACTGAACCAAAACATCCCTAAGGGTCACTAAATGCCATAGGGCTACAATCTTTGATGGGGCATATCTCAAAGCTCGTGCAAGGTATGGATGTGATTCTAGTTCCTTCAAGACCGTGTTGTAGAGACTTACAATAACCTCTCTCACTTTTTGGAGATCACATTCCATTTTCATTTTACAATGCCATCTTGGGTGATGCTGAAACTTGTAGTGTTGGCCAGTACAAAGTTGCCAACTGCCAAATCTCTCTCATCTTTCATCGTGGGATCAAACTGTCTACTCCATTAGCTTCAAGTGGTCGGGTAAACCCTATCCCCAACCTTTTCTTTTCCTCTTCAGTGTTTGAACGTTCTCAGGCACGCCAAACTAGAATGTCCCTAAGGGTCACTAAATGCCACAGGGCTGCGATCTTTGACGGGGCATATCTCAGAGCTCGTGTGAGATATGGATGAGATTCCAATTCCTACAAGACTGTGTTGCAGAGACCTACAATAACCTTTCTTGCTTTTTGGAGATCACATTCTTTTTTCATTCTAAAATGCCATCTCGGGTGATGCTGAAACTTGTAGTGTTGGCCAATACAAAGTTGCCAACTGCCAAATCTCTCTCATCTTTCGTCGTGGGATCAAACTATCTGCTCCATTAGCTCTGGGTGGCAGAGTAAAACCTATCCCCAACCTCTTCCTATCCCCTTCAGTGCTCAAACGTTCTCAGGCACGCTGAACCAAAATGTCCCTAAGGGTCACTAAATGCCACAGGGTTGCGATCTTTGACGAGGCATATCTATGGGCTGTCAATAATTCGACTATACTTTAAGTCAACGATTATCAATATGTGAAAAAATGGAACTCATTGTATTTTGATTTACTGAGAAGATGGCCTTGCCCTTCCCCAGGAGTTTCAGAAATGGGAGACATTAGGTAAGAGAGTGAAAATGTTACTATCGCTTCAACACACATGACGCAATTGGAAATGCAAATTTTGATGGTAATCATTTTGTGATAAGGGAGAGACTAGGGATGATCATTTTTACTATCTCTTTAGTAGTGGAATTTTGTTTTCTCTTGAATTTGGTGGTGGGGGATCAGTGGTAAGACTCCTTGGATATTCCTTCTTATGATGTTAGTGACAAGTGTTGCTCTTTGAAAACACTTGTACAATCTTTTTTAAATTATTAGATAAAAATAGAGAATTGTAAGTATTAAACATGATTAGCCTTTAGTTCCTAGAAGATCTTTATTTCCCCATCAATGCATTTAGAAAGTTAAGTTTTAAGAAGATCATAAATAGAAAAAATTAGAGAAGCGATTTAAATATTTATATTGATTGGAAACATGTGAGTCTTGAGTTTCCTCTACCTTTTAAAGAATGTTCCTTGGCTAGCAGACCTAATTCCACATTCCATAAGACTGTCATTGTGCTAAAGATTTAGGAAACCAAC
The DNA here is from genome assembly GCA_028749045.1 of Cupressus sempervirens. Taxonomy (NCBI): domain Eukaryota; kingdom Viridiplantae; phylum Streptophyta; class Pinopsida; order Cupressales; family Cupressaceae; genus Cupressus; species Cupressus sempervirens. The sequence continues at coordinate 606,775,055 of CM053793.1, forward strand.
TGCTCTAAGATAAAGCTTCCCGGTCAATAATAATCTAGCCTATTGAGGTACATAATACTTCTCAATTAAACTTATGTTAATTCAGTATTAATTTTGTAATTAACTACAATTTCAGTATCTGTGTACAGGGGGTGACTGAGAAAACTATTTGAGGTCCAATTTGAAAATTTATTTGTAAGGATCTCGACCAAGGTTCACAACTTCGATGATTAATACATTCATTTAGGCTAGAACCTCACTACAAAAAAATAATATATAAAAAAGGTAGCGAATAACATCATGTCTAGACCCAAATCAACCAATGAAAGTCAAATTAGCATAATGTGGAGAAACAATATATGCATTGAGTGGGTTGTCATAAAAAAGCTTCATAATAAAATTCATGTCTAGAATTAAAAGACCTTAAAGAACATTTATGCTTGTAACACAAATGGCCATTCAAAACTGAATATGATTACAATATGTGAAATAGAATTACAAGAACTTGTAATGCTCTTGTGAACATCGTGTTAATTCTTGTAAGAATCCCTAAGATGCTTGTTATACTCAAAATTTTGTTGAAATTGAATTAATTTTTATCCTGTCGATTAATTGGCTTAGGGTGATATATGCTTCTTGGATGGAATAATGAGTTCGTGATTAACTCTGTATTAAGATTCATAGCATCTTCTAGTTATTTGCAAAGGAAATTTATAAATTACTTGCTAATGTCATATGGCTTGCTTGAGAAAGATGTCTGTGTTCTTATTGATGGGTACTAATGACTATCCACATTTAGTTCTTCAATATCCTATTTGACAAGCTTTCCATAGACATTTCTTTGCCATACTAAGTATTTTTGAAAACATATTTGAGTAGAAGGACTACAGTAGATACTACATGATGTTTTAACAAATAAAGTAATGGGTTAAAGACTATTATTTCCAAGGTATTATGTCATAGTATTTTAATTGTAATGATCTTAGACTAATGATATTCTTGAAGGTAACTTCGACATGCAGCAAGAAAGACAACCTACAGCCAAGGCTATATTGTGCCTACAACCAAAGCCATAAATGCTCACAGCCAAAGCCACTAGTGCACATAGCCAAAGCCATGGATGCTTATAGACAAAGTTACAAGTGTTCGTAGCCAAATCCATGAGTACATGAAGTCGATGATCACAATTGTTTAAAACTATTCACTAGAAACAGCTTCTTTGCAGTTTTTGAGAAATACTAATAAAGAAAAAAAGAACATCTACTAGTTGGTGGACATAATGGCATCTCTCTAGCAATTGAATTTAATTTCATACATGTACATATCTAATTTAGTGTCATACACAAACATATCTAATTTAACGTCATACATGAACAAACATATAATATAAAATAATAACCAATAATGTCATATACATTAACAAACACATAATATATTATGATAACCAATAATGTCATATATGAACAAACATATCATATATTAACCAATAATTTCATACATCAAATATGTCATACATCAAATATAGAATGTCATATGTACATCAAATGTGTATCGAATATGTCTCTCAGATGCCTATATATATACATGGGGAAGGAAACAAGTCTCTATATATATGTATCAAATATCTCAACTACATCTTTTCCTTCCCACGAGGGGAAGGAAACAAGTCTCTCGACGTCCTCTGCCGTCGTGTGGAGGGAGACAGTGGAGATGACGGAGCCCTCCTGACACGCTCACTTGACCTCTTGTTGAGGCTCTTCTCCAGGTCCAACTGATACAAAGAAAGTAGATATGAATCAATCTTTATTATACATTGAAATCAAATATATGTACTCACAAAATCAATTATTTTCTTACCGCCAACAAATAGTCACTCTATAAGTCCACCTCAAATGCTCGTGGATGATCAGGCGTGACAAGACCCTACAACAATTCAATAAATATAATAACTTATAAATAACATTAGAAATTTTGAGATTAACTATTATAAACAACAACTAAAATGAAGAAAATTCTTTCATACCTCCACAGTGGCTGTGAGCTAGCCACAGCTGTGGCCACTCCACTATCAACAGACTATCGCAGATGAGGAGGTGTGTCCGACATCATGAGCTGCATGTCATACAATACATGTTATATCTAACATCGAACATGGAATAAATATAATCAAATGAATTAAATTAATATGAAACAATTGTACCTGTGTGAAGCTCGTATGATGTCTCTGCTCTGCGTCTGTGGTAAAGGTTGAGGGTCCTGTGGAGAACTGATGCACATGCATATTATTTTTTTCAATCCTTAATATGATTACGTAATAAATATATGTATTAATTAAAATGATTAAATTGATACATACCTTAGGACTCGTTGAAGGGACAAAAAATGGGCCTGGAGGATCGCTGCTAGGCCCAGGAACACTTTGACCCTAAATTTTGAACAATGTCAATAAATCCTAATTAATTAATCATTCACTATACGTATGAAATGTGATCAAATTAGTAATTTACCTGTGTGTCAATGCCAAATGTATCGTTCAGGAACTGATCGGTGACAAGTCCATCATCTGCACCATCTCCGACATGAGTGCCAAATGTGCATAGGGATCCACATGAAGTGCACATGTGACCACGACGTATAGAAGGATCCCCCTCAACTAATGGGCTCATGGAATGGATGAGGGTTTGCGTCAAAGCATTAATGGTCCCTAGAGTGTTGGCCTCTACATGTTCCTTCACAACTGAAGGAATAATCACATGCTCACGCTGTGGATGGACCATGGGTGCCTTATCTACATTAGGGTCACGACGTGCTCCGGGCCTCTCAAATGATGACCCCCCACCTCTACCCTTGGAGTCTAACATATCAAAATAATTGGGGATCTCCCCAAGGAAAAACTCACAATATAATCTCTTCAAAAAATACATGGGGACCTCGTGATTATTGCAAGGAGGGGCATCAAAAACCATCCACCATCTATCCCAAAATTTATTTGTAATAGCATCATGTATGCACCAATGGATGGGCAATTGTTTAGTACCCTCTCTAACATTATTTTGCTCACTGGATTTTCTAAATAATGCACATTTACTACCTTTTGATATTTCCTTTTTTCTAACATCTTCATATGACAATTTATTTGCATAAAATCTTTTTTGTTTATCCCTCTTAGCCCGCCAAATATCTAACTGACCACTAACTGAGGCTATCTGAGTGTTAATGGATTCAAGGGATGATGCCAATTGAGCCCTCATTGGATTGGTTTGTCCAGATTCTTTCAACCGAGCAATGATTCCTTCTAATTGAGTTTTGCCTCTCTCTATTTCATTTCTTATATTTTCTTGTGTGCCTGGTGGAGGTCTTGCAATTGGTTCAGGTTGTGGAATTTGTTCTTCTTCTTGAGGAGGGTTTTGGTTTTGGGGTTCTTGAGGGTTTTGATGTTCTTGTGGATTTTCTGGTTGATTATGAACATTTTTTGATAAAAAATCAATTGAAATTCAAATAAATAAACAAATCTAAATGAAATTTGTAAAAACCCTACAAAAGAATATAAAAAACTTAGAAAACAATATGAAAAATATATCAAACAATGCAAACTTAGGTTTATATCACTTACGACGTTGTCGTGGGTGCGCTTGTGGTCTTGGATTTCGTCGACGAGGAGGCATTTTGGCAAATGGTGGTGCAAATGTTGAGTCTTCAACTCGCGTACGCACTGCTCGTTGTAGGGGTAGAAGAAAATGCTGATGAAAATGATGGGTTGCGGGTTTGCAGCCCATCATATATACTTTTTTTTTTAAAAGTGCATACGCGCTATAGCGCATACGAACTATAGCGTGCATGCCCTATGGCTTGGGTTGCCCAAGCCATGTGCGTGCGCGCTATAGTGCGTATGCGATTTTTAAAATAGGAAAAAAAAATTTCCTTGTCACCTTTTTGGCACCACAACTCGGTGCATATGCCTGTGGAGAAATTTCACATTTTATCTAACCCATGTATTCGTTTGATAGATAAAAGTTTCTCCATCAGACTCAATTTTCTAATTGATTTATATGACATTGTTTGAAAATTGACATTCTCAATGAATCAAAAACTTTGATTATATATTCTAATAATTAATCTTAATTAAAAACTAAGTTTAATTAAATTAATTGTTAATATCTCTTCATAATTGACAAGCTTAATAGCAATATTTTAATCATTAAAAGAGTGATCCATTAATTGAGAACTTTATAATAATCATTTATAATTAATAATATATACATATATACTTATATACATATATATATATATATACACATACATAAATATATATAATAACATTTAATAATTAATAACATTGCAACTTATTAAAAAATGAAATTGAAATTCATATCCAAATTGTATATGAAATAATCGTTGCAAATATAATTTAAAACCAATAGATATAACACAATGTGATTTAAAATCTCACGGCTATTAAAGTGTCGCACCACAGGTACACTACGGTCGCAGGTACCGTGCGATCACATAGGCCTGTGGTGGGTGGGGGTACGAAGTGCCCGCCCGCCCAACATTTTATATATATATAATTTTTAACAATCGCTTACGCGATTTCCATACATACTTTGCGATTTGGTTTTAACATTTCTTAAAACGTTTTTGCACATGGTATGTAATCATTTTTTTAACAAATATATATATTATATATACATATGTATGTATATATATATGTATAAAGGCATATATATATATATATATATATACACACAGAATGTAAAATATCACAATATATGAACATACACACACACACACACATGTATATAATTGCATATATATATATATATATGTATGTATGTATGTATGTATGTATGTATGTATGTATGTATGTATTGACAATTTATGATTACAATTTCAATTTTTTCAGAATTCCTCCATAGATCTTTGATCTCCCAAATTTCCAATAATTAATCTAATGGGTTTGGCTATGAACCTCAACCCTAGCCTCGTTTTCCCTTTTTTAAAATCCATGCATATAAAATTCTCAAATAAATTTAATTTTCCAAATTGAAAATGCATACAATAAAAATATGAAATTCCTCAGAAGTCATATGGAAGACACGAAGAAGACAGGAATGCATGATGTGGAAATAGCATAAGTAAAATCACAAGAATCTACCCGAATTCTGATGCTAATTCGTTCTTCCTCAGAAAACCCGCAGAGCAAGCTCCCTTCTTCAGAGTTCTTGAGTCCTCCAATGCTCCAATTGCTCTCCACGCTATATCTAAGCTTCTATGAATGCCTAAATATAAAGAACTCTCAAGAAACCTTTGGAATGCTTCTTGAAACAGCTAGAAGGTGTCACCAACTAAGCATGGGTCTTTTCCAACCTTTTTAATGAGTCATAGAGTTGTAGACACCATATGCTTAATTGATGCACTAACCCTCGTGTTGTTGACACATGAGAAATAGAAAAGTGCATTAATTCCCATGCAAGCTTATAACTCCAATAATTTCTATTTAAATTTTATAACTTTCATTTTAATTTGTATAACTTTTATTATTATTATTTTATTTATTACTTTATTATTATTTTATAATTATTATTAATTTTAATTTCTAGTTTTCTTTTATTTAATTCCTTTTCCCAAATAATTCACATTTAATTAATTACAATCAAAATATCAAAGATCATGATATTTTATTAATTTTTTCAAATAAATAATTTATTAATTAAATCTATTTATTAAGACTTAATTAATGGAAAATTCACCATAGACCTCCAAGATAAAATATGAAAACCCATCATAGGACAAATCATAGAAAATAAATCTAAAGGGTTAAAAATCATGAAATATGTCATCTAACACATTCGGTGGGTATTCAACTTTGATACTTGTCCTAACTCACTAGGACAAATTTTTTTTAGGTTTGGGATTTGGACTTGAGAATTTATCTCCCTTCTCTTATCATTGAGATAGTATAATAGGGTACGCTCATCCTGGCAATTCAGGGAAGTCGATACCCGGTACCTGCAACCTACAAAAAAACTATGCATGTACATACAATACATAATGCTAAGCTAAATAGACAATGGAAGGAAGTGGTGCATCGTGTAGATCCCGACTAAGTAGGTGACTACAACTCCCTTCCTTAACCACATCAAAAATGCCATACAATAAGAAAACGCGTACACCATACACATGCAAGTATGGGGTAAGTAACCATAATAAAACATATGAGATAATAAACCATCTAACTAATCATCATTAATAACTGAAAACAATGTAATGATCATCATACACACATGAAATGTAAAGTCTAAATGATCTCATCATATATCAACTGAATCCCTATCATAATATCTGATAGTGTCAAAACAACACCACTAAACCATCAACATAAAACTAGTCTACATAGTCTAATAATAATAGCAACAATAAGTCTAGAAAAGATGTGAACGAGGGTAGGCACTATGAGGAGAGTATGGATGTGCTTGTAGAAGCCATCAAGAGGCCTGAGTCACCTATGGATGATTCACCACAATTTTCCTTCATAATGAAAAATAAATATCAAGACCTACTTGCTCGCATAGACATTCCTCCTCCATATGCTGAAACTAAAGATCTGACTCCTAAGGACTATCAGATTATAGAAGTTCTATTAGGAAAGTCCAAAGTAAATGTTGCTAAAGTGATGATCACTACAGGTGTCAAGGAGGTTTTCATGTATTTTGATGATAATGAGAGTGAATTAATAAAGCTATGCAAATAAAATGAGCTATTAAGAGGATATCTACATGAAATTATAGGTCCATTAGATCAAGACCACCCAGAGGTTACTCTCGTTGTAGCATTAGAAATGAGAGATATGGGTAGTGTCCAACTTGATTCATTTTTGGGAGCATGTTATCAATGGCATGAAAATTTTGAGCAAAAAGGTGTAGAGATAATATAGGCCAATTTGAAATTGTTGCAAAATGTTCATTCTAGTGTGGAGAATCTAGTATCTATAGTAGACTAGGATTTTGGGATAATGGATGAGGTACATACCTAGGGAAAAGACCTTCAAGTACTCCAAACAATAAAAGTTCAAAGGTATTGCACACTCACAGAAATGTATACAATAGATGAGATTGATAAACTTGAGGATTGGATCGAGAAGATAGCTGCTAGAAATAAGGCCATGAAAGGACTTCATGAAGATATTTAGAAGTTAAAGGGCCAGTCTCAAGATTAAATTTTGGATGCAAAGATGTATTATGATGCCATTTCCCTTGATATTTTTGAAGATGAGTTGAAGAAAAAGCTCAAGTTAGTACAAGAAGTAGTTGAACAATTCCAAAGAAAATTTGGGGATGCTTCATCTAATGAAGATATTAGCTAAGAATTCAAGCTTGAAGAGCTATTGTTGTGATGCTAGACTTGAAAATTTTGTATAAACTTTAATGGATATCAGTAATTATCGACAAATAGTCAAGCATAAATATGAGGCATTAGATTTACTAGAATCTTCCCAAGTGATGGAGATTATAGAGAAATTCAATAGAAAACATCTAGAGATTGCTCTAGTATAAAGGGGAAGAAAACCAAGAAGCTAAAAATTCAATTTTGACACTCAGGAGAATTTTGGATTTTTTGAACCTACTATGCATATGTGCATGTGCACTGCTTCCAAGTGCACTATTTTAGAGCTGCACCAATTTTTTTTAAGAAGTTGGAGATGTGGCGACCATTAACTGCTAATTCCAAATTTAGAGCTTTCCATGCACCAAAAATGCATTTTGACAATAGTTTAACTCTTAGAAACATTAAGAGAAAGCCAAGCTTCCATTTTTACAGATTCCAGTGACTTTCAAATCTTGTTATAGCTTCCTTCTTCTTATCTACTATTTTATTTGTGTTAAGACATGTAAAGACTCATGCACCCATTAATTGATATAAAAAATGGGTGGATTCCTATTTTAGCACCATTTAGAGGGTTAGCTTATACATAAATAGATTTTTCTGATTAGTTTTATGCATATTTTTACATGAATAGATCTCTCACTCTCAACAAAAATTGAGGAGATGATTTCTTATAAATCAAAGAATGTAACATGTATTGTAGGCTAATTTTTTGATACAATAATATATATGCTTTTGGTGCTCTCATTTTGAGTGTAGCTATTCTTTCTGAAGTGTGTTATTTTTGTGGATTCTTGTTCATGATAATAACTGATCCAATAGTTTCTCTTTTTTGATTTGATTGTGCCATATTTTAGTTCTAGTGTTTTCCATGTGTTAACAAATTATGCTGACATATAGAGTTGAAGAAGAGATCTATTGGATACAATTTCCTAATTGTGTGTTGTCTTTGATGTTACACAAATGTCATATTAGTTTTTAGTCAGTGCTTACCGAGCTCACTTGATCAGCAAGATAGTTTTCCTTGTCTACCGAGCATTCCTAAAGATTACTCTGCAAAGACATTGTTAACTGAGTTCTCATGGTTAGCAAAAGAAAGTTGGATAGAGTCAACGTTCACTGAGTTCACTCAATTGCTAAAGGATATCCTTATAATTTTTTAGTTTTAGCCAAGCTTCTATTGGTTAACATAGGAAATTGTCTCAAAACTAGTATTTACTAAGCAAGGTTGACCAATGAAGGATTTTGTTGTTTTCGCATAAGAAGCTTAATTATTTCAAGTATTGTTTCTAGCTAAATGTGGTGATGATTATTGGTTATTATAATTTTTAATTGAGCTGACTTGACAATTTGGATGATATAAATGAAAGGTCAAGTTGAGATTTTTAGTGTGTGCAAGTATGTTGATTGGATTGAGAAAGAAAGAGTGAGAGAAAATTAGAAGGATAAGCATGTATCCTTGTGGAGAAAAAAAGTGTTATTTGATCAAGAAGGATCAGGTATGAAGTAGAAGAGAGATTTGTAATCAGCAATTTAGTTGCATCACAATTAGGTCATTACATTGTTACTCTCTAACCATTGTAGCAATGATCTAAATCTCTTAATAGAGTTGATTTAATAGCCAGTTGTAAATCCTCTAACAAGGTGATAGTTCCATTGAATTTTTTTAAGACCTCTTGCAAGGCCACTCCTTATAGGGTGATTAAATCCTCTAACAAGGTCACACCTAACAATGTGTTTTGTAACCTTTAACCAGGTTGGCTCCTAACAGGGCTCACTTCAAAAGAGTGAAAATAATAACTAGTTATATTGGTGGTTTTTCCCATATTGGGTTCCCATGTTAAATCTTGGTGTCTCATGTGTTCATGTTATTTCTCATATGCTTTCAAATTAATTACTATAAATATTTTAAGATCAGTTAAAAGTAAATCACACTCTACATTTTCTGAGTTACAGCATTTTTATATTTACTGAATAACAACAAAAATTGGTTTTTATGGTTGACATCTAAGGGATCTGAGATTTGTTTTAGTGGTAACTGATTCACCCCACCTCTTAGTTACTCTTTATATATTTCCAACAATTGGTATCAAAGCTTTTGGTGCTTGCAAGAAGGTTTCAAGGACCTGAGCTAAAGATCAAGATGTCTTACAAGAGAGAGATTCCAAAGCTAAATAGAGACAACTTTTCAACATGACAGGGACTCATGAGACTTCATCTAGCCTCCATTAGTGATTCAGGCTTGAAATATCTTGATAAAAAATACATACCTCCTACTACTACATTATCAATTGGAGATATTGTTGAGAAAAAGAACCATAACACCATGATGATTGATATTGCAGTTGCACTTAGCTATGATTAAGTTGATAATATCAAAGACAAGAAAACTTCATTTGGTATGTAGAACAAGCTAAAGGACATCAATGGTGGTGATGAAAATGTGAGGAGAGCCAAAGTAGAAAGCCTTAGAGGACAGTTTGATCAAATGAGAATGAGAGAAGATGAAAATGTTGCCAAATATGTGAAAAGAATCAAAGCTAGTGTTAGTGCAATCAGAGCATCTAGAGGAGAAATCAAGGATGAAACTATTATAAGTAAAGTTCTCAAAACATTGCTTCCTATCTATGCAATTAGAGTATCTGCTATTCAAGAAAAGAGGTGTGATCCAAATCACAAGATAACTTTCAATATCTTAGTAGGAAGATTGACCTCTTTTGAGCTAGACAACTATGACAATTATGTTCTAGCTTCCAAGAATATTGAATTTGCATTTGAAGTCAAACTTTAACTCAAAGAAAAAGGAAAAAAAATAAAGGACATTCAGTCAAAAAGTGAAGAGGAATTAGAGGAAAGTTCTGATAGTGAGTTGAAGTTTTTGAAGCTTTACTTGCAAGGAAATATTCTAGAGGTAGAGAAAAATACAAAGGTAAAGTTCCCCTAATCTGCTTTTCATGTGAAAAAATTGGTCATATTGTTGCTAGGTACCCAAACAAAGTAAGAAAGGATGAAAAGAAAAGTCACAAGTGCAATGACAAGAAGGATTTCAGAAATCATAAATCATTCAAGGACAAAGGTAAGAAGACTTTGTTTATGGCTAAAGATTCTGATAATAGTGAAGATGAGATATTGTTGTGAAAGATGACTCTAATGAAGAAGAATGTAAGATGGCACTTATCTCTTGTGTTAGTAAAAATGACACATGGATCATAGACAGTGGATGTTCACATCATATGACTAGAGACAAAACAAAGTTTGAACACTTTGAAGACTATGATGGTGGTAGTGCAAGTTTTGGAAATAATGAACCATGTTGCATAAAGAGAACGGCCAAATCTAATTAACCAAAGAACTTGTATGTGATAATGCCTATTGGGTTGAAGGACTAAAACATAATATGCTTAGTGTGGCATAGCTAATCAATATTGGATTCAAGGTGGAATCCATGCGTGGCTAGGAAAGACTACTAGATGAAAAAGGGAATCTAATTGGATAAGGCAAACAATCAAAAGGTAACCTATTTTGTCTTGATCTTGGTGATTGTCCATATTTTATTGCTCAAATGGAAGAAAGTTGGTTATGACATAGAATATTATGTCATGTAAACTTTGATAATATGGTCAAGATAAGAAAATTCAGAAAAGTAAGAGGTATTCCTAATTTGAAGAAACCAAATGTTGGTTTATGCAAAAATTGTTAGATTAAGAAAATGGGAAAGACTAGTTTTAAAAGAAAAAACTATCAGTCTAAAGATGTCTTGGAAATTGTGCATACTGACTTATGCAAACCCATTGGAATAGAAAGCTATAGTGGAGAAAAATTATTTATTCTTTTTGTTGATGATTATTTTGGAATGATGACTATTATGTATCTTAGAGAAAAGTCAAAAGTATTTGAGAAATTCAAATGGTATCTAACAAGAATAGAAAAGAAAATAGGGAAAAGATTGAAATGCTCAAGATCAGATAGAGGTGGTGAACTCATCTCCAATGAATTCAATAACTTTTGCATTGAAAGATGAATCAAAAGATAGGTATCAGCCCCTAGTACTCCCAAGCAAAATAGAATCGCTAAAATAAGAAATAGGTCTATCATGGATTCTGCAAGGACTTTAATGATTGAAAAGAATGTTGCTATCAAATACTAGAAGGAAGCTATTAGCACTGCAATTCATATTTTAAATAGAGTACAGTCAAAGAAGGACTCGTATAAAACTCCCTATGAATTATGGTATGGCTAAAAACCCAATGTAAGTTACGTAAAAGTATTTTTAAGTAAATGTTATATCTTAAAAGAATCTAGAAAAGCAAAGTTTGATGTGAAAGGAAATGAAGGTATATTCTTAGGATATTCTTGCAGAAGTAAGGCATATAGATGTTTGAATTTGTCTACTCATAAAATCATAGAAAGTGCACGTGTGAGAATTGATGGGTTTGTAGAAAGAACTAAAGAAGAAACCAAAAAGGAACTAGAAGATTACAAAAGATTTGTTTACTTTGAACTTGATACATTTCTAGAAACATCTATCAATAAGGAGACTTCAACTCCCAAGTCTTCCTCAATTATTGAGTTGCAAGAAGTCCAAATTGAGTCATAAAGACCCGAGTACCATTTTGAAACTACTGAACCAATACCTACTAAGCCTAAGCAAGCAGAGCCAGAAGTTGAGATTCAAAATGAAGATAGTGTAGTTTATTCAAAAGGAAAAGAACCTATATTGGCCAAGTATGTCAAAAGGTATCATGCACCTGATCAGATTATTGGAGATAAATTAGATAGTATTATGACAAGAAGCAAATTAAAAAGTACATGTTTACTTGTTGATTTTGAACCTAGAAGTGTTAGAGATGCATTGGAAAATGAAAGTTGGATTGAGGATATGAATGAAAAAATAAAAGAAATAGAGAAGACAAAAACTTGGACCCTTGTTCCTAGGCCTAAAGGTAAAAATGTGATTGGAACAAAATGGGTATTTAGAAATAAGCTTAATGAAGATGGACAAGTATCAAGAAATAAAGCAATATTGGTGTGTAAAGGATATTCTCAAGAAGAAGGAATTTATTATGGTGAGACTTTTGCTCCTATTGCAAGATTAGAAGGTGTTAGGACTCTACTTGAATATGTTGCTCATAGAGGATTTAAAGTATATCAGATGGATGTTAAATCTGCATTTGTCAATGGTATACTAGATGAAGAAGTCTACATTGAACAACTAGAAGGTTTTGTTGATCTAGAAAAAAAGGATATGGTATGTAAATTACACAAAGCATTGTATGGTTTGAAAAAAGCTCCTAGAGTATGGTATGAAAGGTTACAATAACTACCTTATATAGATTGGTTTTCAAAGAATGAATGATAACAGTAGTTTGTATATCAAGGAAGGACAAGATAACAAGATTGTATTGGAAGAAATATTTGTGGATGACACTCTATTTGCAGGGAATGATGATCATTATAAAGAATTTTTAGAAAAAATGAACAAAGAATTTAAACTATCCATGTTTGGTGAGATACAAAAAATTGTTGGACTATAGATACAACAAAGAAAGAATGGTATCTACATTACTTAATCTAAGTATATCAAACAGATACTTAAGAAATTTGGAATGGAAGATTCTAAACTAGTTAGAACCCCCATGTGTACTAGACTAAAGCTTACCAAATATGATGATTCAAAAGAGGTTGATCAGACCTTATACAGATAAATGATTTGAAAATTATAGTATGTAGTTCATACAAGGCCTGATATTGCTTTACTAGTTGGGATAGTGGCAAGATTCTTAGCTAAACCTAGAGAAAATCATATGATGGCAATCAAAATAATTTTGAGATATCTAAAATGTACTGAATATTATGGTCTATGGTAAAAACTTGGAGGAAACTTAGACCTAAAGGTATTCACTGATGTTGATTAGGCAAGAAATTTTGATGACAAATAGAGTACAAGGTGGTGGAGCATTCTTTCTTGGTAAAAGATTAGTATCTTGGACAAGAAAGAAGCAAAAATACACATCCCAATTTACAGTAGAAGTAGCATATGTTGCAATAGTAGTGAATTGTTATAATATTATTTGATTTAAATAGTTGTTGGAAGGCATGAAGGTTGAGATCAAAGAACCAATTGTCATGTATTGTGATAACACTAGTGCAATTAACATATCAAAGAACCTAGTGATGCACTCCAAAACTAAGAACATTTTTATAAAATATCATTTTTTCAAAGAATTGGTGTAGGCTAAAAAAATTAGATTAGAATATGTTCACACAAAAGAATAGATTGCAAACATATTCACCAAGTCATTACCTAAGGATGCATTCATGTATCTAAGAGGTAAGTTAGGGGTCATTCACCTATCTAAAGCTTGCTAAATAAAGTTTTAGTGATGCATCAATAGGAACCTTGTGAAAATCAATCAGTTTATGGAGCATAGTTAAAGAGAATATTGCATATGAATCAATACTCAAGGTACATTAATACTAATTTGGTATGTGTTGTCTTTGGGATGTGTTGTCAAAGAGGGAGAAGATTACTATCACATCTTTCTAAAATTTGTTAGAAGCTATGTAATTCCTTCATAGAGGGAGATTATTGCATGAAAGAGAAGAAGTTTTCGGTAAAAATTTAAGAGAGAGAAACTTTCTATCAAAGAAAGTCTTGTTTTCAAATTTTATTGTGCTATGACATGTTGTGTTTCCATTAATGCTAAAGAGGGAGATTATTGGATACAATTGCCTAATTGTGTGTTGTGTTTCATGTTACAAAAATTTCATATCAGTTATCAGTCAGTTCTTACTAAGCTCACTTGGTCAGCAAGATAGTTTTCCTTGTCTACCAAGCATTCCTAAAGATTACTCTATGAAGACAATGTTAACCGAGTTCTCATGGTTAGCAAAAGAAAGTTGGACAGAGTCAACATTCATCGAGTTTACTTGGTTGTCAAACGATATCCTTGTAAGTTCATAGTGTTAACCAAGCTTCTATTGGTTAACAAAAGAAATTGTCTCAGAACTAGTATTTACTGAGCAAGATTGGCCAATGAAGGATTTTGTTGTTTTCGCATCAGAAGCTTAATTATTTGAAGTATTGTTTCTAGCCAACTATGGTGATTATTATTGGTTATTATAAATTTTAATTGAGCTAACTTGACAATCTAGATGATATAAATGAAAGGTCAAGTTGAGATTTTTAGTGTGTGTAAGTATGTTGATTAGATTGAGAAAGAAAGAGTGAGAGCAAACTGGAAGGATAAGTAGGTATCCTTGTGGAGTAGAAAAGTGTTATTTGATCAAGAAGTGTCATGTATGAAGTAGAATAGAGATCTATAATCACCAATTCATTTGCATCACAATTAGGTCATTTTATTGTTACTCCTAACCATTGTAGCAGTGATCTAAATCTCTTAACAGAGTTGGTTTAACAGCCAGTTGTAAATCCTCTAACAAGCTGAGAGTTCCATTGAATTGTTTTAAGACCTCTTGCAAGGCCACTCATTATAGGGTGATTAAATCCTCTAACAAGGTCACACCTAACAGTGTGTTTTGTAACCTTTAACCAAGTTGACTCCTAATAGGGCTCACTTTAGAAGAGTGAAAACAATAACTGGTTACATTGGTGGTTTTTCCCATATTGGATTTCCACATTAAATCTTAGTATCTCATGTGTTCATGTTATTTCTCATATGCTTGCAAATTAATTATTGTGAATGTTTTAAGATTAGTTAAAATTAAATCACACTCTGCATTTATTGAGTTACAACATTTTTTTATTTACTGAATAACTATAAAAATTAGTTTTTGTGGCTGACATCTAAGGGATTTGAGATTTATTTTAGTGGTAACTAATTCACCCCACTCTCAGTTACTCCTATATTTCCAATAGAGATCACCTTTTTTTTCCTACATAGCTTCTCGTCTCACATGAGCACACTTTCTATGGCCTTGCGATTTGATGAGAAGTGAAACATCTTTCAATTTTACTAAAATTCCATCAAAGATTGCATCAGTAGATTTGAGGAAGCGTTTCTCCTACTTTCATTGGTTTCCTACCCAATTTTTTTCAATGATTTAACTTGCAAACTTGTTGTTACCATGATTTATGTTTGTTAGGAATTTTCCTTTCGTACTATTTAGTTTCATCTCTTATTGCCTTCTATTTTTTCTTTTCTTTTCTAGCCCTTGGTTAAACTAGGAATTTGTATAGTTTTATTGTTAGATTGCACTCATTTAAAAATTATAAAATACCAAAAACATATCATTTTTTGTGGTTAATTTTAAAATAGCAAGCAGATTTATCATCTTATCCGATATTGGTATGAACCAGCAAAGGCCTCTTTGTGAAAAAATACATTTATCATCAACTGAGTGGATACCAGTAGGTCACAAGATTACCCAATACCTTGGAGTTGGTCCAAGATTAGCTTTTCAAGGGAGGAGTTTGAAAGGATTCCTGTCGTTAAGCATTGTCCAAAATAATACCTAAACGATACGTTTATTCCAAGTATATTTTTTGTAAAGAACTTAGCCCCCCTAAGTTTTCCTTATATATACATACATACATACATACATATATATATATATATATATATACATATATATATGTATATATGTATATGTATATATATATATATATATATATATATATATATATGTATATATGTATATGTATATATATATATATATGTATATATATATATATATATGTATATATATATATATACTGTGAGGCTTCACCCCGACCCATCGTAGCATAGTTGACACATTACTATTTTGATACTCATGACTCGATATATCAAGACATTATTTGATGCACTGAACATTATTATGCTATTTTTTGATGTGTGATGCTTTACTTTCAAATATTTGATTTCATCATTTAATGCTTTATGAACACGTATAATGATGAAGTAAATGAATGCAGAACTAACACTTTGATTATGCAATTTTTTTAATTGTCAAAATGTGAGTAGAATCAGATGAACAATAGATTACTAGAAATATGGATGTTTTAAATTTACATGATTTTCCTGATACATAATTTACATATATGCATATGATTTCTTGAACTACTGATGGGTGTAATTAATATGTACGATATTTAACCAAGAAACCTAATGGAAAGACAAAACTAAACCCCTTGCTATTTGTGCTAATTTGCATTGTCTTTCTTTGAAGGTTGTTATATAGTCTTAAAATTCTCTTAGCTTTTGTTTGGGTTCTATTAAGTCTTTAAGGCCTAAAAACATTAAATTTAAGTACCCTAGGGGTAAGGGTAGGGGTTGGGAGTACTTTCCACCCCCTTGGCCTCTTAGGTTGACTTTTAGGGTCACTCAAAAACCCTACTTTTGGTTGATTGTAAAAATTTATTTGTCTCTCTCATGAGTTGGTGACTCAAACTCAACCTTGGGGTTACCTAAAGCCTAGTTGAGTTAAGATCATATATAGAGGCATTTTGGAGAAGTTTTGGGGTTGTTACCCAATCTCTAGTTTTTAGAGAAAAGTTTGAAGATTGAAGAAAAGGAAGGATAAGCTCCTCTCAACTTTTCATTTTACCATAACTCTTTTTTGTGAAGGTAGGGTTCTTCACTCTTTTGATCATGTTCTTCATATTTCTCATACTTTGATTCATGCATGAGGTATTGTGTTGTTCTTTGTTTTTCTTGTATGTGTGTGGAGGGTGTTTTGGGAGGGATCTTAACTTGTTCTTGGATGTCATTCTTATGCTTTTCTTTAAAATTTTGAGGGGATTTCATGGGGATTATTTTGGCATTACTCACCCTTGGATAGGGAAGAAGTGGCCAAGTATGGGGGAAGGGCCTTAGTTGGACCTCAATAGTGTAGAGTCTCCTCTCATGGTGAGAAGAGGAAAAGAGAGTAGGGTGTATGGGCCCCTACTTTTCATCACAGACCTTGTATGAAAATTTAAATTCTTGAAGAAGGGAAGAAATAAAAACCCTTGTTATATTGGCCACGAAAGGGCTATGTTATGTTATGGTGATTGACGTCTCCTATTGAGAAAATCCACCTCTCTCCCATATTTTGGTTCAATGTTGAACCTATTGTGAAAAACTAGGTTGGAAATGCATGCTTGAAATGTTCATCATATATGTTGTTTTACCTCTGGGTCAACTCTTGTCTTTCCCATAGTTCCCTTGGTGCATTGAAGATATTGTAAAAGACCTCTTGTGAAAGACCTAGAAGAGAATTCAATTGAATTGTAAACATTATGTAAAAATGTATTTAAATTTTGATGTATTTGGAAAAGATGTCAAGTTTTCTTATTGCTTCTTTCCTGATGGAGTCTTGAACTAGGTTGATTAATATAAGGGAAAAGGATTTGAGTAATTTTCTTGTATTGAATCTTATGTTGTTTTCAGTTTATGCATATGTGCAATGAAGATTATATAGAAGGATGATTATCAATTATGTATTTTCAAGTTCAATCATGCTAAGGAAGAAAATTACGTTAAGTTGAACTCTTCAATTCAATTCATGCTTAACTTGAATAAAATATATCTTACCTTGTTGTTAAAAAAAATTACCCAACCATCTTGTTCAACTAATTTAGTGGTAGATTCAATGTGAAAAGGAAGTAAATATAAATTTCCTTGTTATAAAAACCTATTGGACACAAAAATACAACCCTTGAGAAAATTTTATGCAAGTAAAAAATGAGACATATAAAAAAGTATCTTTCCAAGAGCATTTTTCTCTCCGAAAATTGTATGAGGAGACCATTTTAATTGCCCCCTTGAGATAGAGAATATTATTTGCGAGATCCTCTATAAAATAAAATTAAAATTAAAAAGAAAAATAATACTTATATTAGATATTCAACTATATAACCATCGTTACCTAGAAAACTTTTAAGAATTAAATTCTTAGCCTTCTACCAGGTGAATTAAGGCAATTCACACCCCATGTCCAACTTGTCATATAGGATGTGATTAAAATGGGCAAGCCATATATGAGTCTAACAATGCAAAATTTGGACATACCTTATTCCCTCCTAGGAACCTGCGAGTTGCTTGCCACCATCCTACATTAATTTGGGGATCTTGTGCCAGCCCTGGGTCAGCATGAAATGAGTGGAAGATTTCATGCACTTGGGGAGTTTGAATCCCATGTGACAACATTTATGTCAGCAATTTTATGGAAAACAGGGGGGGCAACTTAATCCTTCTCCTTTCCTTGTCATAACTTGTAGGGGTACCCTCTTGCTACATGGGACAGTGCATCATTACATGGGGCAGCGCACTACTGCAAATGGGGTGGCATCATAAAGTTTGGGTAGGTTCCATTAATAGCATGGGGGTTAAGATTTTTACTTCCTCCTCTCTCTTTTGTCTTGGCCTATGTCCTTTCCCTTGGGGGCTATGTGGGAGTTGTCTTTGGTGGCACCCATGCTTGGGGAGTGGAGTTTCTGACATGTGTCACAGGTTGAGGGGTTTGCCTAGGGTACTATAGGGTAAGTAATTTTAGTTTAGATTAGTAATGATTAGATTTGTTTAGTTTTATTAAGTTTCTTTTTGAAATAGTGTTTAGAAGTTTTGTTATTATGATTTAGTGGTAATTGAGCTAACTAAGTTTAAAGATAGATAGTAATTTAAAATAACTTTTGAATTTAGTTAAGTTTAGTTAATATAAATGGTTTGTTTTAGATTTAAGTAGTAGTATAGGTTAGTGTGTTAATTAATTTTTCAATGTGGCTTTAGTTCTTAGTATATTTCAATTTAGGTTCAATGTTAATCTGCATATCATTTAATATTATTTTATGTTAGCTATTAGTTAGTATATATAACTAGTTTTAATTTTATTAGTAATGTAATTTAATTTATTTTTTAAGTCTAGTATATCTTAGTGTTAGTTCTCACCTTGTTTCGTTAAGTTAATTTACTTATGTCTAAAAACAAGTTCTTTGGTATATGACTAGACTTATAGATAATGCTAATTTTTTTTGTTTAGTTAAATTTAAGTTCAATTTATATTGTTAGGTAAATAATTTCAAAATATCATTGTAATCTTAAAGTAATAACGAAATCAAATGTTGATACCAATTTACTAACGAGTATTTAACTTTTACAATGTTGTCCTTCTCATGATTATAAACTTAAGTTGTATTGTAGTAAACCTATTTCTTCCCTTGCGAATCAGACTCTTAAACCTTAGTGAACCTAATTATTATTGATATAAAAACAAATTTGTGTGTGTTTTGCCGTAGTTTTTGTGCTTGACATATACACATATATATTAGAGAAAATATTACAAAGAAGTAATGATCCACTTTTTATAATAAATTTTCAATGACATCAACATCAACTTTTCCTTTAAGATTTGGGATATCAAAATTTGCCTATACTTTGAAAGTGGAATTTCCATGAAATGGTACTATTGACCTAGAGGATTTCTAGTTCGGTAAAATGTGTGAAAAAATACTCATCATCTTTTTCATTGGTCTTTTATAACCTCTTCCACCATTTTCTTAACAACCTTTGGTGAATCATCTCACATATTTGGTTATGTGTCTTAAAGATGGGTATTTAGAAAAATATTAGGTGACTAGTCATAACCTTTGATAAGAAGATCTTGTGTTAATTGGCATATAAGAGTATCCCCACTCTGATACCATTGATCTAAATTAATAAATGGAGTAAAACAAAATAATCTAGTGTGAAATGAAAACTTGTGGTATTTGTGTTCACTTTGGACTTTCAAACTTGAAAGAGTTGTATGTAATCCAAAATTAATCTTCATATTTGAAATTGAAAGTATACATATAATCATAGAACATTAAAAATTTCCTCAACCATAATAATTTGATTTGAATATAGTGATGTAATAAAATAACAAAAATTATACAAAATTCAAAAGCAAGGAGTTTATTTACCCCAACTTGGTGAAGTCATCACTTTTGACTTGATGCTCAAATTTCAAAATCATTTGCAATATTCAAAATAAAAACTAAGATTCTAGTTATATTCCCTAGAATAGTGATCCTTTAGGTTCCCAATTTTATGGACCAATAAAAGTCTCAACTTTAGATCTTGACCAGAAGACCTCTAAATATTCATTTTACTAGAACCTAGATTTATTTTTTTAAATATGAGCTTTTTTTAAAAAACATTTTAGTTTGATGAACCTAGACATTGTAGATCATAGAGATTGACATTAAACTATTCATGAAATCAATACAAGCCAGTTATATTACATAGTATATAAATTTAGGGAGGAAAGTAAAGGAACACATAAAAAAAATTATTTTTATCTAACATACATTTTTTTCACTCTATAGGTATATTTATGATTAGAATGAGTACATTTTAAGTTAATTTCATAAGAATCATACCATATGGAGTCAAACGTACTCCCTCAAGGGTAGAGCCTAACGTGTTCTCCTATGAAAGTGTGAAAAGAGTATTATTTTTATTGGATCTTAGTTATATTTAGTTGCTATTCATCATTCATCATTGTGCATTCATGGTTAATTTTCATTAAAAAAATTATTATTATTAAATATAACTAAGATAATATAAATGATGTTCAATTCATAAAGTGTTGACAAGACAATAAAGCACAAGAAATTTGTTCATTTTCATTGACGTTTGGGAAAGAGGTATGAAATAAATGCTTTGTACAATTTTTTTGGTTACATCAATAGTGGGTTTCGAGAAAATAAAGTCACAAACTTTAAGAAAAATAAATCTCTAAAAAACCATCACGTTCTTGAGTATAAGGATTATACATATAAAATGAGAAAATTATAGCCTACAGAGTGAATTTAAAATTGTATTCCTTTATTTTTTCTTGAGATATAGATTAAATACCCTACAAATGGTAAGGAACTATTTTTTTATGAGAACACTTCAACCACTTGTCGACATATACATTATGTTAGACTACTTTTTGAAATTAGCAAATATTCTAGAGATATGTGACCAAATAATAGAGATATGTGAAAACCTAGAAGAAAATAAAAGAAAAAAGAGATCAAAATGCCAAGTACATAGAGGAATAAAAGAATTTTTCCTATTTTTACAAAAACAAATAATGGGTACCTTTTAACTGAGCCATGACCTACAATAGGGAATCTCTACAACAAGGAATCCAAGAAAACACAATGAAATCCTTAAATGCATAGCATGGTAGTACCATGAGAAGAATAGGATTTGAAAAAAATAGAATGATGGCCAAGGGTGTGTTTAAGGTTTTTACCCTAATATGTACTCTAGGGAAGTATTTTTGCATTGTCATTTTTATCTACATTTTTTTAAATAATTATTTCTAAATAAAATGGTATTATTAATAGTTTAAAAAAGCAAAATAATAAAGTAAGTATTAAAGTGAAATTAATAAAATACTTGTTTAAATATATTTATTATTATATATCTAAATGGATTTAGCTGGAGATTAAAAAAAGATTGTGTGTCATGTGGAGATGAAGAGAGAGTTTTGTTAACTTCATGGGTAGCTATATGAAAGTTTGGAGTATTTTTAGCTTATAAATCGTATGAGTAGTGCATCTAGTCCACTCAACTCTAATTCAACTTAGTTTCATCCTCTTTTCATGCATTTTTTTATTCAAATCTGACCTAAGGAAATCCCTTTGCAAATGAAAGGAGAAGAAATATGGAGTTTGATTCAAGCTTAGTTTCAATTTTAGTACCACCTCTTTATGGATTGAGGCCTTTTCTCTAAAGCCTTCAAATTGTATTTTTTCTTTAGTTCTTTCTTTCTTTATTATTTTTCTATTGTAAGTGATAAATAATTTTATATGGAGCTCATTTAATTTCAAGTTTTGTGGACATAATATTTCCTTTAGTTTTTAATGACAAATAGAGTTTTCCATCTCAAATTTTTGTAAGAAGGATAAATATTTGGATAAGAAGTTAAAAATTTGTAAAATGGAAATCAAAATTATCAACTTGAGATGTTGTATGTGGCAACAAATATTTTTATTCTTGTCATGAATTTTCACTCAATATGCATTTTGTACCTAATGTTGAATATGGTTAAGTTGAAGGAGATGTGGCTACATGTAATAAAATATAGTTTACAATTTCAACAAGAAAGGATTCTTCAAAAATAATGTTTTTTTTTTTAAGATGATGCAAAAAATGAGGTACAAAGGAAGAGGACTAGGAAAACATTGGCAAGACATAATAGTGTTGGAAATATGGCTAGGTAGGATGAGTTAGGGTTGTCATTTATGGCAAAATATATCTCAGGATAAGATGGCAAAATATATTGTTGAAGATTCTACCATCAGAAATAGAAAATTTTCTAAGTGTTAGATAGTTTAACTAGCAACAGAGATATTGTTTTTGGTATAGTGGAGGCTGCAGCTATATTTGGCACATGGAAATTTAGGGGAAGGTATATCAAAGTCTCATGATGATGTACCTAAGTGTGCAAGTTAGGACAGATAGTATAGATCGAGTTATAGGCCAAATACCAATAAAGACAGTATGCACATCAGAACAAAGTACAACAGAAACAAAGGTATAAAGTGCGAAGGAATTATTTTGGTTATGAAATAAGTACTTATTTTTGTTGTGGATACATCCTAGATGTTTACCCTTAGTTAACACAACATATAATTGCATCAATCCCACTACACAAAGTTTTGTGAAGAAAAAGAGTATTAGTAAAGAATTGTTTTATGCAAAGTAAAAAAAGGCCAAAAAAGTGTGATATGTGTAATATATATGAATGTGAAACTGTATATTATAAAAATGTGAACTATGTACATGACATGAAAACTTATTTGAGAAATTTTTGATTCAAATTATGATGTCAGATTAGGCTATGCAAACTATAGCAGTCAGTAGTAAAAAGGTTTTTCTATCTATCTCTTTTGTATAAAGGCACTATATTGTATAATTGTTTGTTAGGAAAGTGGGCTCTTCTTGCATACAATTGTAATTCTAATATCAACTCCTAATAGGGTTGAAGTAGCTCCTAACAAGTTTTAGGCTTTTAAGAGGGACTGGTCCTCTAACAAGGACCAAGACACTATATGTAATTCATAGACTCCTAATAGGGTCAATATCCTTAACATGATTATTTTGTTTAGTGGATCACTTTGTGGGTACCATCCCCACTGGGGTTTCCCCTTGGCTAGGGTTTTCATAGTTAACAAATAATGGTTTTATGAGTTCTCTTTGTGCATGGTTTTATTTAATTGCATTGTTGGTTTACTTTATTATGCATGTTGCAAAGTAATTAATAATATCTAGTTGTGGGGAAAAACTTGCAAAATAATGATTCACCCCATCCTCTCTCAATATTATTTATTTTTAACAATTGATATCAAAGCATAGCTACTCAGAAAAGGCTTAATAGTTTGTGTAAGATCCCTATGGATATGGAACAATTAAAGAAAAACCTTGAAGAAGCCCTAAAGAAAATTGATCTTCTTATAGAAGAAAGAGACAACCTGAAAGAAAGGTATGAAATGCAAAATATTAGATTGGTAAACTAAAAAATAAGATTGATTACCTAAAATCTAGAATAGAGTCAAAGGAGAAGACTAATAATAGGGATGAAGTAGAAACCCTTAAGA